>VWYN01010620.1:422-11537 GCA_013400075.1 Hippolais icterina
TTCTGTTCACACTTGTTTGTGTAACACTGGTGGGAGAAGAGAGCCCACAGTGACAACTCGGTGCTGCAACGGGACGTCACAGCAATGCCCAGGGACACAGGACGTGCCCTTTGCTCCAGGGGAAGGTGGCACAGCTCTCCTGGGGGGATCCCATCCCGGCTCTCCTGGTGGGATCCTATCCCAGCTCTCCTGGTGGGATCCTATCCCAGCTCTCCTGGTGGGATCCTATCCCAGCTCTCCTGGTGGGATCCTATCCCAGCTCTCCTGGTGGGATCCTATCCCAGCTCTCCTGGTGGGATCCTATCCCAGCTCTCCTGGTGCGATCCCACCCTCGGGTCCATCCTGGCTCCTGGCAGCACCACCACACTGCCAAAAGCCCAGACCACAAATTGGATGTTTCTTTATCATCATTAACAAAGCCCAGAATCCAAAACTGCTGTTTTGACTGGGAAACAGATGACTCCAGCTCTGCCAACACCCAAGGTGCTCCCAATGCCAAAACTCACTTTGCTCACACATATGCTCCAATGCTGTGAAACAGAAGCTCTGAAACTCCTTTCTTTGTCTTTTCAGTGCTTCCATTCCCCCTTTTTGTGCTTCCCATGTCAATTCCTCCCTTTTCTTTCCTCTTCCTTCCACTGCCCTTTCAAGGCTCACAGATTTTAAGGCCTTTGCACCTGTCTGTACAGCAAATTCTGTTGTGTTTTCTCCTATCCTCTGCAAATCATATCCAGTGTTTGTTTGTGTCACACGAGGTATCCAGTCTCTATCTGAACACATCACAATTCATTCTAGTGGTTAATCACAGATAAAAAAACCAAAATTGTCTTTAATGTCTAATTTAAAATTGTCTGGCTCCAGCTTGCAGCCATTGGATCTGATTTTTTTTTTTCCTCTTCTTGATTAAAAAGCTGGATATGCTTTCCCCCATGAAAATACTTGTCCCTGTAATCAAGTCCCCTCTCAATCCTCTTTTTGATGAGCTAAGCAGATTGAGCTCTAAATCTCTCACTGCGGGGAATTTCCTCTACTCTTCAAATCAATATTGTGGTTATTTCCTTGACTCTCCAGGTTTGTAAACTCTTTCTTTCAGCTGTTGACACCAAAACTGACCCCGGCTTTCCAGCACTCTCATGGATTCAGATAAAATCCCTGTGTGAAAGGATTCTATTTGTCCTTCAGCCTGCTGGGCTGCCCTTGGATGCCTGAAGTGTCCAAGGCCAAGGCTTGGAGCGGCCTGGGAGGTGTCCCTGCCATGGCAGGGGTGGCACTGGATGGGATTTCAGGTCCCTCTCAACCCAAAACATTCCAGAATTCTATGAAACAATACTGCTGCTAATTCCCCATGCCAGCTTTGTTTGGATTGTTTGGTTTTAACTGAGATTTCACAGCATACCACACCTAATGTCAGGAAACTCTGACACAAACCTCATTTATTATCCTCATTTACCAAACCTGTAACTCCTCCCTTTCCAGAGAGGCCTAAATTATCTCCATCCTTTAACTCCATTCTAATTCAGACCTCCATCAATTTTTCCATTATTTTTCTAGGATTGGTGCCAAGCTCTCCAGACAATCATCCCTGACCTCTTCTGCTTTCCCCCTTTGCACGTGGGCTTCTCCTGTGCTCCTGCAGAAGACACACAGGTGTGCTGGGCTTGCATTGATTAATTTTTAGTGGAGAGGGGAAAAGTCATTACAACAGGATGGTGGAGCCAAAACCACTTTGGGATATTTGGGATCCACTGATGTATTGGGGAGGAATTCCTCCCTGATGTATCACCCAATCTTTCCCAAAGATCCTAACCAAGATTTTTCCAACGGATATTGACAGTCCTGCCTCTCCCTGCCACACCACTCCTGTCCACCCATCCCAGTTTAGCTGTCCCACAGGTACTGGGATGCCAAATCCACGGGCTGAGAACAGCACACACCAAAAAGCCACCACCAGAGCCTGCTGATGAAAACCCTTTCAGAAGCTTCAGTGCTCTGTTTCAGCTGTGAAATTTCATTTTTAGCAGAATTTGGCTTTGACCCATCTATGTATTTCATCAGTGGTAGGACAAGGAGTAATGGGTTCAGACTGAAAGAGGGGAAATTGAGGTGAGATATCAGGAATTGTTCCCTGTCAGGGCGGGCAGGCCCTGGCACAGGGTGCCCAGAGAAGCCCCTGGATCCCTGGAAGTGCCCAAGGACAGCTTGGACTGGGCTTGGCTGTAACAAGATCATCCCTAAAGCCCCTTCCCACCCAATCCCCTTTGGAATTCTGTCTGATACCAGCTCAGCGAGAAGTTTGTTTCCCAGGAATTCCCTCCCCCCACCACATCCCTTCGAGCCCCTGCTCCAGGAGCACATTTAGCACCAGAGATTGATTGAACTTTCAAGTGCCAGCCCCACGCTGGGTGATCCTAAGTGGCCTGGACAGCCTCTGCTCTCCAAGGTGTGCTGCAAATCGCCGGATTAGCGGCTCAGGCAGCGCCCGCCAGCTCGCCTGTCTTACATCATTTACCTGTGCTGAAATTACAGTTCAATTACTGGAGCAATATCTCATTCAGGCAGAACAAAGAAAGGGAAAATATGCAAATGAGGGAATTTAAATTCACTTAATTTAAAGGCCTAAAAATTTTTAAGGGCACATTGCCTCTCCGGGGACGTTTGGGTTCAGGGATTATAAAATACATAAAGCTATAAATGGTTAAATGGGTTGTCATTGCCTGAGCATCCAAACTTTGCATACATTATTCTTTGCAGTCAGTGCGTTATGTAATTAGCAGGGAAAATACACAACATTCCTGACTCTACCCTACCCAGGGATAAAAAAAATTTGGTCTAACCACCCATTTCAGGGAGCTTTGTGCACAGAAAAGCTCAGCATACATTTTGGAGGATCACAGTGGAATAGGTTTGTAGGGAGAATGCTGCTTATCTGCTGAAAGCAAAGATTATTCTGATTTTTGGGGTTTTTTTTATGGTACACATGATAAGATTGTGAATAACCCTCCAGGTTTGTTGCCAGTTGTGGTTTTCATAGTTGGTTTTTGGTTTTGCTTTTTTAATAAACACTGAGGCATAATTTAATGCACCAAAGATGAATTTTTTCTCTTGCTGCGCAGCTGGGATTCTGTGAGGTTTCACTGCACAGGGATGTCTGACAGGGGGAATGGCTGACAGGGAAAATGTGCTGCTCTGGCAGGATAATGAGGTACCATGCTCCAAAAGGCAGCATCCTGCTCACGGGGAGAAATTTCCTTTTCTTTGGGGGCTGCATCACCAAATAACTGCTACAAAAAATACAGAGAGGGACTATCTTTGCTTATTGACAAGGGCATGTAGTGACAGAATGAGGGGGAAAGGATTCAAACTGACACAGCAGCTTTGGATGGGATATTGGGGAGGAATTCCTCCCTGTGAGGGTGGGGAGACTCTGGCACAGAATGCCCAGAGCAGCTGTGGCTGCCCCTGGATCCCTGGTAGTGCCCAAGGCCAGGTTGGAATTTGGATCTTGGAGCAGCCTGGGACAGTGGAAGGTGTCCCTGCCATGGCAGGGGGAGGGATGAGTTGATCTTTAATGTCCCTTCCACCCCAAGCCACTCTGTCCCTCTGTGATTACTTTCTGGTGCCACCACACCGACTGCACTTCACCTTTAATAAAGCTTTGTTCCATAAAACCCCTCAAACAGCCCAATTTTCAGCAATTCCCTGAGATATGATGCAGAGCTGGAAAGGCAAGCTGAGCCTCTCCCAGCAGTTAGGCAGGAATTAGCCAAAAATCAGGGTGGGCAGAGCACAGCAGGGAGGCTGCAATCCCACAGGCTCAGCAGAGATCATAAAAATCCCAGATTTAGGTGAAAGCCCAGGTCCAGCCTCACGCAGGCAATAACAGGAAGGTGCATTTGTCATGCAGGTGGTAAACCCTGAGCAATTCCCCAGGATTTCAGTGTCAGTTGAATGGAGCAGGTACGGCTTAGCTCTGTACAGCCGGGACAGCCCTTTAATCACTGCTCCTCCGTGCCCTCCTGTCATTCCTGGGGCTCAGGAAACAGGAATTATTCCTTGCTGTTTCCTGGTTATTTGCTCCCAGTCAAAACACGAGGCACTGGGGAGACCCAACTCTCCTGCCTGCAGAGCCCACGGGGATCCTGGATTCTCCAAAATCCCAGCTGGTTCAAGCCAGGGTAACTCAATCACCCTCAGCTGAACCTCCCTCATTTGTATCAGTCAAGGATTTGAGCCATTACGCCTCCTCCTCAAACTGGTTAGGCTGTAAATTAGATTTTCATCACTCCCGGGACAAAAACCTGACTCTGCTGAGGTCACTGGGAGTTTGAGCATCCATTTCAGTGGCGCCATGACTTCACCAGTGCTTTGCCTGGGCAATATCCAGCCTGGAAGTCACCACGGTTTATCCTAAAAATCTCTTAAATAAGATCTGCCACCACTACTGGTTGATAGCAGGACTTCAGTTCTGTGCCATTTTCTTCTGCCCAGATGCAACAAAAGGAATATTTATCCCAAAGGAATGTGGATGGTAATGACCAATATTCCTGCAGTTTTGACCAATGCCTTGGCAGAACTCAAAGCAAGCACTCAATACAGTTTATTCCTGTAAAACTGAGTAATAAAAAACACAGACAAGACCTCCTCTGGTTTACAACAGAAATCCCCTCAAATCTGTCCTCTCAATGAGATTTTACTGGAAAAAAGTCATTGGTGGAGTGTTAGGAAGGAAAAATAAAGCACTGGGCCCTGATTCAGTAAAACACTTGAGCAATAACCCAAATTTTAGGTAATAAGTTCACAGAACTCAGCAAACAGGATGTGGTTTGGAGTATTTTGCTTACAAACAAGTAAAATCAACAAAATTAGACAAACAGCCATGGATGCAAGCGTACAGACAGACCTGGCTCAACCAACACAAACTGCCCCAGGGGAAGGATTTTAGTGATGAACAGACAGAGATCAACTTTGGGAAATACATGTGGGTGCTTCCAAACCTACAGAAAATCCCTTCTTATTAACCATTCTCTGATTTCAGTAAAGTACAAAAATAATGGTGCATTCTGTGAGCATGTGTTAAAAAAAAAGTATTAATCTCTCCTTTAGCTGAAAGAATTGTTGGGGTGTTTTATAACAGAAAAAAACAATCTGCCCTGCAATACTAATTTTACTTTCCCTATCAGCAGAGCTGATCTTTCATCAGGACTAATTCCATCTGAAGCACTGGGGATGCTCACTGGCACCAGGCAGTTTTTACTGAGACATTGTTCCAGGCTTCCATCGGGTTCAATGCTGCAACAACACGTGACGGGACGGAGCGCTGCATTTCTCAAACACCCTTTAAACTGTGGGAACACTCTCCTTGAAGGCAGCCCTCTCTCCTTTCAAGTGCCACACAAGCACAGCAGGCAGCATTCAAAGCCACCTCCTCCGTGTCAGCCAGCGGGGAAGGCTGACAGGGAATTGCTTGTGTCACACTCCAGAAGTCACCAAAGCAGACACGCACTGAAAGGTGGATGGGCCCAATTCTGCCTTTTTTTTCTTTCTTTCTTTCTTTCTTTTTCCTGCTTCTCTGAGTGGATTTTTGCCTTTCCCATTCATTGCAGCCAGGATGCTGTTCTGAGCAGTGACTTCAACCTTGCAGAGTCATCCCGTGGGCCTCCCGAAAAACGGAGAAGCTTGAAATGAGATTTCTGAGAGTACTAAAAATCATCTAGCTAAGCTGTATTGAGAGGTCAGAGGGCTTTGGCTCACTGGAATGTTGAGAGTTCTTCAGGACTGCAGCCTCGTGCTCTCACTGCTTGGCTTGTTTGTAGTTACACTTTGTGTTCTCCAGGAGGGCACAGAGACTCCCCAGCCATCAGAGCCCCTTCACGTGGGTCCATCCCACCTTTGAAGCCCTCTCAGACACAGAAATGAGCAGCCCAGGTGCTGCCTTTGATGAGGAGGAGGAGGCAGCCAGTGCAGCAGCAGCACCAGGCAGGGGACAGTGACACAGGGCCAGGCTGGGGACAGAGAGCACCCCCAGGGCAATGCAAAGGGCCCTTGGTGCTGCACTGAGGATAAACCCATGGCAGGGGTCACCTCTCCACCCCTCCCTGGCTGCAGACACGGGGAGGGGTCAGCAGGGACACTGGCAGCTCTGGTTTTGGCACAGGGACAGTCTGGAGCTGGGGCTGTCCCCAGGCAGCTCAGCCCAGCTCCCCCAGCCAGACTGGGAACCAGAGGTGAAAATCCCCTCAGCCCTGCCTGGGATCCACCACTGGCTCAGGCCAGCCTGCAGACATCTCAGTTCTGCTGTGCCACGAGCAAAGATGGGGATGGATCCAAGTAGGATCATCCTCCCCAACCTCCTCTTCACCCTCCCTTAACCTCAATCACATCCTCACCACAGCTCTGGTTTAAACCCATCCCGTTGAAAGAGAGAAAAAAAACAAACAAAAGGAGAAAAACACCTGAAGTTGGTCATTTTCTTCATAAATGGAGAAAAGAGAGGGCTAGCAAGCTAGCAAAGAAAATATGAGAAGCCCTAATGAAGAAAGCAACATAATTTTTGTCCTTCTTACATGGAATGGGATCCACACTTGGAAATCACACTGAAAACCACAAGCTGGTTAAGCTGTAACAATAAACACTACTTTTAATGACAAACTGTTCTCCATCTGCATTTTTTTTTTTGATATTTATACGTCCAGGTGCAATGAAGGAAGAAGGAAACATCTGCTAGGGAGTGCTGAAACCCCAGAAAACAACATCACCACAGCCATCACACACCGTGTGCTTCGTGCAGGGTGCCTGGACACGCTGGGAGGAGAAACCCAAGGCACCAAATATCACCAAGCACCTTCATCTGTTTGTTGTGCACAGGCAATCACTAATCAGCAAATGGGAATGCAAATGCACTTACAGAAATCAATGAATAAAACAGATAGAAGGGAGTAGCTAGGGGGAAAAAAAAAAAAAAGCTAAATACAACAACCTTGAGTTTTGAGCACTGACTTTGTTGGGGGAAAAAAAATCACCTCAAAGTCAGCCAAGCTCACAGATCTTCACCTAAACTCTTCACCTAAGTCTGTCTGAGCCTAGAAAGGCAATTAATTACAAGTACACTGATTATGAACTGCAATGAGCTTAGCCTAGGAGTAGTGAGGAGCTGGGATTTGGTTAAGTGGCGTTCAGTGGGCACTGCTACTACTGCACTACTACTGCTTCCCCCTCTAGTCCCATGCACAGTAAATTATTCAATACTCAAGTTCTATAAGGAGAAGGACCTGGATTCCTTTTTCTCATCCAGAGGGAAGAAATCTTCCAGAATGCCACTGCTGTTTAAGTAGAATGGATTCCATGACACCCTGGCAGGTTTTTCCTGGACAGAGTTTTAGCAGGATGAGGATTTATCTCTATGAGCAGAGAGCAGAGCTCAGAAGGGTGGGGAAATATAGAGCAAAAAGGGGCTGGGAGCCCCAGGTCCACCCACACAAACTGCAAAGCTTTGCCCCAGCTCTGGATGGAAAGTCCTTGAGCAGCTGAAGGGAATGGAGTGAGCTCCTGAAATATCCTGGTTTGGGTTCCAGGAGATTGGAAACTCACCCAAACTCACCCTGTGGGTTCCCTGTACCTAAAGCACAGAGTGGGGATGGGGAGATGCAGGATTCCCTCCCAAGGTGCCCTCCAGGACTGAAGTGCAGCACAGGTGGAGCCAGGGGCAAAAAAAAAGAGTTCACTGACCAAAATATAAACCACTGAAGCCAATGTTGGCACTTCAGGTAGATAATTGTGCAACATTTATCTTCCTTCTGCTCTTCCAGCACTAAACCTGTTATTCCCTGAGACAAAAAGATCTGGGGAGGACCCAGTGTGTGCTGTGAGGAGAGCCCAGCAGAGCTCCCCAGCCCTGTGGAAAATGGGATAACCCAGACCAGAATCAAACAAAATTATTTATTCCCTGACACAAAAAGGTCTGGGGAGGACCCAGTGTGTGACAACTGTGAGAGCCCAGCAGAGCTCCCCAGCCCTGTGGGCCATGAGATAACCCAGACCAGAATCAAACAAAATTATTTATTCCCTGACACAGATCTGGGGAGGACCCAGTGTGTGAGAACTGTGAGAGCCCAGCAGAGCTCCCCAGCCCCGTGGGCCATGGGATAACCCAGACCACAATCAAACAAATTATTTATTCCCTGACACAGATCAGGGGAGGACCCAGTGCCTGCTGTGAGGAATGCCCAGCAGAGCTCCCCAGCCCTGTGGAACATGGGATAACCCAGACCACAATCAAACAAAATTATTTATTCCCTGACACAAAAAGGTCTGGGGAGGACCCAGTGTGTGACAACTGTGAGAGCCCAGCAGAGCTCCCCAGCCCTGTGGGCCATGAGATAACCCAGACCAGAATCAAACAAAATTATTTATTCCCTGACACAGAAAGATCTGGGGAGGACTCCGTGTGTGCTGTGAGAGCCCAGCAGAGCTCCCCAGCCCTGTGGAACATGGGATAACCCAGACCACAATCAAACAAAATTATTTATTCCCTGACACAAAAAGGTCTGNCGACTGTGAGACCCCAGCAGAGCTCCCCAGCCCCGTGGGCCATGGGATAACCCAGACCACAATCAAACAAATTATTTATTCCCTGACACAGATCAGGGGAGGACCCAGTGCCTGCTGTGAGGAATGCCCAGCAGAGCTCCCCAGCCCTGTGGAACATGGGATAACCCAGATCACAATCAAACCACGCATTCCAGGCTGCACTGCAAAGTGGGGCATCGAGAACCCCACAGACCTCACAGCCCAGGACAGCACGAGGGGAACTGTTCAAACAGCACCTGCTGGGTGAATTTCTTTGGTAGAACTTGTCCCACTAATGATTTGGGGGTTTTTAGGAGTCTAACCAAAAAAGGAAAATCAAAACTTGCTCTAAAACCCTGAGCACCTCACCAGCAGAATATGGCTACAAGATTCCTGCTCTGTTTTCATACCACACTCTGTGCTGGGACATCAATTCTCATTCCCCATGATTTAGGGTTGTTATAGGGCGGGCTTTGTGCTAGCAAAGAACCCATGATCTGTAACAAAAACCGAATTTCTACTTTACTGGACAAATATACCAAAAGAAATTGTGGCATCTTGGTGGGTTGCTAAGCAACCGAGAGCTCCAGTGTCACTTGTTTGTGATCAATTCAAGTCATTCACAGGGCTCTGAAGCACCAGCTCAGGAATTCCAACAAAATCTGTGCCTTGGGAAAGCCAGGGGGACTTCCTGACACACAATAACACTTTCTTCCCTCTAAGATAAACTTTGTAGATGTTCTTTTGATCTGCGTGATATGTTAACTCATTATTCTTAACGTACTGCTAATGGCGAAAGCTATAATTAACTAACTACGGCATTGTAATGCGTGCAAGATAAACTGAACTAATTAGTAATGTTTAAAGTAGTCCCTGTCCTCTCCCACTGGGGAAAGGAGCAGATCCTTCCCTATCACAGAAGCAACTGTCCCCAACATCGTTTTATGTAAAGAATAGATTCCTTTTGGTTCCATTTTTTCCCTCTCGAATAGAAGTAAAGTAAATTTTTGCTGGCAAACAAGGTGGCTCCAGTCCAAGCCACTCGAGGTACACATCCAAACTGTGAATAATGTCATCTCTCATTTAAATGAAGGTTTATCTGTTGTCTTTCTTGGGGTAAGGAAGTGGATTGTTATGTTTTCATTCATGAAGTTTAATTGCTGGAGTTACTCATACTAAATGCTCACAATAATTACACTCACTGAGGGAAATGTATATTGCTGGAGGACAGTCTCTTTATTTCAGCCTCATATTCGGGATTCATCCCATCCCTATTTTGATATAAAATCAATAATAAACAGGAAGAGTTTAGAAACAAATTGGTTTCCAAGCTGTGTGCTGCCTATGGCAAAGTTTCAACTTCTTGATTGCTGGCAGGTGGTTTTTTACTAAAGATATTTAATGACAATTTCACATACACTGGGCAATATTTCTAAAGAAATTCCCTTCTGCAAATGTTGCTGTCCTATCCTGTGCATCTTATTTTGGTGTCACATGATCTGGACTCGCAGTTCCTCTGCGAGCCAGACTCCACTGACAGCAGATGCTCAGCCTGAGTGAGGACCAGAAACTGGGGAACCACAATTTCCTGATTTATAATGACCCATTGAGACAGGGCTTTATTTGGCTTCAGTTTTTTGGGGTTTTGTTTTTGTTTTTGTTTTTGTTTTTTTTTAAGGCAAAGAATATTGAAAATTTATTACTTTTCAGCAAGAGAGAAGCGTTAACACGGCAGGAGTTGTGCACTCTGATAGTTCAATCAGAAAATGAGCAGAGGCACGTGGGAAGCGATGGCCAGAGGATGGCAAGCACAGCTCCAAACGAGATAACATTTCATCATGAAAGGCAAAAAAATACATATTTATTTAAATTACAGCTTTTTCACCCCCTCTCCTTTCCTCGGACACGTAATAAGTCATAGCACTTACTATTTATTGCTTGTGGAAGGGGATTTGGGGGAGCTACACAGCACAAATCAACTCGGTCACACCAAACAAACCCTTGGCAACGGCGCAGAAATGCCACCTGTCACCGCTCGGCTGAAATTCTCCAAAACCGTGTTTCGAGCGAAAGTATTCCCCGGCAGGGCTGAACACCCGCACATAATCCAACAAAACACATCCTAGTCCCTTCCTACCCCAAAGGACGCCGGGTATCACTACTGACAGAAGCGGCAGATGAGAAGCCCGCGTACATTTCTGTGTCTGACTCCCGGAGAACAGAATCTCCCAGGATTGCACTGCCGAGCTCGGCGATGATCGTGCAGCACCGATCAATAACGCACAGCCCAGACACCGAGCCCAGAGAGCCCGGCAGCTCTCCTGCACTGCAAACCGAGCACATCGCTTCCCCAGCGGGAAAAAAACCCCAAAAAACCCTGGCGGCTTCGGTAATTATTCAGGTGCTGCAGCAAAACCACCCCAAATCCTCTCGGAAATCATTCGGAGAGCAGAAACAAGTGCTGGTCACACATGCAGGACACCCGGGCTCGCCAACTTGCGGCCACCTAAAGCCCCGCGGGGCTGAGCCGGCGATGCCCAGCCGAGCCCC
>VWYN01010635.1:0-11544 GCA_013400075.1 Hippolais icterina
AAAAGGACCAGTACAATCCATGGCTCTTTAAAAATCTTTGGTTCTGCTGACTGTAACATCATTGGACCTACACCTGTCCAGTGCCCAGCTTTTGCTTTTCTGTCAGAATTCCTGCAAGAGTCAAAACCTGTCCTCTATGCCATTAAAATCAGCTCCTTCATTGGCCCCTTCCCTTTTCAGTACCAATTCCCTGCTCTCTTGTGCAGCAGCATTGGTGTCTTTGGTGGCCAAAATGAAAACTTGGTTCTTGCTGTCAGGAGAAAGCTCCTTGTGCAGTTCCCACAGGGATTCTGTTCTTGAAATTCCAGCCCATGATATTTGTGGTATCCTGACACAATCCATTCAAGAAAGTTCCTAGAAGTATGTTCTGCTTGGTGTCCACTTGATCAACCTCCTGCTAGCTAAGAAAAAGAAATTGTGATGACTTTTAAATTATTTTTTCTAAAATTGTCACTTACAGAGCTTCATTAGGCTTAGAAGTCATTCTTCAGTAGAAGCAGCAGGAATGCTTTGTTGTCTCTTCCTTTTTCCCTCCCAGATCCTCTGTCCCATCCCAGTTCAGAAGAAAGAGAGAGGCTTTTTACATGAGCATGGAGTGATGGGACAAGGAGGGAATGGCCTTAAGGTGAAAAAGAGTAAATTTAAATTCAAGATTACAGCAAAATTCTTTACTATGAGGGTGGTGATGCCCTGGCACAGGTTGCCCAGGGAAGTTCAGTGCTCAGTCACTGCACAGGAAAGTTCTCCCTGATGTTCAGGTGAAACTTCCCACAACAGTTCAGCTTTTCCCAAAGTGAGAAATGCTTTAGTGATTAGCCAAGATCAATCCTTCACCCAGCACCAGCCTCCAGAACTTCTCTGAATCTCTTAATTTATTCACCACCTCTGCCCAAGGTGGCTGAGGAATAAAAAAACATTACAAGAGCTGAGGGTCTAATCAGGGGTCTAATCTCATCACTCTGAATTATTAACCCAGAATAAAGAGTTTGCATTTCCTGCTGTGCACATAAACCAAAGGAGCTGTGTGTACCTCCCCTCGCTGTGAGGTGCATTTCAGCCCCAGCTCCGCGGGTGTCCCCATGCCAGGCCCTGGAGCTGTTCTGTGGCATCACTAATGTAGGCTAATTGCTCTGTGGGCCAGCACTCCTCTTTTGTAGGGCACCGTTCTCAGGGCCTGCATTTCCCCTCCGTGAGCTATTCCAGGGAACTGGCAAGGCAAGGTCGGTGCTGACCTTTCTGCTGAGATCCCTGCTGAAATTCCAGAGGGACCAGCTGGGCCTGCAGGGCCCAGTCCTGCCAGGATGGAGCTCCTAAAATAACTGCTGGGCAGGGCTGTGCTCCCAGGGTGGGGATATCCCTGGAGCATTCCCAGGGCAGCTTCCCCAGGCTGCCTGGAACTCTGCTGAGGGGGAAGCACTGTGGGCACCCATCTGAAACTGCTGTGGGAAGCACAAGGGCACACAAACATTCTGGGGCTGCAGCCACCCTGCTCTGCCATGGATAAATCAGGCCCCAGTTCCCTCTGAGGTGTAGAGGAGTGGAGGAGTCCAGACCTCACAGTTCTCCATCCCCATCCTTTTAAAGAACCCTCAGGGCTCCCTGTTCCCTGCTGTCACTGTCACTGACTCCCAGCTGCAGAACTGCCGGGGTGAGTTAAAAAACAACCATGGAGAAGTCTTGGCTTTGAGGTCTCAAGACATCAGAACACTTTGCAAAGGGTCCAGCACCCCAAAACCAAATTTGGGGTGGAATCCCAGAATCTTTGGGTTTGAGTTGGAAGGAACCATAAAGGAGTGACAGGACAAACTGACACAAGGAAGGATGAGATGGAATTTCAGGAACAATTGTGAGGGTGGGCAGACCCTGGCCCAGGGTGCCCAGAGCAGCTGTGGGTGCCCCTGGATCCCTGGCAGTGTCCCAGGCCAGGTTGGACATTGGGGCTTGGAGCAGCCTGGGACAGTGGGAGGTGTCCCTGCCGTGGCAGGGGTGGCACTGGATGGGCTTTAAGGTCCCTCCCAACCCAAACCAGTCTGGGATCTAATTTTCCTTGATATATGGAATATTAAAAATGGGTTTAAACTGGGGACAATTGGCAGGCACTGGTAGCACAATGGAAGATGAGGTGTGTTGCTTGTTCAAGTGGTATTTCATGAATAGTTAAATTGTTTCCCAAGAAATCTGTCAGGTGTGAAATTGTCCAGTGGCCTCGGTAAAGTTGGCAAATCTGCGGATATAGAAAAGATTTTCCTGATCAGCAGCTGCACAAGAAACTCTCTGAGGCAGGGGCTGCACCAAACCACTCCTGTGCTCTGTGCTAACAGCAGTGCCCATAAATCCTTTCCTTTCTGGCCAATGGAATCACCATAACTCCAGGTATTTGATATTTTTGTGTGCAGGGCCCATCAGGTTGATGAATACAATTGAATGAAATGGTGGGTTTAGATCTCTTTTCACTAAAATATCCTCTCCTCTCCTGAGTGCTCACATCCTGGAGCAGGACACACACAACATTCGTGCTCCCAGCACAGGAAGTTTCTCTCTTGATTTATAAAACTCAGTTATGAAAAGCAAAAGCTGAAATATCACCTCCTCAATCCCATTGGTTTTCCTTCTTCCAACTGAAAAATCACCCCAATCCCATTGTTTTTCCCTCTTCCAACCTATGTGTAACAGCAAGTCTTTTCAACAATAAACCTCAACTGAATTTTGATATATTGACAGAACATTTTTTGAAAGTGATTAACTCAAATAGATGAAACTGGACTGCTGAGCCCAAATTTCAGGCAGAACATAATGACTTCTAGTTAAAAATGAAAACAAAGCTAAATGTAAAGCATTGAGAAAATTCCAAGTAGCCAAATGCATGTATAGTAGTATAAATATTTTAAAAAATCAATGTAATGTAACCTACTCTGGATATTTATTTCATTTATACTGTTAGAATTAAATCAAATCCATTCTAGGTGTATGAGTATCAAATGTAAATCTCATCTTTGACACATAAAAGTCTGAATTAATACATTTTTTAAGAATTCTATTAATTAAATACTAATTAATGCCATTTATATACATTTAAAAATGCTCACATTTACACCAGAACTTTCTATCTGGGATGGACAGAGCACACAGGAAGTTTTCAAACATGAAACATCAGGAACAGAACACTTCCTGACCTTATTTTGGGGATTTTCGGATAGTTTGGGAGGTTTTGTCTGTGTTCAGAACATTCAGGCTGAGACAAACATTCAACTGATCCTTGTTTGTTTGTTTTCCATTGTTTGCAGGTTTGCCAAGCTTTAACTGCTTGGAAGAAGTTTTCTGTCCTGGGTGTTGCTTCAGGCTGATTTTTTATTCTTTAAAACTCCCCTATCTTTTTTCTTTTCTTCTGTTTTAAGTGGAAGGAACAAGGAGAATTTGGGGGGTTTTTGGAAGGGTAATATTTTGGTCAGGGAAATTTACAAGCAACTTCAAGTTTCAAAGGCTGAAAACAGCAGCAAAAAAATATTTCTTACTTAGATTGTCACAAGAAAGAACTTTTTGTTGTCTTTTTTATGTTGCTTTTCAAGGCAGTGAAATTGATATGTAATAAATTGTAATAAATTATAATAAATATGCCAACTCTGTGGTATTAATTTTTATCCAAATTGCAGATTCTGAGCATCACCTTCTTAGCCAAAGGGACGACAACATAAGGTTTTTACAGGCAACATGGATCTTGGAAATTTTTTCTCTCCATCTTTTTTGTCAACTTCTTGAGGTCCTGGAAGCCTTTTTAAGATGTCTAGAAAAGAACTGCACACAATGCTCAGTATACAGAGAACTATGGATTTATACCAGGGCAAGTGTGCTAAAATGTTCTCTGCTTTGTTCTTTATTTTGTGCTCTTGATCATTCCAAATATTTGATTAGTTTCTCTCAGTTAAAAGGGAACATTGCGCTGATATTTTGATGGAAATATTAATCAGAATCCAAATATCTCATTTGTGAGCGGGAAAACAACTTACAGCCCATCCTTATGTACACAGAATTTCCCATGTGCACGACTTTACTACCTCAGATTTTATCTGCCATTTTATTATCCAGCCACTCAGTCTTGCAAGGTCTTTATTCAGTTCTCCAGCCAGCCCTTTAACTGCCCAAATTTGTCCTCTACCTTTCCTTTGCCTGAATACCTCAGTACCTTCAGCAGTGTCTCCCTGCTCAGCCCCTCTCCAGATCATTGAGGAATACATGAAGCAGCACAGCTCCCTGCAGACTCCTCCTGTGATCTCCCCTTCTCTGAAAACTGACCTTTTACTTCTGTTTTCTCTTTCCTCTCATCCTGCCAGGTTTTGATCCATTCTGCTCTTGCTTCTTTTGCATAAAGGCTTTTTTCTTTTTTTTAATTTTTTTTTAGTTTTCACATGATGCTTTATCTGGGAAACTCATTGTCCCAGGAAATCCTAGGAGCGCTTAAACATGGATCTTCATGTTTGCCTTCCTCACCTGGTTAGTGGGGAACACACTGCAGGCACTTCTTCAGCTCTTGGACAACACAGATTTGGGACAACACAGATTTGGGACAACATGGATTTGGGACAGAATGGATTTGGGGACAACATGGATTTCACCTCGGGTCTGTGTCCAGTTGTGGCTCCTGCAGGAGAGCCCTGGAGGGGCTGGAGCGTGTCCAGGGCAGGGCAGGGAGCTGGGGAAGGGGCTGGAGGCCCAGCAGGGGCTGAGGGAGCTGGGCAAGGGGCTGAGCCTGGAGCAAAGGAGGCTCAGGGGGGACCTTGTGGCTCTGCACAAGTCCCTGCCAGGAGGGGACAGCCGGGGGGGTCGGGCTCTGCTGCCAGGGCCACAGGGCCAGGAGGAGAGGGAACGGCCTCAGGCTGGGCCAGGGGAGGCTCAGCTTGGCCAGCAGCAGGAATTTCCCCATGGAAAGGGTGCTCAGGCCTTGGCAGGGGCTGCCCAGGGAGCTTTGCAGTGCCCGGGATCCCTGCAGGTGTCACCTGGAGGTGGCACNGGGAGCCTCAGGGATCCTGGGATTCTGTGGAACTGTTGCACTGTGAATTTGGAGGCAAAACCAGGAATTTTATTTTCTCCATGATTTTGCTTTCCCTGTGTGTTCCTTTAACACCTTGATGGTCTTCAGGCCATGCCCACTCTGTTCCTGATCCTGACAGAAAGGATTTGGGTTTGGGGGTCATTCCTCAAGCTCAGCTCAGAAATCACAGAACCATGGAATGATTTGGGTTGGAAAAGACCTTAAAGCCCATCCAGTGCCACCCCTGCCATGGGCAGGGATGCCTTCCACTGTCCCAGGCTGCTCCAAGCCCTCTCCAGCCTTCTAAGAAAGTTAAAAATAATTTCCATACTGTCCCTTACTGCAGTCTAAAATACTGAAAATATATCATTAAAAACATTCTATCACAACATTTTTGGTTGGTGTCTCCTAGCTCTAATGTACCAATGGAAAAATCAATTTAAGGGGCTGAGTTACAGAGCTTTCCTCCTATTTGACAAGAAAAAAACCTAAAAAATCTGTGTTCGCTGCCTCAGGAAGCTCCAACCACCTGAGAGGTCAGGGTGGAAATATCCTGCCATTGCCACACCTCACGCTGCACCCCCAGTTACACACTCCTTACAACCAGGAGAAAAAAAAAACCCTGAGCCATGAATTGTAATCTTACACTTGGAGTTTCAAAAGCTATTTATGTCACAGGAAAATGTAAACAGCTGAGGGTGTGGACATCACTCACTGGTACAATTTATTTCCCCTGGTCTCAAATCAATATTTTAAAAAATTAAATTAAAATTCCAGTCTCCTTTGGGGTCACTACAAAACTTTGCTTCCACATAAATGTTGGGCATCACAATTTTTGTTTAATACAACTGTCAATGGTTTCAATATCTGGATAAATCCCAAATTGTTCTTTAAGGGCTATCAGCACTCAAAGAGTCAGTCAATTCTATACATTAATTTTTCATGATTCTTTTAATATTATTTGAAAATACTTTTAAGAAAACACCTTTTTTTAACAATGTCTACTACAATTCATTGCTGCTGAAAGAATATAGAAGTTTTAGTTGGAATGTGCATTTATTTTGTATTTATTTGTGTTTTTATTCTCCAACCTGTATCCTGCCATAGGTTTTCTGCCAAATTCCCAAAAAATTCTTCTATATCCATCAGTTCTCACACACAAGCCTGCAAAATTCACTATTTTGTAAAGAGGGGTTTTTTTCACATTTTTAAAGATATCAACATACCCATCATTTAGAATCTCACAAGATCCAGTAACAATCTTTTACTAGGAAAAATTACCTAATTAATACCTAATTATTTCTTTCTTTAATTTTTTTTCTGATTCCTAAGTACTTTTTATTCAGGATATTCAGTCATTATTTTCTTTCCCTGCTAAATATATATTTTTTTAAATGTCTAAACCACTTGTTTTGTTTTACCCACTGTTTTTGTCACCCCTACACATTCCATAACATTATTTTCCTTATTTGCTAATTCTCTGGAGTGGCAAGTGATGCTCAGTGCAATCTTCATTCAGTTCAAGCCCTTTTTAAAACATCTAATGACAGTTCCTCTGAGGGGATTCCCTTCAAACTGTGTATCTTGGCTGAAAAATTAATTCATTCTTAAATACCTTTAAAAATCCTTGACCAATATTATATTTTATCGGGTTATTTACTTTTACTGTACCTCTCTCAATTAAAACACTTACTTTAGATTTTTTTTTTCCTGGAAGTTTCCCCAGCTTTGTTTTGTCTCAATCAACTTTTCTCACCTTGCTGTGTGAATAAATAAGTTTATTTTGTTGCCTTCTGTAGTGTTTTCTCATTAGCTCTTTGAAGTCTGATATACTTTAAAGCATAATTTGTAACAAAAAGGAAATTTCTGTGCAGTGGGGAAACGTTTTAGAAAATATTTGTGAGATTTAACATGTGTACAGTCCCTCTATGTGGTGCAGAGATCTTAATTTCTTTTTTATTACCTTCCTCCTTTCAGGAACAGCATCACTTGCGTGGCGCAGAGCTGGGATTTGCTGATTTCTCCACCAAAAATAATGATTTCAATTTCCTTCCTGTTGTTCAGAGCATCACTTCTTCCTTCTCCTCCCTCCTTGTGCTTTCCACCCAGGTGCTCTGAAAAACAATTTGTCAAATGTGCTTATAGAAACCATGGAATGACCTCAAAATTGTCCAGCACATGAACAAGATTTGAAATTACTTTTTTAGTAGACTTAATCATCTCTGAGCTCCTTAAAAGTGTAGGTTTTTTTGTGGTTTTCATGATTTTGTATAAACTGTAGAACTTCTCCCATTGAATTCCTTAAGTCAAATCCCTTCCAATCCAAATCATTCTGGGATTCTACACCAACTGTCCTCTGAGCAAAGATTTCAAAACAAATTAAAAAACCCAGAAAAAAACAGGTTCAGGGTACCCCCAAAAAAGTTTAGGTAACCTCAGCTTCCCTGTGGTTATTCCAAATGAGGAATGCTGCCATTCTAAACCAATTAATCCACACATTTCAGCTCTGGGTTGAGGCAAATAGAGAAATGGAATTATTCTGGACAATTTAAATCTATTTGTTAAATGATGTCCCAGAAATAATCAGGTAGAAGGGGTTTGGAACTGGATAATCTTTAAAGTCCCTTCCAACCCAAACCGCTCCAGGTTAATAATCAGGAACAAAAATAAAAGTTTGGGTCATTCTTAGCTCATACAGTTTTTCCCTTTGCTTTAAGTTTAGGTTCATTTGTTACTGGAGTTTTTCTATTCAGTTCTGGCTCAGCAAAACTTGAGAACAACAAATGAAGATCCAAGTCAAGTTTGGGTCTGGCTGACTCCACAAATGGAGTTGCATCCAAAATGGATTTGAGCAAAATCTGTACCCTACTAGTTAATTCTTTGTGATAAACTCAGGAATAAGCAAAATATATTTATTTAATCTTGTTCTTGCAGCTGAACACAGCAATGCATGAACCAACAGAAGTAGCAATTATAGAAATTAGGTAATTAAGAGCTGTCCAACCACAGTAGCTATTACATTTCTGCATAAATTCAGAGCTCCCCAATCCCAGCATGGTTTGGGTGGGAAGGGACTTGAAAGATCATCCAGTGCCACCCCTGCCATGGGCAGGGACACCTTCCACTGTCCCAGGCTGCTCCAACCTGGCCCTGGGCACTGCCAGGGATCCAGGGGCAGCCACAGCTGCTCTGGGAATTCCATCCCAGCCCCTCCCCACCCTCTCAGGGAACAATTCCTGCCCAATATCCCATCTAACCCTGCCCTCTGTCAATTTAAAACCATTCCCCTTGTCCTTATGAAAAATCCCTTTCCAGTAAGAGGATTTCTTTTGGTTGATCCAAATGATATATTTGCAGGGTGTCCACCTCCCACTGAATTATTTTGGAAGATTTCAGCAAAATCAGTGAAAGAGTTGAAGCATCAGAGCAAGGCTGGAATTTTTGGCTCCAAGCCCTCTCATTGTCAGGAGCCTGCTGTCTCCATCCACTCGGAAAATCCTCCCCAAATTTGGGCAAATGGTGAGACTGACAATTTTAGGCTTCGTTTTGGGAATGGGAATTCCTTCAGAAAATCAAAGCTAAAGGGGAAAGGGGCTTCTCAATGGAATATTGGTGCCTATAGCCTGGAGGTGGGAAAGGAATTCACCTGTCACTATATCTGGGTTGGCAGTGATTATTTGTCCCAAATAAGGATACCTCTCTCCTTGAAGTAATTGTTTTATTCCTCCTGCTTTCTGGGTTGAGGGGGTTTTTGTTTTGTTTGTTTGTTTGTGGAGGGTTTTTTTCTGTTTCCTTTTTTGGTTTGTTGTTGTTGTTGTTGTTGGTTGGAAGGGTTTTTGTGGGGTTTTTTGATGTGGTTGGGGTTTTTTGTTTGTTTGTTTTTGTGGGTTTTGCTTTTTGTGTTTTTTAAATAATTTTATTTACTCCACCTGCAAAGCTGTCCCTGGATCCCAGCACAGGGAGGACGTGGAGCTGCTGCAGAGAGCCCAGAGGAGGCCCCAGGATGAGCAGAGGGCTGGAGCAGCTCTGCTGGGAGGAAAGGCTGGCACAGCTGGGATTGTTCAGCCTGGCCAGGAGAAGCTTTGGGCTGAGCTCAGGGTGGCCTTGCAGGGCCTGAAGGAGCTGCAGGAACCCTGGAGAGAGACAATTCCCAAGGGCTGCAGGGACAGCACCCAGGGAATGGCTTCAAACTGAAAAATGACAAGTTTGGGTGGGATGTTGGGAAAAAATCCTTCCCTGTGAGGGTGGGGAGAGGCTGGGCTGGAATTCCCAGATTTGCTGTGGCTGCCCCTGGATCCCTGGCAGTGTCCCAGGCCAGGTTGGACATTGGGCTTGGAGCAGCCTGGGACAGTGAAAGGTGTCCCTGCCCATGGCAGGGGTGGCACTGGATGGGTTTTGAGGTCCCTTCCCACCCAAACCAGCCTGGGATTCTTTCCACCCACGCTGAGGGTGCTGAGCTCTCCCTGCAGAGAGCAGATTTGGGCAGGGATTCCTCGGGAAGCCGGGCGCTCCCTGGGTTTGTTTGTGGGATCTGTGTTGCCAGGCAGAGGGGCAGCTCCTGCCTGCACCAACAGGAGCTTTTTCTGGACACGAGGCTGCAGTTCCTAGAAATGAGTAACTGCAGTACCTTGGAAAAAGTTTCCCAAGAAAAACAGCTGATTGTGAAAGTGATGACAAAAACCAAAATATCTACATGCTCAGATGCAGCTGCGCTGTCCAGGCTTTTATTTTCCTTTTTTGAGTTTTCCTTGGATGGGGTAAAAATCAAAACAAACAAAAAAATCCCTCTTTATCTGTTCCACACTAATTAACTGAGTCCTACCAGTAAAATTCAGTGATCCCAGTTAAATACTCCTTTCTTTTTACAATGACCACTTTCCCTCTCTTCCCTGAGATGTGGGACAACTTTGATATCTCACTTTTTTTCTCCCAAAGCAGGAGCATGCAGTGGGTTTTGCCAAGTTTTCTGTAAGTACTGCAGGAAGAAGGGACATGGATGTGTTTCAGTACTGAAGGGGTGAGGAGGAAGAGGACAGAACCATCTTCCAGGTACTCCCACCACTGACAGGGCTGTGTTTATTTTAATGATGTAAATCGGAAAAAATCTACTTTTAGTGAATAATGTATGAAGAATGAGGTGAAAATAATGACTTAGGAAAGCAATAAAAGGCAGAACTAGACTCCTGCTTTCGTGATGTCCTTCAGGACTTGCACTTCCCCCGATGGACAATTCCTGGTTCCGCTGAAATCACGGGAATTCCGTCTGAGGCCACACACCTGGAAGAGATCGAAGCATTTCCCTCAGCACTCGGACATTTCCACACCGAGCGTTTCCGTGCTCCAGGTTTTTAAGGTGAAATTCCTCACTGCGGACTTAGTAAGGCATTGCCTTGCTGAATTTATCGGACAAGTTGCGGGGAACTCTGAGGACCGAGGCCGGGCCGTGTTTGGAAATTCAAAGCGATGAATCCCGCGTGGAATTAGAACAGAGACAAGTTCGCTCCTCGTTTACATCGATGCTTGAGGCTGTACAATGCAGTCAGTGGGATAAATTTAAGGACAGCCAGGCCTTTCCCGGGCTCCCATTGTCACCGCCCTGCACCGTGCGCGCCTCCACAATCGCGACAAGCGACACTCGCGGGCCGCGTAAGGCGGTGGCGGCCCCGCCTACAACTCCCATCAGCCCACGCAGCGTCCCAGCCCGCAGAGGGCGCTGTCGGCGCGCAAAGCACGCCGGGCTCTGTAGTTCCCTGCTGGTAACGGCGTTGCGTCACTCACCCCGCCCGCCAGTTGCTATGACAACCGGGGGCAGTGGGCGGGGCCGCGCGGGAAGCGGCGTCAGCGGCTGGGAAGTGACGGCGGCGAGGACCCGGATGTGGAGGGGGCGGGGCTCCAGCGCACCCCCCCGCCTCTCGGGTCACGTGAGGCGGTGGTCACGTGACGGAGCGATGGGGACGGCGCTGGACGTGAGGGTGAAGCGCGCCGGGAAGGTCTATCGCGATGGGGTGCGTCTGTCGCGACAGCGCCTGCCGGGACCGCGGGGAACAGCGGGGCTCCGCGCGGGGCGAGCGGCCAGGGAGGCCAGTGCTGTCCTGGGGTGCATGGGGATGAGCATTCCCAGCAGGTCAGGGCTGATCCTGCCCCTCTGCCCAGCCCTGCAGGCACCTCTGGGTGCTGTGCCCAGCCCTGGCTCCTCAGCACAGCAGGGCCAGGAGCTCCTGGAGCTGAGCAAGGGCCTGGAGCATCTCCGTGCCCAGGAAAGGCTGAGGGAGCTGGGGCTGCTCAGCCTGGAGAGGAGCCCCAGGGAGAGGGGCCTCAGCCATGGGTGTCCCTGGGTGTCATTGCATGTCCCTGTCTGTCCCTGTGCATCCCTGTCTGTCCTTATCTGTCCCTGTCTGTCCCAGTCTGTCCCTGTCTGTCCCAGTCTGTCCCTGTGTGCAGGGAGGGCAGAGCAGGCCCAGGCTCTGCTCCAGGCCCAGCAATGGCCCCAGAGCCACGGGCAGGGCCTGAGCCCAGGA
>VWYN01010639.1:0-13514 GCA_013400075.1 Hippolais icterina
GTGTCCCTGCCCATGGCACGGAGCTGGAATGACTTTAAGGGATTCAAAGTCTCTTCCAAGCCAACCCATCCCGGAATTCCTTGGTGGGAACAGGCTGTGCTCCTGGGGCAGGGGTTTCCAGGATGAGGGAGCCCAGCTCCCTCTGCTGAATGGATTTCCGTGCCTTCACTCCAACGAGGAAAGCAAACAGAGCAGGCGTGCTCACATGAGCAATCCAGTTTCATTTTAATGGAATGTTTATTCACAGCCAGTTTAATGTTAATGGTAAATTGATCTCTGGAATTTTTTTTTCCCCCATCAAAAATTAATGCGGTGCACTCTTTGCTTTTGTGCATGGAATGCATCTCCCAATTAATTGGGAGATAACCACTGGAAATCCAACACTGCCACTCAGCCAGTCCCAGGCTATTCATTTCTTTAAGTGCACAAGCGCTCCGTGAATAATTAATAATGATTAATAGCGGTATTAAACTATTACTGGTGGATCAGGAGAGCGGAGCAGGTACCAATTGTTGATTTATAGCCAGGAAACCGTGAGGAATTTGGGAAGGAATAAATCCCAGTTTGAGCTGGGTGCTGCACACCCTGTGGGTGGATGCATCACAAATGCAAAAATGGCCACGCAGGTGCCACCTTTGGGGCTTGGAGGATTCCCAAACTTTTCCAGGGGTTTGAACAAACTCTTCCCAACTTGGTTTAAGGTTGAGGTTGGACCCTCTGCATTCTCCCCCATGAGAGAGGGGCGAGAGGTGTCCCAGTGCCACGTGGGGTGTGACAGAAATTCCTGTGGGTGTCTTGGTTTGGAAAGCCAGGATCTGCCAGGGAAAGCTGGAGCTTCTCTTGGAGCAGAGAATGTAAATCCCTTCCCTCTGAATTATTGTAATTTTGCAATTAGGGGCTTTCAGGCAAAGATATGGGAATAGGAATAACAGTTCTGTACTAGGAATATTTAAAAATACAAATGCAGTAGTACAAAGACAAGCAAGCAAACAAAAGTCTTGGTGAAACCCTGACAGGGTCAGGGATACGACCTGACCCCCTGTTGGTCGGGGTGTTGGGAGCAGCCCAAATAAATCCTCCTGCAGTGACAGATGTGGTTCTGTGGAGCAGAGATGATCCTGTAGAAAGTCCAGTGGTGGCGAGATGGGTCTGGTCCTCCTCCTGGAGCCCAGTGGAAAAGCTGGATTCCCAGAATGCCAGCTGCTCCTGAGTCTCAGTTTTTATCTAGGTGGGAACAGTTGGCTCCCAAATTCCCTCACATCCCAAATCCAGCTGCGGAGCTGATGGAGGAGCTGGGATGAGGACGCTGCCTTCTCCCCCCTGAGCAGAGCCAAATTAAACTTTCAGTGCTCAGATGCTGCTTCAAGGCTTGGACTCGGTGATCCTGGAGGTGTTTTCCACCCTGAAGAATTCCGTGATCCTGCCTTTCCCTCCAACTGCCTTTGCTGAATTTTTCATTGCCCTGGCAAGGCTCCGGAGCCGCTGGCAGGGTTGGGGTTGGATTATGGGATGTGGCTGCTCCCTGCCCGGCCAGAGAGCCCCAGGAGCTCTTCCCAGAGGTCAGGAGAAGGTTTTTGGTGGGATCCCCATCTCCCTTGGCTCATCCCCATCCATCCCAGGTGCTGCTGTGTTCCCTTTCCTGAGGCTCCCTGGATTTTCCTTCCCCCTCCACGGAGGACTCAGCTCTCCATAATTTATAGCCAACCTTTCCTGTCCATGCTCTAGGACAGACACTGCAAAAAAACCCTAAAAAATTTATTTTCTTCAGGAAAAAAATAGCAAATGGCTGTGGAAAGAGCTGGTGCCTGCATTAGCCACTCGCTGTTCCCAGGCTGGCACCTTGGGGGATCCAGGGGATGAGCCAAGGACATGGCTGGGGAGCACAAGGAGTGGGAGCCTCCATTTCCACCTCCTTTTATGTTTATCCAACCCTTTTATAGGATTCCACCCTGGGCCCTGCAGCCTCAGTTAAGGGGTGAATCCCGTGGGCTCCGGCAAGGCTGGAATCCTGCTGGGAATGAGGGGGATCCAGCCCGGGCAGGGCACAACCTTCCCACAGGGAGGCCGGGCTCCCAAAATTCCATTTCCATGGGACAGAATCGTGGAATCCTGGATGGATTTCTGGTGGGACATCCCATTCCCCCCCCTGCCATGGCAGGGACACCTCCCACTGTCCCAGGCTGCTCCAAACCCATCCAGCCTGGCCTTGGGCACTGCCAGGGATCCAGGGACAGCCACAGCTGCTCCGGGAATTCTATTCCAGGGCCTGCCCGCCCTCCCAGGGAACAATTCCTGCTCAAAATCCCATCCCTCCCTGCCCTCTGGCACTGGGATCCATTCCCTGTGTCCTGTCCCTCCAGCCCTTGTCCCCAATCCCTCTCCAGCTCTCCTGGAGCTCCTTTAGGGAAAACCGCAGGAGCTGAATCTCAAAAATTCCAAAGCAAAGGGACCCAAGACACATTTGGATGAGGAGGATTTGTTTCCAAACTGATGAAAGTGCATAAAATGTCTTTTCTATCCCTTTTTTTTTTTGTGTGTGGAGAGAGCAGGAGCTGCCCAGCGCAGAGGATCTCTGAGGAATTCCCAGCAGGATCTCCACAGGACACAGCTCCTGCAGTGGGATGTGATCCGTGCCCAGGATGTCTCCAAGGCTCCGTTTGTTTCTCGCCGCCGGTGCTGAAGGAGCTGCAGGGAAATGGGTTTGTTAAAATTCAGCTCAGCCCATCCTCCCTGACAACCGAGGCAGCCAGGGGAGGCTGGGAGAGCTCCATGCCGCTGAATCATCTGCAGGAGAGGCTCCTTCCCTTGGAATGAGCAGGGAAGGGACGGGGATGATGAATATCACAGCAGGGGGAAGGCAAATTCCTGCCTTTCCCTTGGCAGTCCCACTAAAGGCAGGTGGCTGGATGGAATTCCTCCCAGTCCCGTGCGTGGAGAGGCCAAGGGCAGGGATTTGGCTCCAAATCCCCCCTGGAAGGAATTGGAACAGTATTCCCTCCAGGAAACCATGGATGGGATGGGATGGGATGGGNTGGGATGGGATGGGATGGATGGGATGGGATGGATGGGATGGGATGGATGGGATGGGATGGATGGGATGGATGGGATGGGATGGGATGGATGGGATGGGATGGATGGGATGGGATGGATGGGATGGGATGGATGGGATGGATGGGATGGGATGGGATGGATGGGATGGGATGGATGGGATGGGATGGATGGGATGGGATGGATGGGATGGATGGGATGGGATGGGATGGATGGGATGGGATGGATGGGATGGGATGGATGGGATGGGATGGATGGGATGGATGGGATGGGATGGGATGGATGGGATGGGATGGATGGGATGGGATGGATGGGATGGGATGGATGGGATGGATGGGATGGGATGGGATGGATGGGATGGGATGGATGGGATGGGATGGATGGGATGGGATGGATGGGATGGATGGGATGGGATGGGATGGATGGGATGGGATGGATGGGATGGGATGGATGGGATGGGATGGATGGGATGGATGGGATGGGATGGGATGGATGGGATGGGATGGATGGGATGGGATGGGAGGGATGGGATGGATGGGATGGATGGGATGGGATGGGATGGATGGGATGGGATGGATGGGATGGATGGGATGGATGGGATGGATGGGATGGTCCATGGTGGAAAGGACACAACGCTCAGGGATCAAGGTGTGTCCCTGCCCTGTCTGCTCCGACTCCACATCCCTGGAATGTCCAAGGCCAGCTCGGATGGATCTTGGAGCAGCCTGGGATTGTGGAAGGAGCCCCTGCCCATGGCAGGGGTGGGACAAGATGAGCTTTAAGGTCCCTCCCAGTTCCAAACCATTCTGGGATTCTGGGATCCCAACAGTTTTCATGGTGCTTCCCAAGACCATTGTTTTGAAGGCTGGAATGTTTCACACTTTCCATGTTGAATATTTCAACCATTTTTTAAGCTCAGTGGGTTGGTTGTGTGCCAACATCCAAGGAAAATCCATGGCTTGGCAAGAAAACTTATGGAACGAAGGGTTTGGAGAAGTTTTCCCTGATAAATCACATTTACTAACTTCTTTCCAGCTTCCCTGGCTTCCTTACGGATTCAAGAGTTGCTGATGAGGCAGAAAGTGCCAGGAAAGGAGCAGTGGACTTTGCAAAGGTCCTGATTGTTCCTGCAGGGAAGAAGGACGGAGGGTGGCCCGGGGGTGATGTGCCCAGGGATACTTTGGAATCCTTCCCGAAGCCATAAAGGCCAGGAATGGGATGAAGCACCCGGCCCTTGGCTCGGTGTGAATCCATTATCTCATCCTGGCCTAAAAATAACCACTCCAAATTATTCCGAGCTCTGCACAGGCTTCTGCTTCCTCCTCACACTTAGTCATAAACCCTTTAATCAATATTAATGTTGTCAGCCCAGGCACGTTCCTCCTTGTGCAGAGCAGCCCAGCACGGAGCTGTTCTCCAGGGAAAGTGGCTCCGGGTGGGATCCTGCCCTGCCTGGAGGCTCTGGGGCTGTTCCTTGGCTTATTGCTGTGGAAAAAGCTCCTTTTCCCCTTAGCTTGGCTCTACCCCACTGTCTTGGGTTATTAACCAAAAAAAAGTGCATTTCATCTGTTGGAAGCAGCTGAGATGTTTTTTCTTTGTCGCTTGCAACTCCAGGGGCGAGGGGGATGGATGCCTTCTGATAATGGGCCAGCTGTTAAAACCAGGTAGGGCAGTGTTCCTTATCTCTGGGGCAGGGTTTGTTATCTCTGGGCAGGGTTTGTTATCTCTGGGGCAGGGTTTCTTATCTCTGGGGCAGTGTTTGTTATCTCTGGGGCAGGGTTTCTTATCTCTGGGTCAGTGTTTGTTATCTCTGGGCAGGGTTTCTTATCTCTGGGGCAGGGTTTCTTATCTCTGTCACCACCTGTCCATCCTCTGGGGGATATCTGCTGATAATGGGCCATGAAGGCTCACCAATGACATCACACATGACATCATCCCATTGGGAGATGCTCCACCCAGTGTGGGCAGAGCTACTGTTCCTACCTGGATGAAAACTGAGACTCAGGAAACACCAGGGATCCCATTTTTTTTTCCGCTGGATTCCCAGAGGGAGCCCGGGCCCACCTCAGCACCACTGGATCCTTCTACAGGATCATCTCTGCTCCACAGAACCACATCTGTCCCTCCAGGATTTATTTGGGCTGCTCCCAACACCCTGACCAACAGGCTGTGGTTGTATCCCTGACCCTGTCAGAGTTTTCCAGAACATTTTTTGTTTGCTTGCTTGCTTGTTTTTCTGTGCTGCTACATGTATTTATTTTTTTTTTTAAATATTCCTGTTAAAGAACTGTTACTCCTATTCCCATATCTTTGCCTGAAAGCCCCTAATTGCACAATCATAATAATTCGGAAGGGAAGGGCTCAACATTCTCCTTTCCAAGGGGAGCTCCAGCTCTCCCTGGCAGATCCTGTCTTTCCAAACCGAGACATTTGCTCATCCCAGTTTTCCTCACCTTGTTCCCTTCAGTAATTCCATGACCCCGCCCGAGGGAAGTGCTGCTCCCGGAGCACACGGAGCCATCACACCTCGCTGCCTTCCAGCCCTGCACATGTGGCTCCTGAAGCCCCCTAATTCCAGCCTCAAATCCCAAATCCTCCATTTAACGGAGGGCCAGGAATCCTGAAATCCTGCTGCTGAAAATGAGAGGGGGCTCTGGATTCCCAAAGAACTTCTGGGATGGGCTGAGCCTCCCCACCCCACACGGCTGCACGTGGGGAAAGCCAAGCTCTGCCTCTCCCCTGCTGCATTCCCGATTATTTTGACACAAAAGAGCCTGGAGCAGGGACAAATCCATCATTCCTTCGGATCATTTCAATGTGTGAGTGTGGTTTTTAATACCCGGGCTTCTCCAGCTGCATCTTCCCATTTTTTATGACGTTTTCCCCATTTTCTGGAGCAGGCCTATCAATTCTCCGCCGCTTTCTTCCTCTTGCTTAATTGAAAATGTCACTTCTTGTATTTAATGAGAATTTCTGCCCTTTTCTGTAGAGACTTTTTCCCAAATCCAGTCCTGTCAGAAGAGACTTTATCCCAAATCCAGTCCTAAAAACCCGCTGCAAAAATCTCTGCTGCCGTAAATCCGTAAGGGATTCCGGAGAGCTACTGGGGCTAACAAGGATTTGAACCCCATGTGGGAAAACTACAGCTATTTTTCCAATTTCTGTCCATCTTTTTATTAATTCCATTAATTTTGCTTGTCCACCTGTGCTGCTCTTGGCTTTGTTCAGGGATATTGAGCCCCAGGAAGGGAAACGAGCTGGATGAAGATGAGGGTGGAGCCCTCATCCCTGGAGGGATTTCAAAGCCCTGTGGATGTGGCACTTGGGGACACGGGCAGGGGTGGCCTTGGCAGTGCTTGGACTCCTGCAGCTCCTGCCCCCGTGGTTCCCCCACTCCATGGCAACATCATCCCACTTTTTATTTTCTTTTTTTGTGATTTTTTTTGTAAAGATGTGTGGAAAGGCTGGAAAATCTGACCTGCAAACCAGGACAGAGCGAAAACAAACAGCTCCTGATGCTGCTGCCTCTGTTTTTGGGGGTGCTGGGGATGGGAGGGAGGGAAGGGAAGGATCTGATTCACAATTCCTCATCCCACAATGTTTACAGCGCTTGGGCTGGGAAAAATACCTGTTCCCAGGAATGCTCCTCAACAGGCTTGGCGTTCTCCTCGCTGCCATTGCTTAGTAACAGCTCTATTTTTAAATGCTAAGAGGGTAATAGACCAAAAAACGGGAGTTTAACTCCGTCTCTGATCCAGCAGGCACCAAACCCAGCGGGATGGGGCCCCGGGATGGCGGGAGCTGGGCTGGGAGCGGGTGGGATCAGGGCCAGCAGCTGCCCACACCCACCTTCAACGCTTCCAGCCGGGTGAGGAAAAACCCAAAGTGTGAAATCTGTGCGGCCCTCGGCTGGTGGGGATCTCCTGGAGAGGGAATCCCACCCTTGGGAGGGATGGGAATGTTCCCAGGGCAGCCACGGGAGGAGGGTGTGGATGGAGGGAGCTGAGCCTGGGCAGGGACAGGGGATCCTCAGGGGTTCTGCTTCTACCCCAGAGCCACTTTGGAAAGGAATCCCAGAATCCCAGACTGGTTTGGGTTGGGAGGGACCCCAAATCCCACCCAGTGCCACCCCTGCAGGAACAGGGACACCTCCCACTGTCCCAGGCTGCTCCAACCCCAATGTCCAACCTGTCCTTGGACATTCCAGGGATCCAGGGGCAGCCACAGCTTCTCCAGGAATTCCAGCCCGGCCCCTCCCCACCCTCCCAGGGAACAATTCCTGCCCAAAATCCCATCCAGCCCTGCCCTCCTGCAGCTTAAAGGGAATCTCCAACACTTTCTGCTAAAACACATTTCCAGGAGGATCCAAACCTGCTAAAATCTGATTTGGGAAGCAGCTTTGGCAAGCCCCGTGGGTTTGGGAGCACCACTCGTTTTCCCACTGCCTGGATCCCTGGATGGCTGAGGCCACCTCCTGCCCGTGGGATCTTCCCTCACGGAAAATATCGGCATAAATGGGATCATTTATGCTGTGCCCCCTCCACTGAAGGTCATGGAGCTTTATTCATTTCCCTGGGCTGTGCAGAGGGCAGCAGAATTCCCTCTGGAATCCAGGCCTAGCGTTGATTACTCCTTTCCTTTCTCAAGGACACAACGGACAAACTCCTGGAAATCCCTCAGGAACACAAGGAAGGCAAAAAAGGAGAGCTCAGGGCTAACAAAAAGAGTCCCTGAAGCCTTGTGCCACCATCATGTGGGATTCATCCATTCCCGAGAGGAATGTGGCAATAAATACCTGCCCAAATCCCTGCTTTGCTGAGGAGGTGCCAAACCAAAGCTCGAGGATTTGGGGACAGCAAAAGCTTCGCTGTGTGCCAGTGCCACCAATCCCCTCCTGCCACAAAGTGCTCCTCAGGGGGAAGCCACCAAGCAGGAGGAGATTCTCGGTTCTGGTTTCTTTGGGCTGATGGCCCCCGAGAATGTTGTCAGATGTCTTTGTCCCAAGCCCCAGTGCCAGAAATGAGAGTCAGGATGTGTCAGTGTTGGTCTCAAGGTCATTTATTATTTCTTATTTGGTACATTTTGTTCTCACCCAGCCTGGGTGCTGGCTGCAGCGCTGGTCATCACCGACTGACCACCCCGAGGGCAGTTGTAATCTTTTATACCAAATATTACTTGATTTATGTTTATAGTGAGATATCTGTCCATCTTTTTATTAATTCCATTAATTTCCCTTGTCCACTAGTGCTGTTCTTGGGATATTGTACTGGGATATTGAGCCCCAGGAAGGGAAAGGAGCTGGATGAGGATAACCCATCACCTGTGTTAGACACTGCACTGCTGTGCTGAACCAACCCAAAAGTGCCACCACCACAGCAGAAGATGGAGGGCAAGAAGGAGAAGAAGCAGAAGGACAGGGACACACCCAGATTCCTCCATCTTGCCTGCTTGAACCCCAAAATTCTACATTATCACCCGGTAATAAGCTAATTATTACTCTAATTAAACTCTTGTGGTTTGTAACTCTTCATACAAGGTTGGTAACCACTCCCATGGGCTAAAATGGAAGGCACTGGGATTTCTGACTTTGTGCCAGGGTCTCAGGACCCCTTGCCGGGGTCTGAGATCACCCAGAGGGATGTCCTGGGTTCCCACAGAGATGCTGGTTTATTTCTGAGACCCCTGCCAGGCTGCAGCTGCCTCTGCTCGGCTCCTCTGCCCTGCCCACGGAGGGACCCGGGCACGGCAGCTCCTCCAAAACCACCCCCAGAGGGGAAACCCGCCGAGATGCCAACACCCAGGGATGAGTTAGAGCTGCTTCAGGGCTGGTGATTAACAGAGCGTGGTGGGAAAACAGGTGTGGGAAGGGAAATTCTGGAGGGTGTGTTATGGGCAGAGTCCTGAGGGTGGGAATGGCACTTCCCAGGGGATTTAAAGCCAGAGGGACCACGGCAGGGAGCTCTGATGGAGGAGAAATCCCGATCAGCTGCTGGAGGTTGGTGCTGGCTCCTGGAGCGCTCTGTGAGGTGCCCGTGGAGCTGTCCTTGGTGCCACTCCTGTCCCTGTCCGGCTCCTCCCTGCTCACAGGAGCTCCTTGCGCGCCAGCACGGGATCCTGGAACGCTTGGGGTGGGAAGGGACCTTAAAGATGTTCCAGATCCTTAAAAACCTGTCTAGTTCCATCCTTAAAACCCACCTAGTTCCATCCTTAAAATGCATCTAGTTCCATCCTTAAAATCCCTCTTGTTCCATCCTTAAAACCCATCCAGTTCCATCCTTAAAACACATCTAGTTCCATCCCTAAAATCCATCTAATTCCATCCTTAAAATCCTATCTAGTTCCATCCTTTAAAACCCATCCAGTTCCATCCTTTAAACCCCTCTAGTTCCATCCTTAAATCCCTAAATTCCATCCCTAAAAACCCATCCAGTTCCATCCCTAAACCCCATCCAGTTCCATCCTTAAACCCCATCTAGTTCCGTTCCTAAACCCCATCTAGTTCCGTTTCTAAACCCCACCTAGTTCCATCCCTAAAACTCCATCTAGTTCCATCCTTTAAACCCACCTAGTTTCATCCTTAAATCCATAAATTCCATCCCTAAAAACCCCACCTAGTTCCATCCCTAAAACTCCATCTAGTTCCATCCTTTAAACCCACCTAGTTTCATCCTTAAATCCATAAATTCCATCCCTAAAAACCCCACCTAGTTCCATCCTTAAACCCCATCCAGTTCCATCCCTAAACCCCACCTAGTTCCATCCTTAAAACCTCTCTAGTTCCATCCTTAAACCCCATCAGTTGCATCCTTAAAACCCCTTTTAGTTCCATTTTTAAACTCCATCAAGTTCCATCCTTAAAAACCCTTTTAGTTCCCTTTTTAGACCCCATCTAGTTCCATGCTTAAAACTCCATCTAATTCCATCCTTAGATCCCTAAATTCCATCCCTAAAACCCATCCAGTTCCATCCTTAAACCCCATCCCGTTCCAATGCCGGGCACTCCCCTGTGAGCAGCACCAACCCCAGCAGAGCGAGGCCCCGTCCCCCTCCCGTGGCCACCCCAGCCCACACCTGGCACGGGAGGAGGATTTATCCCTCTTTTCCCTTTCCCACTGGGATTGACGCTGCTCCGGGGCTGGGACCTGCCCGTGGCTGCTCCCCGTCCCTCCCACCCCATCCCACATCCTGGATTTTCATTTCAGAGGCGAAGTCCCCGTCTCTCCAAGGTCAGAAGGATGAAGAGGGAGCGAGGGGAGCAGCGTGGACGCAGCCGAGCAGGCTTTGCTCCTGCTGCAGTGCCTGCGATGTATTTTCGCCACACGCTGCTGCAGAGTGCAGCCCACTGCAGCAGAGGAGGGAAGAGAATTCCCTTCCCCGGGCTGCGAGCTGCGAGGAGAGGCTCTGCACACGCCGANGCAGCCCACTGCAGCAGAGGAGGGAAGAGAATTCCCTTCCCCGGGCTGCGAGCTGCGAGGAGAGGCTCTGCACACGCCGAGCAGCCTCCAGCTCTGCCAGCTCTGCCAGCAGACGCTGCTGGGGAGCCTCTGCATCCAAGCAAATCCTGATTTTTTCCCCCCACACTGGCAGAGCAGCTGAGAATGACCTTCAGCTGCTCTTCAGACGGGCGGCTCCGACAGGGAAAGTCGTGCCCGGGAGCTGAGAGGGAATTGTGTGCTCGAGAGGCAGCTGCGGGGAGGTTGGAAGAGGAGATTTAAATGGTTTTTGTAGACCTGGAGAGCTCAGCTGCTCCAGGGAGGAGTTGGGAGGGGAGGGAAGGGATCTGTGCACCGCCTGATTGCCGGATCCCAGGAACTCGGTTTGGAGGAGACAAAAATGGGAATTGGATCAGGGATTCTTCTGACCACCTGTGTGGATAACTGTGCACGTAGAAAGGAGAATTCTGAATTCTTTGGGGCAGTTACTTGTGGTTTTAGGAGACTGAATTGTGTTTTAGGAGACTGTATCTGCCTATCACACACGTGCCTCTAAATTAGACGAGCATTCCTACCTGTTCAGTGAGCCAAGGAATATTGTGAAGGTTTTCTGGCCAGCACTGAACATCCCAGTGGCTCCTGGGATACTCCTGGAATCACGGAATCCCAGGCTGGTGTGGTCAGAAGGATTTTAAAGCCCATCTCCTTCCAGCAGGGAATTCCTCCTGCCATCCCAGGGCAGGAGATCCGGGCTGGCCCAGCCTCTCTCCTGAATTCCTTTGTCAGGGAAGAGGGAGCAGTTTAATCTCCCTGGTTTTCCATTTTCTAGCAGGTTTTTAAAGCGCTTCCAGATGATAGAAACGGAATAAATTCAGCGTTAAAAGAAGAAATTCGTTGCTCCAGTTTTAAGAGTTAACATTTTTGCAGGTCCAGCCTGATGATGTCACCACTCCAGAAAAATGAACTTTTTCCCCAGATTACCCTCGGTGCAGGGACACAAATATCCCAGGTTATTCCAGCGCCATCCTGATGGAGCAGCTCCAGCAATTCCTCATGGATAACAACAATTATCCATCGATGGCACGCTGGGGATGGGGAGGGAGGGCAGCACCCGGCTGCTTTTGGGTTTCCATGAAGATTTTCCTTCCCTTTCCATCTCCTGAATTCTGCCTCAGTCAAAATTCCCAGGTCCCTGCTGCCCCAGCAGTGTCACCCTGTCCCTGTCCCAGCTGGACTCTTTGTCACCACCCACAGAAGGTGACCTGAGCCTCTGTGGCACCAGGGCTGTGCCTCATCCCTGCTCTCAATCCCACAGTGAAATCTCCAGAAATGGGGATCTGATCCAGCCGGGAATATTTCAAGTCGCTCTTGAAGAGGATTTGGTGAAACCAGAGGGGGGAAAAAAATTTGGGGGATTCTAAAGGGAAAATGTTCAAAGCTGTGCAGCTCCACCATTTATTGAACAGGAGCTGAGTCCTTAAAGCTGTTCCTTCTCTCTATAGTCCAGACTTTTAAAAATAAAAATAATTTTAATTATTATTAAAATATAAAATATCTTTATTTCTGGGTTATCTGTGTGATGCTTTGATTTATCTCCCATCTTCCCAGCTGGGCTTGACCAGACCCTTCCGAGCCCAAACCTGCAGAAGCTTTTCAGGGAACACTTCCAGCTTTCCTAGGGAATGTGCTGAAGGAATTTCATTATCCTAACACCTTGCCTTAGCCAGGCCCACGGCAGGAAAGGTTTGGGGTTTTTTTATAGGATCTTAGCAGGGGAAATGCATGGAAAAGCCCAGCTCAGGGATTTGTTCCACTGCTCAGATCAGGGCTCAGGGATGTGCTGGCATCCTCGCTTTTCTCCACCCTGTCCTGCTCTTTGCTGGCCTTGGTTCCTGTCCCTGGAACCACCGTGGAGCTGCTGTGAGATGATGGAATTGAGGATTTCCACTGGGTTGAATTTCAGTTCCCCAGCTCCAGCTTTGCCCTTCCCAGCTCCTGGCTTGGGGGATTTGGTTCCCACCTCGCCCTGGGCTCATCCTGGCACATCCCCGTGCTTCTCCCTCTCCACTCTTGCCTTTTCAGGGAGGAAAAGTCTCTGTTTTGTACAGAAGGACTCGGCTCCTCCCGGGGTTTTGCAGTTCCTTGGTGCCCTTTGGAATCTTGGTGTTTTCCAGGAGCGTCAGGAAAGGAGAGAACTCTCAGCTGCAGCAAAAATTTCCTGTCTTGTGCTGCTGTGGATCTCCTGGGAGATGAATTTCCACCTCCTGCCTCCCAGAAGGTGACACTGGACACTCCTCATGTCACCCCTGGGATCAGAATCAGGGATTGGGTTGGGAGGGACCTCAAATCTCATCCCATCATGGGCAGGGACACCTCCCATCATCCCAGGCTGCTCCAAGCTCCATCCAACCCGGCCTTGGACAATTCCAGGGATCCAGGGCTGCTCTGGGCAGCATCAAACCAGGGGATGAGTGCTTGGAGCAAAAACGTTGGCGCAGCAAAACTTTCCTGGGCCCAATTTCACCTCCCAGCCAGAGATGGGGAGAGACTGGGAGCGTCCCCAGAGCGGGAATTCCTCCAGCAGCAACAGGCAGAGAGGAGAGGTCACCGGAGCCAGGGGATTATCGCTGCCATCAACCCTCCTCCATCCTCCTCCAGCTCCCTGCCGCGGGCACATCCCACAGCGCTGCCAGAGCTCCGCCAGCTCAGCTCACAGCAGTGAGGCCACCGTGTCACCGCGGCCACCCCGAGCCACCCCCGGGCCTGCCGGGAGCTGCGGGTGGCAGCGGCCGCCCCGGTGACCCCCAGGGATGGGACAAGGCAGGAGCGGGGCTGGGCTGTGAAGGCAAAGAGTGGAACCCAGGGAGCTCCAGGAGCACCGGGAGAGGCCGCAGGAGCCCAGCCAGGGGACAGCGGTGTCCCTGCCCTGGCAGGGGGTGGAACGAGGGCGGCTTTAATGTCACTCCCAACCCCTTCTGTGCTCCCCTGGAGGGATCCCAAGATGGCTCCGGGTCACACAGGGGACAGACACAG
>VWYN01010657.1:0-65227 GCA_013400075.1 Hippolais icterina
ATCAGCCTTTGTTCTACATCTATTCATTGACAAAGTACTACTAACCCACTGATTTCTATGTAGCCCCCTGTTGAGAAAAACCAATAGCTATAGCCATCCATGGCTGTGAGGTTCCTTTATAGCACCTATGCTCAGAAGTGTTCCTGAACAATGAACTTGGTCCTGGCTGAATATCTGTTACTGGCAGGACTTTCTGGTCAAGCCTGATGGAGCCTGCTGATGGTCATGTTCAGTAATGTTCTCTGCAGTATTCCTTCATTTCACTTTTCTTCCTTAAACCCCTTCTTTTCTACTACAGTCTCATTAAAATAGTCTTGTTTAATTTTGTTCCCTCCTCCATGTAGGCCTGTTTAGTTGAACTAGAGCTAGAGCAGGGGTGATTACAGCAGCTTCTTCCTAGGCTGTCTGTGGTGTCTATTTTCAATTACACGTGGCCATGACAGAGAAAATTGCAGATCTCAAAGCTGAGCATGTGTAGTGATATGACATAATGGTTTATTTACAGATTCTTCTCTTATTCAGCATTTTTCATCTCCAGGCTCTCACTAAGTTTTTATGGCTGGAGGTGCCAGGATCTTGGCTGTCAGTTTAGAATTGCTCAGTCAGCTGGATTGTTTTTTGTTGCTCATGTGGGTTTGTCAAATCTTCTTTTAGAATGGGCTGTACACAAGCCAGAATTATTTCACACTAGCCTTATTGAAGCTTCTTGCTGTCACTCTTTATATACTTTTGAAAGCATGTCTATTAAAAAGCAATACTTACTCTGCCTCTCCTTTTGACATTTTTTCAAACATTTTTTGAATGTCATGGTTATTTTCTAAAGGCTTGGTGTTACTTTCCACAGTGATTTCTGTAATGAGTCTTCCAAGGATTTACAGGGAATTTTTTTTTTACTTAATTTACCCCCTAATTTATTCAGTTAAGTCCTGGCAACTTTAAACAATAGTCAGCATTTCTGTTCCAGTGAGCATAATTCTGTTGTGTTTTTGACTGTCTTTTGGCAACGTGTCCCTTGGTGAAGTTTTCTGGGACAGTCTCTGTGAGGTTAGTGATTTTGCTATAATCTTTGAAAGGATGTTTAGCAGTGCCCAGAGAAATATGAAAATTTTGGGCTCTCCGCTGTAAAATTATATTTGCCATAACAAATATTTCTTACCAGCTCAGCCCTAAGAAGCAATCTGTATCCCATTCTTACAGAAAATGGTGAAATTGAATTTTAGTCCCCAAAGCACCGCTGCTTGTTTTTTTGTCACAGTGAAATCAGAACATGGTGCTGAGCACACATTTAAAGAGTGCACGAGAGCATGGCTTGAGGAGCACGAGGGGGCATTTCCCAGATGCACTGTGCCTTTGAGAGGAGCCTGTGTGTGTCACAGACGGCTGTGTTTGCACAATGCTGCTGCTAATACTATCAAAGTAGCATGTGGGAAGCAAGGGCTGGAGCAGAGAGATCGTCTCCTGCTTGTGTTCTCTTCTGGACCTGCTGATGTCCCACTGTGGCACTCAATAATTCCCTGCTGAATGTTTGGTGCCTTTTCTTTTCAGCGATGACAAGAGGTTTGATATGTTAGAGTATGTGAAAGCTCAGCTGGAGACGTCTTGTAGTGTACTGAGGTTTAAAAAAGTTCTTTGCACCCCTTGCCAGAAAGGATGGAATCCTAAAGGCATCCCAGAGAAACTGTGTTCCAAAGTATACCAATGTCCTTAAATTAAATGGGTCTGTGAGGAACCAGATGTGTTATACATTCTATTCTATTCTATTCTATTCTATTCTATTCTATTCTATTCTATTCTATTCTATTCTGTTCTGTTCTGTTCTATTCTATTCTATTCTATTCTATTCTATCCTAATCTAATAACTCAACTGCCTCAACTTGTTAACAACAGTTCTTATGTAGGATTTGACAATGCATTACAGTCTCTCTATTAAAGGTAATTTCACAGAGAAAATAAATCCAATATTTAGGGAAAAGGGAAGGGAAGGGAATCTATAACTATGTGGGCACATATTTTTATCTTATTTTTAGTTTTACTCATTATAGTATTTTTGCACTGTAATGTGGACTGCTAAAGGCTTCTGAGGTACCTGTGTGGTGCTCTAGCAAGGGAAACACTGTCCACTTGGATTTAAGATGTGTCCATCCCACTTGCCACATAATAGAAAACAGAAGGAACAAACAAGAAGAAAAGAAACCTCCACTCTGAACCTGAGAAGAAAAAAGAGGTCAGTACTACCAATCACACTTTTAAAGTACATTTCCTTTCAAGTCAACTTCATGCTCTGTTCAGTGAGATACAAGAGTAGAGCAGGTGGCTACCATAACCACTGAGATTTTCACGTGCATAGATTTTAGAGGCTTGAGCCTTCCATGAGTGAATCAGTTCAGAATGGATGTACTGCAGGTAGGATCCTACCAATCTAAGTTATTCTGTGATTTTGTGACTGTATCTAACTTTGCTATGGACCCTATTTCACCAATACTCTGTCCTTCCTTCTATTATACTGGTTAATATTAAAAATCCACTACCATGCAGAATCAGACCTTCTCAGTGGACTTCTTGCTGGGTCAGTATTTTAATTAACTTAAATCATCTCAGTGGTCTGACATAACTGTACTGTGTTGAAGAGCACCTCTATAAAAATAAATCTGCACTAACCCAGCTAACAAATCTGTGAGGGCAGTGATCATGTCCATATTCTTTAGTAAATCACTGTGCATACCTGTCCTTTGCTGTAGGAATATGCCAAATAGTAACACCTTCCAAAGGGTCCACTGAATTTTAGGTTGTTATAAGCATCAAGCTCCTATACTTGAGCATGCCAGAGTGTCTGTGGATAGGTTTCTGTATATTCTGCAGATGAATTTTCTGATCTTGCTTCCTGAGGTAGTTTAGTTAAATCGTGACTATTACCTGAATGTTCTGTGCAGAGCCTATGAATGGGCCAGTGCCACTTTACCTGAATTATTGAATTACAAATATCTGACGACAAAACAAATTGGTGTTAGACACAAATCTGTTTCTGCAAGAGGCAGTCATTGCCTTAAGGAGATGCATCTTTCAGCTGGAGGGGACAAGAGAACAGAGCTAAAACTACCACTCTGCCACAGGGGCACGAGGAATTTAAGGTATGTATCCAGAGGACAGAAGGACCTGCAAGAGAGAGCTGTCCTCTTCTTGGATTATTTTTGTGAGGAGATAATAGGATAATTCAGTTGCAATCTTCTCAAGTGAGAACTGAAATACAAATTCAAGCCAGGGACAGTATCCATGGAGCTTCATGGCGGGACAGGAGCCCTCCCAGAGAGGAGCAGCAGTCCTGGGACTGGGAATCTTCTGCTCTGCTCTTCCACTGTTCAGTACAGTGTTGAACTGGATATCTACTGCCAGAGACACAGAAGGATCTCACACAGGAATGCTCAGCATCCCAGTGCCTGCCAGAAAAGGATATGGATGTTGGAGTCCACTCCTTACATTCCCACTCACATACATCCTCACAAGCCATATCTGCTTAGCATGGATCCATATCATTCCTTCAATTTTAATTTGGAAAAAATAACTGACTGAAAACTAATGTGTCCATCCCAGAAGAATTGCTGAGGTTCTATTTGTTCTGTTTCAGAGAGATACCAAGTGATTCCACATCCCCATTTGGAACTGACAACATTTCTTGACTACTAGTGAGATAATGTGCAGCTTCAGGCTGGATCTTCTGTTTGTCAGCACAGATTTTTTTTCTTGTACTATCTTCTTATGTTAGCCCACACAAATGTTTGAGAGAGAGAGAGAGATAGATAGATAGATAGATAGATAGATAGATAGATAGATATAAATCTAGAAATCTCTTTCTGGAAACACATACAAAGCAAGCATAGCCCAGGACATTTAGCAAGTAGGACATATTACTTTCAGACCAGGTCCTAATGTGTATGGGATACAAAATAATTTACATCTATAGGGCAGGAACTAATCACCTAGAGCTAAATCTGCAACAGGGTGTTGGCTCTAAAAGCCTGTCTTTTAGATGTTTTTGCACATAGCATTTTCCATGTGGCTGGCACAAAAATCCAGCCTTACCAAGGACTGAGAGAATTAGAAACCAAAAAAGCAAGGCTCCCAGAAGGTATCAAGCTGCATGGAGAAGCCCCGAAACTGGCAGCAGAAAATGCAAAGAAAGGGAGAGTCTAAACTTATCCCATCAGAGTTAAGCCAGATTTCCCTGCACAATGAGTCTTTCCAGCTATGCTGGCAGCAATCATCTTAGTGTAATTGCTGGGGGGACATGGTGGTTTTAGAAAAGGAGAGCCCACCCTTAAAATATTCTGACTGGGGAAAAAAGATTTCTTTACATGAAAAGCAAGGAGATGACTTTTTTGGTTTCACTGATTAGAAAAAAGGACATTCTTCTGAACATAACTTCTTCTAGTGTATTTTTCTAGGGTTGGTTTTTTTCAGTATCATTTAACTTGGTTCTATCAAGTACAGGATTAGGATGAGTTTATTTAAAGTACTAATTCTACTTAGCTATGAGAGTTCCAAAGTAAGATTTATGAAGAGCAGCAGGATCTTTTATTAAACTGAATCACATACACTAGGTATCTATGTGACCTAGGAAGGGTTTAATAAATATATACATATATTTATTTATTTAGATTATCTTTCAGACTTCCAATCTAAATTCAGACAAACATCATGAAATGGAATAACCACTGACCTTTTAGTTCTCACTGCAACGGCAACACAAGATGAGCATTATGTCAAATAACTATGAATTAATGACTTCTAGAAATATCTTGTTCTACACATTTCATGGTAAGAGCAGTGAATATGGAGGACATACTGCCCAAACTGAGAAATGATGACAGCCAAATTGGGTGCTCTGAAAAGCATTTCAGGCTGCTGGTCATGGAGAAGCAGCTCCTGTGTGCCTAGAACAGCACTTTCCAGGCTCAGAGGTTGTTATGCTTTCTTATCTGGTGACACTGCTCTTCAAGGTGGCCTTCTTAAAAAGTGCATAGACATAGACAAAAGACATTTGACCAAAAAAAGGAAAAATGCATCAACTAGTACACCAGAATGTTGTCTTCTTCTGTAAAAATTCTGCACAGGAACACAGCAGAGAGGTTCTTGCTGCGTTTGCTGGGAATTGCTGTTGGATTGTCTCCTGGAGGATAATTCTGTATGAAGGTTGTCCTACAAATCTGTAGCTCACATAAATTTCTGGCGTGGTTTCTAATGCCTGTCAGGATACCTTAGGGGACCAACCCAGTAAGTCAAATTCCACAAGCTAGTCGCTTGCACTGTCACAGGTGACCCATCCTGTGGGGGCTTTCACATGTTTGGTTCTTTCTTGGCAAGGCAGAGTCTGGGGAGACACCAGCCAGTGTTATGTGGCTGTTTAGGATGTTCTCATCCATTGGATATTTCCCAGATATCCAGATGTCCCTTGCTGGCTTTAGCCCTTCCCTGGTGGCTGCAGTAGAGGGGCTGGGCTGGCAGACCCCTGGCATGTGTCTGTGCCCTGCAAGTCACTGCAGTTCTGTCCCTGAGCTCAGAGGTTGTGGAGAGCAAATGAGAAAATTCTGGTGGAAAGGCTGGGTTGAGGCTTGCTTTTGAATTTGCTGAAATATTTTCCAAATGCTCTTTCACAGTGCTTGTGTGGCTGCATTCACCTTTGTGGTACATCTGATGTGCCTGTACATCTTGCTGGCAGGACAGACAGGGTCAGGTAATGATGTCCACCCTTCCTGGTGTTTAAAGGGTCCTTTCCTGGTAGTCACATTTGTAACCCCAGGGAGCAAGACACAGCACAAATCACACATATGAAAGAGATTTAACAGGGTAAAGAGCTCAGAGAAGTTTGGATAAATACACAAAGTTTAGATTCTGATCCAAGCCTCTCTGGTTTGCAAAATGAGTTTGGAAGAATCACAAGAGCAAAGTCTTTTTTTTTTTTTTTTTCAGCTCTGGAGTTTCTGGTTCTGACAAGAGTTGGGAATTGACAAGGAGGGACAAAACAAGGAAGGGTTGTCTGAATCTTCTCAGGATTCATGACAGATACTGAAACGATGTTTAATCTGAGCCTGTCCAGCTAACCCCACTGGGTCAAGTTATCAGATCTACTAGACAAGTGGTTGCTGTTTATTATTTGTGTTGTGTTAAGCTTGTGTCTTGCCACAGACTGAGCAAGTTCACCATAAAATGGTGAGCCAAACCTGCAAGAGATTGACAAATGGCAGATGCCATAACAACCCTGCAAGTTACCTGCTAGAAAAACTAAATCTTATAATAAAAAGATCAAATTTCTAGCCCACCATCAATTGTTTTTAAGCGCTATACCCTAAAAAGGAATGATGACTTTTAAACAAAGACAAGAAGAAAAAATTCAAGGTTTTTAAGGCACTCCAGCTTCAGACCAGGAAAGGAGGAATAAGGTTCTTTCTGTTGTACATGAGTATTTCAATAGATAGATTGGTATTAATACCAGTCTTTGAGATGCTGCTTATGTAAAAAACTGCTTCTAACAGCCACTAGCAAGTGTCTGTACTGCAAATCCCCCATTAAAGTGAGATATGGGTCTCCCTAAATAATCTTTCCAGCTCCCCACTTTCCAGCAGCTCGTTTCCAGATCTGAACTTTGGAGCTGACCCTGTCTTTGCGATGGGCCAAACCAAAAGCCAGATCTGAACACGGCTGAACTCTGGGAAAGTTCAAATCTATCGTTTGTGGTTCAGGTTGAGCTCTAATTAAAACAGACCAGTTAGAAAGGCAAATGTCTTCAAACCAAACCAAAACAAATGTTTCACGTGAAAAGTTTTGGATCAGGCTAGATGGTACCGAGTAGTGTCTTTGCCTATCACATGATGTCATGTCCTTCTGGTTAACAGAAACTGACAGCATGCACATGCTGCTGTGTAAGATATTCCATGCAGACACTTTGAATCCAGCTTCAAGAAGAAGACAGTATTCATGGAAATGCTTGCATGATGTGCAAAACCCCATCAGCAATCTTCCTGCCACTCAGCTCTGAGGGTAGGCTGCCACCTTCCAAACTTTCCATGCCCATCCCTTCTAGCACAGTAGTCCAGGGTCTCCCACAAAACAGTGTCTTGCCTTCCCTGAGTGAAGCTCATGCCTCATTATGTCAGCAGTATGTGGAATATTGCCACTAATCCCTGAAAACAAACAAGAAGAGGGTGCTGCAGAACCTTCAGTTGCATAAGAGGGCAGGGAAAACCCTGCTAAATCTCCTGCTCAGAGCTTCTGTTTATACTGTAGTTAATACCACAGTGTAATAATCAGCATGGTTGATCAGTGGACAAGGGAAAAGCAAACAAAAGGGAAAGGAAGGGAACTTGGTTTCAGCATTACTGAACTGCTGAAGTGAAGGAAAATGGGAGACAGCAAGGAGAAAGGGAAGAGGGACAAAGTGGTAATGCCCCATCTCTGGTGTCAGGATGTCACAGTGCACCAGTAGCTAGAAAAAGAGGGAACTCAGACAAGAAGATTTATGGAAAGAATCACAGCACACATACAATAAGTAACCAGAATTTATTCTCCCTGTGGGCTTTATTCTCTCCCTTTTATGTTACATGTAAGTACTGAACGTCACTTCAGTATTTTCTCTTTGTGAAATTTGAGTGGGCAATTACCTAAGGTTTTCAAACTTCCTTCTTCTGCAAATTAAGCTAATTATCCTACCAGGACTCTTCTACAAAGCTTTTTTCAGTATTGTTTTTTTCAGGCCTGGACTCATTTTTTGGAAGACCAAATTCCTCCCCAGCATTTCTTTCTTTTCCTTTTTCTTTCCTCTACGAGTTAGAAGAGTTTAACAGCAACCAGTTTGTTTGACGATACATCTCAAGTGTTTGAGTGAAGGTTAGTCCCCAACCATTTCAGTTCCTCACTGAAATTAGTCATCTTTAGTTTCCAGAGAGTGAGGTATGAAGTGACATGCCCAAGGCCACAAGAAAAGACACACAAGAGAAGAACAAGTCCATTATCTCCTGGTCCATGCTTTCACCATGAAATGATTGTTCTTACATTGAACTAGGAGACACAGGTATGTGAAAAAGGATAGGAAGGGAATGGTATTGAACTTCTCAATGTGATATCTTCATCTCAGCTTAGACAAAGAGAACGAAAAAATATTTTATCCATTCTGCATGAAATCTTCTCAAGTTAAAGGATATTCAAATGTTTTCACTCAGGAAATTTTCAGTTCATTTTCACTGGTGAAGTTGTAACTACAAGATCAACCTTTCTAATTAATCATTCTTAGCAATATACTAAACTCTATTTACAGCATCATTTTAAATACACCATAACAACAGAGAGCAGTAAAAGACCCACCTAAGCAAAGGAATGAGACACAATATTTTCTTCTGCATAAATTTTTTGATGTTCATGAAATAGGATTGACTGGAACCTATTTATTACTTTGGGATTTTCTTTAAAGCAAGGAATAGAATGGAAATAGATATGTGCTCACATGCTACACACGATAATGTATTGATGTCCAGAAAATCTAGTTGAAAGAATCACATGGTCTTTTGTCATTGTGACAAATATGGCAGAAAATACATGCTTGTTGATTTGTGCTAATCCTTCTCTGAGTGTGGAGAACCTAAATGCTTAGGAATGAGAAGCAGTCAGAGAATAAACCCCACGTGACTGTTTAGGAAAATCCACCACCTTTGCTATGCACTTGATGCAATATCCTGTCTGATTCTGCCTGAGGTACTGGCAAGTTTCCAATCTATAGACATCAAGTTTATCCTTCAGAAATGCACTGACAGGTACCCACAACTGATAGCCAGAACCACCTCAACTTAAAACAGCAATGCACAGGTGCTCTGTGCTGGCCACTTCTTATTTTGGATCCTGTCACTGCCCTTCATCATTACCAATTTTTCTTGTTTCTGGCCCATCCTTTTTTCTTTCCCTCTCCCTTCACATGTATTTTTAGGTCTGCTTCAGTCTTTCCCACTTCCTCACATCCCTAGCCAGAGAGTTGAAAGGCTTCCATCACAAAGATTGAAAACATACTCCATATTAAATGTAACAGGATAGTAGGACCAGCAGGTCCATGTTTCTAACACATTTAATTTATATCACAACTGAGAATAAAGAGCAGGGGAAGCTACTTGGTGGGTTGCTGGAGGCTGTGGCTTCCATTTTTTGTGGAACATGTCTCTGTCACTTGCTAAATAGGTGCACCATCTGGTGGTAATTTTGGACTCCCACTTCTTAAATTTCCAAAGAGCAGTGGTGGAGCTACGCCTGTGGTTGCAGCATTTATTTTTGGGTTTTGCCACTGTCTGTCTGAAAGTCCTCAGCTAAGACAATTTTTGCAGGTACTACTGGTATTGAGTACTAAGAATTGGTAGGGCTTAAATAGGGATCAAGTTTCCATGTCTGCTGTGTAGGGCAAGCAGATATGACCTTATGAGAGGACCAAATGCTCCCCTGAGAAACTATATTCATACTGATGGAAAAAATTCAAAAACAAAGAGAAAATAGGTATTAAGGGAGGTAAAGGGATTATTTTATTAAGGGATTAAGGGAGTATTAAGGGAGTCTAAACTCCCGGGATAGGCAACAGGGACCATTGTGCAGTCAAATTAAGATCCAAATCACCCTCTGGAAGCGTTTCTCCCTCTTCTTTGACCATACAAGGAATACAGCCTGACGAGGTTCCTATCTCAGACATCTAAAGCAAATGCCTGGAGCTGTGTGATGTGAAACTGGGCCAAAGGGAAGAAGTGAGGAAGGGGGTCCTCATTTTTCTCCCTTTGTTGTCTGAAACCCTTCAATTCAGCAGCAGAGAGAAACAACTTCTCCCTCTTGTGCCCTTCCCCTCAGGAACTGCAAGGTTGCACTGACCGTGTCTGATGGGACCTAGAATGGAGATCTCTTCTGAACAGGATGGCTGGAGGCTGAATCAGACAGAAAATGACTTTCCACATTTTGGTGAAGAAATGAGTGAACAGGTAAAAATAAGTCATGATCCAAACTTTTTTTTTGTTTTAGCAATCTGAATAAAGCTGTAAAGTCTACAGCAGTTCAGTGCATGTCTGTTGAGGTTTAGAGACAGCAGAGCCTTCTCCCAGTGCACAAGTGAGCGGTCTGGGGTGATAGCAACCAAAAAGACACCTCAGTAATTCAAGCCTATTTAGCTGACACAGTTTTAGGAATCATCCTTCTCACACAATCCCAGAACTGGAGTTTGAACCCCTGCAGTGGAGAGAGCATTACAGATAGCAACAAATTACCCTTGTGGCTAAAAGTATTCTCCTAGGTCCTCTCCAAGTGGATCTGAGATGGGCAGGAGGACCCATCGTTGGCTTGATCTTGCATGCTGGCTTTCACTATGGCTTCTATATTCTGCAAACCACTTGGTTCTGCATCTAAAATGAAACACTTTCAAAGCCTCTTTAATAGCATTTACAATGAGGGGTTTAAAGTTAAGACGTATCAGGTAAAAAAAGCATGGCTGGAGTCAGTGGCCAGTTTGAATCCTGAGAGAAGGACTACCTCACAACTGCAATGCTAGATTCATTTTTCTAGCCTCCAAATAATAGATTATAGAGTCCACTTGCTTGCTTGCTTTATTTCTCTTTTTAAATTTTCCTCTTCAATCACTAACAATAATATTATACTTCACAGTATGAAAATCAGTAAGAAATAAACTACAGTCATGCACAATTTAATCCAATGCGAAAAGGTCAGGCATGATACGCACGAAGGAAATTTTGTCAATTAGAAAATGAGGTATTTGTCAGATGTAATATTTTGCAATACACCAGCCACTTTGTTAGGAAAAGAAATTGCTCGTGACTGGAGGCACGACGGCAAACTGCATGGATCAGTGATCTAATCCTGAATGCTAAAATATTTGTTTGCAAAGCAAAATGTGCAGATAACAAATGCCGTGTTTTCTGTAATGTTTGTACATGCCTCGCTCTGCATTTCAAGCTTTTCAATTTAGAAACAGATAGTTTACCAAACAGAACCTACTCCTAAGAACAGAGGAGGAAAGGGAGGGATGCTGCTACACATGTAACTCTGAAGTCTAATGTTATGTTTAGCCTGTCCTGCTTGATGTAGAGGTTGGACTAGATGACCAAACCTATCATCTGTAATTCTAGGGAAGAGATTTTGACAACACACTTAACCGCAGTAGTAAAGCTCAGGGAATTTCCAAAGTCATTAGAACCCCAAGTTATTACAGGATCACACAGCAGCAGGTGCTGTCCTGCACTCCCTGTCACCCTCCATAAAGAACTTCCCCTGCAGTGGCAAGGTTTGGCAGCACCTGCCTGTTTGCAAAGCTGCTCTGTACTTAAAAAGTCAAATGTTTTATGGTTGATTGCCATTTAACTAATTGGGTTTTAGCTGAGTCCCTCTATCAAATTCAGCTTCACTTTCAACTTGTGCTCATAACCAGAAGCCAGGAGACTTTTTAGTGGTTCTGGTGAAACCAGTGGCAAAATTTCTATTGAAAAGAACTTGGCCTCTGTCCTTTTGGATTAAGCCCAGCCCCACTTTATTTGACTTTTAATATCATTTGCCTTCCTGGTTTAAGCATGCATTATGTTGCAAATCATTGACCAATAGAACTGGGATGCTGAAGTAACTAATGGGTCAGTGTGCTATGGAACATTTGTACTCAGCAATTTTATTAAAAAGCGATATGAAAGAAAATGACACTAAATGAACACTTATGTTCCTTGGAGGCACTTGGAAGTAAGGAAATGCCAAGCTCAAAGCTGCTATGCAAAGTTAGCCCTGTGTCCAAACTTTGGTACAGTATTCAACTGAACCATAGCCTAGAATTTGCATACTATCTTTTCCAGAGGACCTCTGACTGACTCATCCCAAGGGAAACCAGAAAAGTAATGTGGAAAATGTTACCCTGAATAGCTACAGACAAAGCTAAAAGAGAAAAGGAGGACTTTTGTTCTGGCCAGTGCTGAGCAGGAAATGATCATCACAGACCCAAGGATCCATCACATGTTCCTGTTCATTTTCCACTAGCTCTAAATACACAATTAAGATGATCAAATGCCAAAACTTATGAGTACTGACCCCTCTCCTCCCCAAAATGTTTCTTTTTCATACTGACACTTAAATGGAGCAATTTCATACAATAAAAAAGGTCCATTTAGTTTTGAACCATGGAAATGAAGTATGAAACCCCATCCCCATGTCAGTCCATTGGTTTTTCAGGAGGTCTGAGGTTTAGGGTCACAGGAAGACAGTGTGCTGAGCTATATGATGTTTCCTATCAAGCTGTTCAGTGTTATGGGACCTTACATCCCAGAATACCCATGGAAACATGTGAGAGCAGAGTTAAGGAGATCCAGAGACTTAGGTCTCCCAAGTTACAGTTCTTGGCATGAATTTACATCAATGCATGGAACAAATTTAAAATTAAGTGCTCTGACAACAAAAATGGAATTGCTCACAGTCAGGTATGTCAGTGTATTTAAACTTAAAAATGTCTACAGAAAAGCACCTGTTCCAAGAAAATCTTCACTTTAATATGAAATGGAATGAAACAGAAGCCCTTTCCTTAGAATGGAAATTCCAGATTTCATTCCAATCAATAACCACCATTCCTCATCCAGCTGCAAGCCACACACAGTTCACCAAGTAATTGTATTACCATATTAGTGCTGTGTTTGGAATAAGGATATCTGCCTTTTAAATAAAGTCTGTTGCCAAATAGGTAAATATTTAAGTAGCAACAAGAACATTTTAATTTAAGAGAATTTATATTATTCTTCACACTCATGACCCTTGAGAGATGAGGAAACACAATGGAGCTGTACTTGAACTAAACAGTAAAACCTTACAAAAAGACAAGGAAGTGGAGAAGATAAATTGAGATATATAAAAATCTGTCTCTTCATGGCTGGAAATCATTATATGCTGCAGACTATATATGCTTTTATTTCTTTTATAGGGAGACAAAGAAATAAAGATTATAGAATTAATAAAGCAAACTGACAGTTTCCCTAGTAAAGTAAAACAAAATTTATTTCAATCAACTCATAATTTACAAAGGGTTCTGTCCATTTATGTTTGTTTTTTCCTCTATGATTTACAATGTATTTTGAAAACATTACTAAGGCCTCCTTGAATCATTTTGAGGTTCTGACATCTAAGAAATTTTTAAAGCGCAGAGAAATTATTGCCTACAAATGTTCAAATTGATTCACCAAGCTGGGAATCCTCAATCCTGTCAAAATATTATGTTTCTTTAAAACAATAGTACCTTCGTAGAATAAAAAGATATTTTTCTTTTTCTAAAAATGTCCAAGCGACAGACATTAAGAGTCTGAACCTACCACTCCCACAATAGCCTGTCTCCTCAGTGAAAAAAATACAAATTCTTAGCACCTTTGTGGTTTCGTAACTTTTTGACTGCTCCTTCACAACCTCAGCTACCGCCAGCTGGGAGGGTTTATTTTTCTTATTCTGGTTTGGGTTACTGTCTTACTTTGTTACTTGTGATAGTAAAAATCTTATCCACCCTTCTACACTAAGAAAGTATGAACTGTTTGAAACAACTCCTCAATTTCCCCCAAAGATGAAAATGCACACTGAAATGCCCTCTCACATACTTTGCCTTGTAATTGCTGCATTATCCCACCTTTTCCCCAGGGTTTAGCTTTCAGGTGAGATGAAGTGCACTGAGGAAATTGTTCTGCTCAGGCAGCCTGCCTTTGAGGGCTTTTCTCACTCCCTGCAGTGTAACTCAGACCAGCACTCAGGGCTTGGGGTGGAAGAGCTCAGCTCTGCTCCAGCATGGCCTTTCTGCCTCTGTCAGGACAGTCACTGACACCCCAGAATCCTTCTGCTAACAAGTGACAGCTAACAAGTGAGAACAAATAGATTGGACATTCTTAAGGTTAAAGATATTTTAGTTTCTCCTTCCAGCAACAACATGCCAGTTGTGGAAATAAAGGTGCTGCTTGAGACATTTTAAGAGAAGGCTTTGCAATGACTGCAGGGTGTTAAATCTCTCCTGCAAAATGAGCATGTGGAGGAAGTCCACAGATTTTGGGGGTTTTACCTCTTTGCTCCCTACCTGCCAGCCACTTACCTAGCTGCTAGGGGTGGAGATTCATCATGCATGTCTTATTTTTGGGTTTTTGGGTTTTTTTAATTCAAGCTAATAATGAGAAACCTCTCCCTCTCCAAATAACCAAAAAATATACATCTTGTTGTGCACCACTGTGCTTCTATTAAGAGTTATGCTTGCTTAGGCCACAGATCATTAAATTTGCCATGGTATTAATTGTTTAACTAAATCAAAGGTGCAAATGCAATGGCTCCACAAGGCATCTTGGGAAATGGACATCAGCAGTCACTCCAAGTTGGCTATATGAGCAATAAAGGCACAGTTTGTATTGGTCCTCCATCATCTTCTGGAGCTGCACACGTCCTTAGTGCAGACTGCAGCTGATTGAACGCATCCTGTGCACCTCTCCCCTGGAATCCCAGACAGCCTGCTGCACTGGCAGCTGAAAGCTGATGCCATGCCCTGAGAAGCCACCCCTCACACTGGAAGGATTTTTACCATATCCTAGCACCGATGGACAAATCCAGTTCAAATTACTGAAAACAAATTCATTTCTGCTCAGTTGCTTGAATGCTCAAAGGGCATTGTTGTCTGGGACCATGCTATACGACAACAACAAAAAACCCCAAATTTTTCCACGTTAGGTCCAAAAGCCACCGTGCAATTGAGGTTCCCCATAGCTGACAAATGCCTAAACCAATCATAGCACCTACTGCTATGACAAAGATAATTACTGCCTTTCCGTCGGTGAAGTGTGTACCCTGCTCTGTATCATATTTAAAATAATCTAATTCCGACTCATTTTCCCCCTCCAAATTGTTTCCAGATGTACAATTCCCTTTTTTACCCCATATTGTTTTTATTGGATATAGTGCAAGTTCGTAAAGATAGATTTTCCCATAATAAATACACAGATGTTAGAATAATAAACATACAGTCAACCTGATATATGAATATTACTAAGCCTTAACAAACATATAACAAACAACATAAATTGATTTTTAAAAAATTGAAAATGAGAACATAAAGTAGCAGAGAAAGAAATGGCAGGAAAAAATAAAGGCAAAAAGTGAGCTAGAAATGTACTTACTTTATCAAACTGTCTGGATTCATTTATGGTTCCCTTTCTTGACTTGCTGATAGCATTAAAGCACAACTATGGTTGTAAAGCATTCCTAAGAATGTCGCCTGTCTTCATGTACTGGAAGTTTTCTGCTCACACTGAAAGCCAAGCTTTCCAAGTTGGCCAACTCATACCACACTAGACACTACTGTGCTAGATTAATCCATCTGCTTGGACCCAAATATCCATTTTTGGAGAATAATGAGCCTCTCTACCCCTCCCATTTTTGGTAGGAAGTTTTTATGAACATTTGGCATCTCGGTTAAACCATCATCATAGCCCAGAATAAAAATTACTGGATTCATATGTGGAATCCAAATTTAATTAAGTCTATATATGGCCTGAACCAAGAATAATTTACTGGCTGACACCCCCTCAGCATGTATGATAAGATGCCAGCAGCTTCCCCATGACTCCATCACTTAGATATCTTTCATACCCAATTCCCATGGTTTTTTCAGGCCTGCAGCTGAAAAATGGGATTGAGAGTGGACTGGCAATGTTACCTGTGCCCAGTACAAACAGAGCAAGAATCACTGTTGTTTATGAGTATCTCTCCTTCACAAGTTGTCCCTCTCCCTTTCCCAGTCTCCCGTTTGGAATTATCCATCCTCTCCCTGGTTTATGTGTGCATATGTACAAGTGCATGCTTGTAGACAACTGTGACACTGAAGTTTGTGTTCTGATTGTGTTTGCCAAAAGTCTTGTTCACCTGGTGGTCAATAAAATCCGTGCACAGATTTTGTTTGTCTCTAAAACTGTAGGGTTTCTTTCCTATCCCTCCCCCTTTCTACCTGGAGAGTAGATCAAAAGTGGAGTGAAAGGGAAGAGACAGGAAACTTCTTAAGATGTTCTTCTCCTAAACCTCCCCTGGCAATCAGAGCTGTAACTTCCCTTCAGGTGCATCTTTTCAACACACCAGAAGGCTACAGATCAAAACAAAGGGTAAGACATTAAAAAAAAAGCCCAACTTCAGAACTCCCTTGGGTTTGGCCTACTTGTTAATATTCCCTGTCAGGTGTCCAGTTTAATGACTTGCCAAATCACTGCACCAGTGACACAGCCAAATATTGTTAAATCCTGATCATTTTCCACATCATGAGTCTGAGAAAGGAGACAGGTACAGATAACTTTGGATATCTTGGCAGACATATTTTTCAAAACACCAAAACAGCTCAGTTTTGCCCTGGATTTAGCACTGGTAAGAGCTGCCTGTTCATAAGCACTTCAGTTTAAAGGATTCCCATGGAAAGGGTCAATGCACAAATTATTAACCAGAATAATCCACTGTCAAGAACAACAGTAGGTTTCATTTCTGTTATTGATTGAGACTTCATTCTACAGAGCCTGCACTGCTTACTTTTTTGGGGTGGAGTTCTTTGCTTTCAATGCTGTTAATGATCTACAGCTTTTAGAGGGGTGTAAGTGACAAATTGTTCTGCCCATCATTTGGGGGAATAGAGACCTAGTGCTGGAGCTCTTTTGTTTCAATAACCTGATAGGACCAGGGGCTTTGCTCATCCAGATCAGGGTCCTTGCTTTCAAAATGTTGGAAGGGCAATTACCTTTCAACAATGATTACCAGTAATAACATTTGATTTTTAATTATTTTTGAATTAGTTTTTAATTTTTTAATTTTTAATTTTTGAATCTATTTGTTTAAGAGACAATATTTAAAGAGGCTTAAAGCAAGAAGAATGAGTGGAAAGCACAGAAGATTTTGTGAGAAGCTGGCATGAAAACTAGGGATAGTAAAAATCTAGTTTCCTAGCACAGGAAGTAAATACAAGTATGTACAAGGACAGCATGAGTAAAGTAAGTGCAGGACTGGCTTTCTTTGGGGATGGCATGACTATGGAAGAGTTCCCAGCTATAAATATATCCAAATAAGCTATGCATACACAATGCTTGGCTAATTCATCCCATGCTACAGACTTTGTTCATGCTAGTAATTTAGATTTTTCTGTCACTTTTATCTCTGGCTGCTATAAATCTTTCACACCAACAAGAATGCCACATCATTTCTACAATTGTTATTCCATCCTCTGGACTATTTGAATAGTTTTTATTACAGATTCCATATATTGTATTGGTGATGCAGCCCTCATTCACTGAAGTACCTCTTTGAATACATAACTCCTCACTGATCCATCTTAGCTAATAAACTGTTTCTCCTGGCACAGTAGGATCCATGAAAACACAGGAGGGGACACGTGTGCCTGTGTCATGTCTTCTGGCTTGGTGGTGGGTGGAAGACATGCATGGTTGAACATAAAGGCACCAGAGAGGTGATGGTAGCAACAGATGCACATCTGTTGGAGAAACCTCACACTGGGTGAGTCTGTGTTTGTTTTGAATTTTGAAGGGGGAGTGTTGCATCAAAATACAAGTTAGAATAACCATAAATCTGTACTTGTCAGTGTAGTGGTAGAGTCTTGGTCAGTGGCTAAAGAGTAGGTCCTGTCCTTCCCATGCAGCAAGAGAGTAATTAATATGTTTTTGCTGCTTACTGTCCCTCCCCACCCTGAGACCTGAATAGCTCACCTCCAGTGTTCATCTCCCCAAGAGGTTCTGGGATGAAGCTTTCCTTTGGGGTGAAGTGAAAAACATGCCAGTCTTTTTTCAGTTTTAGTCCTTTCTGCAGTGTGTGCAGGCAGAACTAAATGGCTGGTTTAGTGTTTCTGTGTCAGACATGGGTGGGTTTTGTTGCACATGTGAATATTTATGCTGAAAAGTATCTGGGACTTTCAAGTAGTTGGGTTTTTAAATCCTTATCCATTTTTTACCTTTTACCCCATGCTAGTGCAATAACACTACTTCCTAAACCCAATCCTTTTCCTAAGTATTGACCTCATCATCTCTGGGTGCTACTCCAGTAATAAAAAAATAAAGACTTGTGGATTATGGGATCCTTTATAGACCTGCATGGAACTCATCTGGCTCGGCTGGAAGGGGTCATGTAAACCTTCTGCAACAGTTAGAGTCTGTGTGGTTTCACACTCAACAAATGTCAGAGCAGAACTCAGCTGCAACGGCCAAGTTTCATCTGTGTTTGGGTTAACCCATAAAAGAATCCACCAAATTCCACATCAGTCATTTCAGACTTGCAAGAAACCACCCAGGTTCAGTGAAGAGGTCAAGAATCTGGTAAACATTTTGGCAAATATGGATCAAGAAAACCCTGGTTTTTTCCAACTTTGTATAGTCTGACCAGCCTGATAGCTGGTCCATCCTAATGACAAATAATTTCTGTTCCTTGTGGGTCTTACGTTGTGTAGAAACATTGAGAATGAAAGCACAACTACAACTTGTGCTCTTTACACATTTGAACTGCACTCACTTGCAAAGTTTTGGAGGATGAAGGGATTCTCCGTGGGGAAGAGGATTGTTACCCACAATGGTGCACTGTGGTGAGGAGGGTGAGGCAGCACAAGATTCTCAGCTTGAAGGGGAGAGCAGAAGTGATGAAAGCCTTTTCACTGGAAAACTTTGTGATGACACCAACTCTGGTACAACCCTCCACAGTGGCCCTTCTCAGGCCATAAGGGATCTCACAGAAGATAAGACAGCTCACTTGCCTAAGGTCAGAGCATGCCTGCAAGCTTTGGCAGATGAAAATGGAGCATGAAGAAATACAGATTGTTTGGCAGATGTATATTTTCTGGCAGCAATGTAATTCTGGTTATCAACTGAAAGCAAACAAACATAATACCAACCAAGGAGGACCAGACCATGCTTCTAAAAGTCTAGACAAGTGACTAGATTTTTTTTTCTGGCCCATTTAAATTTGAAGATATAAGTCAAAAGTTACGGTAATTCCTGACTATGATGCCTTGAGAATGTAAAGCTCGCAGAATATGACAGATCCTCTGCAAATGTAAGTCAATTGCCCAATGCCAATGAATTTATTCCCTTACAACACTTTGCAGCTGAACCACGGTGTCCTTAAAGGGTCCAGACCTCAGCCAGACTCAGTCTCAGATTTGGATGTTCACTCAAAAAATATTCGGTTCCCTTGTTGACCCAAACATACCTCAGTTTTTGGTGTTCATTTCACAAGGGTGTCAGGAAAAACCCTGAAGCCTTGACCACCACTAACAACCAAAGCACTGTGTGAGTCAACACCTTTTTGCACAGATGAAATTAAATGTTATGCCTTTTTTCATGCAGGTTTAATGAGATCTTATGTCTGACCACACTCAGTTGTATTGGAAGCACAAGGCTCACGCAAACCATCGAATCCAAGAGGTATCACCCAAAGAAAAATGGGACACAAGGAGAATAGGCTACAACCCCACTGAGAAGCTGGATGGTATTCACTTTGAGTGCCCTTGAAGGAGCCACATGTTATCCCAACCCAAAGCAGCAGACAGGAGAACGGGCAGCCCTTGTGGGAGAGAGAAAAGGTCAGGAACAAGCTAAGGATACCCAGCTGGGTGATGAGGAAAATAGTGACCTCAGTGCTGGAAAAAAATTTACATAATCTCCCCAGTGAAATAATATCAGACATAGGGTAAATGAAAAGGTATTGATTTAACTTCTGCCAGCTAACAGCTTGTCAGGCCAAGGCCATGTATTATTTTCTTTGAATAGGTTTCCTGCCTCAAATCACTTGCAGTATTTTCTTTGCAGTATGATAGCAGTACTAAAATGTATCCTTGCCACATATTGGAAGGCCAGCGTTGTATGCACAGTACCTCCATCAATTATTTGGGACTCTCCCATTACTTAAGCTTCTGGTAAGTCTGCAGAGGGATTTTTCTGAGCTGCTTTTGGTTCATTTTTGATTGGCTGTAATATTCACCACAGTTATCATGACAAGAGTTGGAAATACTCTTTCCATGGGCTGTGACCTTGGATGGCTGTGCAGACCCTGAGGCCATCGCTGGGTCTGAAGTTGCACGGATATGTGTGACTTCATCTACAGATCCCTGGAGATTTCACATCTCTTGCCAGTTACTTTTCAGTGAGTGAAAACATGCAGTTGTTCTGGAAGCATCGCTGTTGAACTCTGAGGGTTATAAACCTTTGCAGGACCATAGCACGAAAGGGTAAAAAAAAAAAATCCCAAAACAGACCCCTGCAGCACCGTAGTAGAGACACCCTTACCTACTCGAAGCTCTTGTCCAAAGACTGTTTTCTCTCCCAGCGCAGAGCAGTTCCACCTCCCGTACCGAAACTGGTACTGGCACTCATTGATTCCCATCTGTGCCCCTTCCCCGATCACAATGATGGCATCAGGGCGGCTCTGGCAGATTGCTCGCTGCCGAGGGGCCAGGCCTGGGATTTTGTTGCAGATTATGTTAGCTCCTAAAGCCACCACGGATGACAAAGCTCTGAAGAAAAAAGCAGAAAGACATGTTATAACCAAATTGGGGTGGACCAGGTGCTGCTGTGTGGCTGGCTGTACAAAAGAGGAAGGGTTGGAGGTTGAGTTTCTGTGATTACGCCGACTTGGCGCAATGTCTCTGGTCTGGTATAGCAGCCTGGAAATCTTGCAGTAATTCCTGACCTGATTTGTGCCAGAAAAAACAAAGAAATGGAATTTTGGCACTTTTGTTTCCAGTCCTACGCATAGACATCAGCTTGTGAGATGTGGAAAGAAAGACTTATTTAAAATCAAAATATAGTGATAAGCGATCATCCACAAATCTCTGAAACTCATGTCTACTGAATGCAGGCTCAGACTTAGCATTTTAGTTACTGCAGCCAGTTCATCCACTCCTCATTTGAAACTGCTAAGCACAATTTAGAAAATGACTTGACACTACCAACACTCTTGCCCATTATTATGCTCAGGGTATTGAATGATTAATGAAGTTCACCAGCATAACTGTGCTTTTAGACCTGCAAACATCATGGAGCACATGGGAGTGATCCTTAGTATGTGCCATCCAGACTAGAAACTTTTGCAGTTCTCATTCTTCAAGTATATTTTCAGAATTCATTATGAAGTTTGCATATAACTTGCACCTGCCATATGTTTTCACTTGAGCACGTTTATTTTTCATTTTTCAGCTCACTTTTCAACATCTTCACATGCTCATTTTTCAACATCCTCACAGCTTGCATTTTAAATGGTAATATTTGGGAAAAAATAGGACATTTGGTAATGCCTCTGGTCACTAAGTACCCAGCAGGCCCATGTGGAGATGCTGCAGCTGGCTCTGGACAAGCAGACTGACTGTCCCTACTTCCCACCTTGAACACCAGCCTAAGCCTTTCATCTTAGTGTTAAAAATTTCCCACTGGAAATGCTCCCCTTGGGGAAATGCTGACTGAACAAAATTAAAGAATTATATAAGAATTTGTCAATTTCATCACAACACAAAATTACATAAATGCTGCATTTCAATGAAATCAGTATTTAGTTTTGTCATTTCAATACAACACAGTAGAGCCAGAGCAAGGAGGGTGAAACTGAGAAGCCTGGCCAAAATTAAATACTGCTATTCATGCAGAATGGAAATTCCATGATGATCCACTCTGCCTTTAATAGGTATTTTTGCATCTTTTCCAAAGTTAACAATGCATGAGAAATTCACCACTTGTGGATTTTTATTTATGGTGGTGGAGGAGGGTTATGGATATAGAAATAAGGTATCACACAGAGCGTGCATGCCCTGTTGCTCTGCCTATTAAACAGAAGAACAAAAGGTAGTTGCAGTCTGACCACTCTCAGAGTTTGAGCAGGAGTACTCAGACCTGCAGCTTTAATTTGTGCTCCTCTGGGTGTTGAGCAATGAAGCTGGAGCATCAGCTGGAACCAAAGATTCCCTGAGATTCATGCAGGTTTTATGCTAAGGGCTTTTTTTCTGGCAAAAAGTATTTCTCCACTTTGAAATAATAAAAAAAATAGTGATGTCTTTAAATTAGGACTTTCCAAGAGATGTGATGATCTTAAAAACGTATTATGTTTGACATAGGGATAAGATTCTCTTAACAGTGGTTTGTGATCTTTATGCTATGGCTTCAAAAACTAATGAAAATCACTAATGAAAATCAGAAATGAAAAGCTAATGAATCAGAGGAAAGTATCACTACTTTTTTTTAAATCAGACACTTTTCAATCTTGAAAAGTAAAAGTGTTGTTTTCTTTGAAAGGTCATGGAGCTTTTCTGTCTCTGACTTCATCCACTTTCCACACAAAGTAGGACGGGCATTCTGAAAATATTGCAGAACACACAAAGGAAAACATTTTTCCCTAATAGATGATATGTCAAATTCAGAAACATACACTCTTTGATGATACTAAAACACTGTGCCCCATTCTTACCCCATCCTCTGCACCTGCCTTTGCCCAGTTCCCTGGGACAGACCAGGTGCCTGCAAGACCTTCCCACCTGGTAACCCATTTCACTGCTGCTTCAGACACTGACCCTTCCAGGAAAATCTAACCCTGAGGAAATCTGGGGCTGACTCCTAAGAAAGAGACACGCACAAGGCATTCAAAATTCCATTTGATGCTTGGCACATGGACAAGACACACAGTTCTGGTCTGACAGTCATCAGGTTACTGAGGCTATTACTTCTAAAATTGTTTTTATGTTACATAAATACTTTCTAAAAAATTAAAAAACTGATAAAAACAGTGCAATAACTTCCTGACATCATTTTTTTTTAAACTGGTGGGCTTCCACAGTTTCCACTAAGTATTCTCAAGCTGAGCAACAAAACCTTACGACTTTCAAAACAAAGCAAGAATTGGCCACAGCATCTAAATGTATAATTTTCAGTTAAGTTTCTTCCTTCATACACGTCACTGCTGTCTCATAATTAGGTTAAAGAGTATTCTTTGGTCTCCCATTGTTTTTTAGAGCAGGCCTTGGTCAAAGTATTTTAATACAGTGGGTTGGTTTATTCATCCAGAAAATAAACATGATCATATCTGCTTCAGGAGGTATTGTGAGGGTGTCATAATTATTGTGTGCTTATGAAGTGTATTATAACAAACTGCAATTTGGGGGGTGGAAGGGGTCTTAGTTTTTCTGTTATTACTTCCAGAAACTTCCCCCTCTCTGGCCTGAACTTACCAGCATATTCCCTCAGACTTGTTTAGCCTACTTTTAAACTGTTACAGTGCCAAAAGAAATGCTGAATCATGAAACTGAGGTTTTGGAAAACTTTATTTTTATTAAAGAAATGCACCCAACAGCATTTCAAGCTTCCTCTCCTCTATTTCTTGCGGCATCCCTCAGTTTGTGCATCCATCACACATTTAGGAGGGTTGTGCTGCGCTCCTGCCCCTTGGCAGGTTGAAGGCTACATTATTATTTTTTTCAAAGATAGAGATTGTTTCACTTTGTAGCTGTCAAAAGGCAGATCCCCCACACCACATTTTGGCATCTTCTTTCATCTAATCTTTCTTTGTGGTGCAAATTGCCTTGATTTTTATCACCAGAAACTCCTGAGCGAGGCATTTTGTTAAGATTTCTGATGCAGTTTACAGTAATTGCAACCATCCTGCACCACGACAATCTCCACACTGCTCAGTGTCCTGGGTCATCCACACGGGCTACCCAATTAAACATCATCCACATGGCTTATCCAGATAAACAGAGTTAGTGGAATAATGACACATTTCCTAAGGAATTGGCATTAGTGCCTGGCATATGGAGAGCTTTCACATTTCTTCATGCCTATGCCATTATTCCAAGGGAAACACCAGCACTGAAAATGAGCAATATTTATAAACAGAGTTATGCCCAAATTTAAAAAACAACAAAAACCCAAAAGAAACAACAACCAAAAAAAAACCACAGGAAAAACAAAAAAAAAACCCACAGGAAAAACAAAAAAAATGCAACAACAACAACCAAACAAACCAAAAAACACTCACAAACAAAAAAAACCCTCAGAGCTGGACTTGGATAGGACCTTGCAGTTCAAACTTCCATCAAATAAACCTGATGAAGAAGATTTTGGAAGGCTTGGTTTCTGCATAAGAATTCTGAAACATCAGGGGTTTCATCCTTTGAAAAAATAACCATGTCACAGCAAGCAGAAGTTCATGGCAGTGGGAGACAAGTTCCAGCTTATTTTCTGAAATAATGCTTGCTAACTTATGCAAAGACATATGAATTCTATCACAAAAAGAGAAATTTCTGCCTCCAAATGTATTTCCTGTCACAGTTGTATCTCCTCTGTAGGACCTAAGCAACTCCACCTTCCCTTTTCTCAAAGTGAAAAGAAAATTATTAGATATTCTAAGCAAGTCATAAAACTAAAGGTCTTTGAAATGCTTCAGAAATTAAACCCTAAGGCCACTTGAGTTTTAAGAACTGATTGTTGGAAGAGAAATGTACTCTTCATTCCTGATCAGCTTGCTTGAGTCTCCATTTTATATTTGGAAAAGCAAGCATTCACTTAACTTGAGCACAAGACATTTTATTGATTTCAAATGTTACCATGTCCTTGCAACTTCTGATTAATTTTACATATAAGAAGGTCATCATGTGAACTGAAGTTTACAGTCTTTGCACAGGTGGAAAATATATAAAGTAAATCCTTATAATGGACAGCTGTACAAGTATATGAGAAGAAAAAAAATCTAAATTTTATTCTTGTTAAGGAATCTGAATTTTGATAAAATTATGAAAGAGAACTGTCTTCTTATAAATGAAGAGCATTAACTAACCAATCTTTGGAGTTGTCCCCAAGCTCCTGCAGAAGATGCATACCGAGATTTCTCCAAGTACCTTAATATACCATTCTGACAAATACATGACAAAAGACGTAAAATAAGAGATTAAACCAACAACACATTGCATACGGATGAAACCCCTAATCAAGTTGATTTTAACCTTTTGGCTAAAAAACCTAAAAATTGCTTTAAAAATTCTCTGCCAATCTACACTCCCTGGGCAAATTACATTTTATTGGAGCCCAGGACTGGCTTCAAGAAGGTCGTGGCTTCAAGAAGGTCTTGTCCTCCAGCACCCTCCCTCACCTGCATTCCTGGCTGCACAACAGCATTTCCCACCCAGCCAGCCTTACTGCAAGCCCTTGGATAGGCAACCATAGGGTGACTGTGACCTCACCCCAGCTCTGCTTCTTGATATTCACCTGAAACTGCTGTTGGGCAGGGGGTTTGTTTTCAGCAAGGAATGAAGGGACTTAGCCACATGAACCCTGTTAACAGCAGGGGAGTTGTGCAGCTTTTTGGCACACCGCACCGAAAACTTGCCCCACCATCTCCGACAAAAAAAAATCCACATAGTGGGTTCTTTGTTAGCAGGAACCACCGAGGTATTTTGTGGTGACACTGCGACACATCTGAAACCCTACACCACTACCAAATGGTTGACTTAATTAAGAATTCCTAAGTAAATATTTTGAGTGCGTATCAGTTGCAGAAATTGGCAGCAGTGTCCTGGGCTCTGAATGCCATCTGCATATGTTTAGGCTTTCAGTTTTGTTTTCCACCCTGGCTTTGGGAAATGGCTGTTCAGCACATATGTTATTGAAGCAGAAATGCAGTCAGGCTGTGTGGTACAGCCCTGTGGTGCTCTCCCCTCTGCTGGGGCTCCAAACCTGGGGGCTGCACACAGCAACATGCTCATACCCACCAAATGAAAGGCAGAGATTTATTCGAGGACCTCACCCAAAAAAGTTCCTGATATCCCCTGCAGTGTGCTTGCTGGCACGTCAGGAATGAAACTGGTGGGATAGGTGAGTTGAGGGATGACTCACACAAGGGCAGAGCATGCCTCGGGCTAAATGCCTGCTTGAGAGAGGAGTGGGAGCATGGCCCCATCCCTCTACAGCCACAGTGATGGCGGAAGACCAGCAAAGCCTTGGATTGCACCCTCCCCTACCTGCCAGCTGGGATGGCTGCTGTGAAGCCAGCAGGGAATCACTAGGCTTCAGCAGGAGGGGAGATATTGCCTGGGATGCCATCCACAGATCAGCACCAGCAACCAGCACCAGCCTCCTGCAAATTCCTACTGTTCGCTGAGCAAGAGAAATCTGATTTTGGCACATACCTTGTTTGCTGTATGACTGGTCCACTGCAATAATTTTTAATAATCTTTCAGTGAGGCAACACTTGATATGTAACAGCAGGCTATCCTGAAGACTGTTACGTCTGTAGTGCACCTGTATTCAACTTTTTTAGACCAAAGAAAGGCTCATGGAGAACAGAAATGCCTCACAGACCTCAAGTGTCCTATTGTAAAGGCTGTACTAGCAAATTTCAATTTCCATTTTCATTGGACATTCACTGGCCTCCAGCATTTTCATGGCAAACTACTGTATAATCAGGATTTTCTTTCTTGTCTCAAATCACTTTACTCTAGGGGCATCTTGTTATATGGTGGAAAACACATCCTGTGGATATAAAAATTTATAAAAATAAAGCCGGGTGTTAAAATATCTGAAGTGTGGCAAATAATGATTCCAAAGGAATTTGTGTTTCAAGAAGCGTTCGGTTTGCTAAACCAGAGAAAACTGATAGGCCAGTGTTGGAAAGCTGCAGGAAGGCAGCAATTCCAGCATTCTCCTGGGCAATTCATGGAAGCTGGAATACTCCTGCTTTAGTCTTGCCAGGGATGAAGGTGGTGACATATGTGGTGTAATTGAACTTATCTGAATAAGCTTAATGAAAAATGGTGTTGATATAAAATTATTTGATTCCTTTTACAAACAGAACTTCATCAGATTTAGAAATCAAACTGAAAAGCTTTTGTTTCGCAGAGATTTTTTCCTTTTGTCTCTATAAACACCATTAGCAGGACGTACCAGCCCAGCTCAGCAAACGTGCACATGCCCTACCTCACAGACTACCAAGTAGCTTCCACTCTCAGTAACAGCAAAGCCCATTCCTCAATGCCAAGATGCCCCTTAAACACTCACAGCTGGTGCTGTTGTCTAGCACTATAATTTGCCTTCCACCCCATTTCTGGTTCCCTTTAGCACTAGGAAGAGCAGCACTGATATCTGACAGGGAGGCACAGAGCTGTTTGCTGAGCAGCAACTCACCACAGTGAAAAGCAAAGTTACCTTGCAGAATAACTGGGGTGGGATATTGCAGCTCTCCTGGCATGGAATGCAACTTTGAGATACCAAAGTGGCTGGAAGAGATGACTCACAGATTCTCTGTGTCTAAGCAGAAAGATTTCAGTATTAAAGAAAAACAAAAATTTCACACTTCTATATATAAAGTCCAAGTCCACGGTTTTGTCATGTTTTTCATATAGTAAATAAGAACGAATAGGCTTTCTCCAGTCACATACGACACATAGAGAGATAGATATAGGAATTTTCCAAGTTTTATCAATTCCAAGCCTGAATTAAACTTAAGTGAAGTGTATATTTGGGCTCTGACCAAAGTTTAGCAGTCTGTTCTGTCTGGGGGACAGATTAAGAGGAAGAAAGAAATAGGTAGTCTTCAGGCAAAGTCCAAGATTTATCAAGACCATACCCTGCTAAATTTGTGAGATCTGATGAAAGCCTGTCACAGTCCTACCACAGATTTCCTGCACAGAAGCAGCTATCTGTTGGTTAGTTCATTCCAAAATGCCAGGTATGCACTGTGGCTTTGAAATCTTTAAGGTGGACTAGTACTGGAATCTATCTTAAAATATGTGCTTCGTAATATTTTTCATTAAACATTTATGAAAGATCTTAAATTTTTTTGTTTTGCGTGCATAGGACTTTCATGGATGTGATACAATAATTGAAAGAGGAAAGCATGTAATAATGGGTCTACAGGAAAGGAAGACTTCCTTCTCAAAATGAAGTCAGCTGGCTTTACTGCTGGTATGGTTCAGGTAGGAACTCATTTTTGTTAGTCAAGATCTGAGCAACAAATGAGAATAAATTCTGAAAATCTTCTGGTGAGCCATTATTTTGGAGAATTTAGACTTTTGTGTTAAAAGTTTGAGACACCATTGCAGTGCCTGTTAATCACAAGGATCAAAGTCTGTATGCAGCTCTGAGGTACACCTGAAAAACCATACAAAGTTGTCTCAGATGTTCTTTTATTATTAAAGTGGAGAGGCCACATTGACCCTTCCCACAATGTGTGCTTCAGACTAAATGACCACTGAAGGCTGCTATTTGTGCACAGATATATGACCACAAAACAAGACTTACTGGTCTTAAATTAGCAGTAGAGAGGAAAAGAAATTAAATTCTCTTTGTCAGTGACATTGAATTTTTATCCACCGAATACCCCACTGTGATGAGCCGTGATTTATTTCTTTTATTCCTTCCCTCACCACTGTTTTCATGGTGGTATATCTTTCCTAAGGCCATAAAAAATCAGGATATGGGATTAAGTAACATCCACAAACAAAATTAAAGAAAAAAGCCCCACAGGCTTGGTGCTGCAAGGTTTTCTTATGGACTCCTACATGTGGAATGGTAGCATTGCTCAAACCAGCAGCAGTATGTGTTGTTCTCATCTGCTCTAAATGCCTCACTTCAGGCAACACCATTGTTAGGGGGGACAAGGAGCAGAATGAGTTCTTCTGTTGTTTCTCTACAGCTGTTGAATCTTCGGGGTGACAGACCATCAGAAGGGCAGCTCTTCCTGCTCTGGTGTGCAGCAGGTGAGGAAGTGAGTGTGAGGCCTGGGCACATCATTAGCACCATCCAAGTGGGACCAGGCAGATCACTGGTGCCTTGACGCTGTCCCAGTTTGGTTGTGAAGCCTTGAGCCCTTGTGTTTTTCCTCCTCACTTACCCACTTTCACCTTTCCCTCAAACTACAGCAGCTGGGGGACACTCATTCATAGCGAACACACTTGCATTGTTCTCAAGATGTGGGAAAAACTGGAAAAGACAAACAAAGTCCCAGAAGCAGAAGCCGTGGACCTCTCCAGGTTTAGCATGAATGGGTAAGAATGAGGAAAGCCGTGGGATTTTAAAAATTATTTGTATTTCATTTCAGAGTTTATTCCTTCACAAGAGAACTGCAATATCCCACCAGATATGGGCGGTGTGCCTGCATGAGGCTGGATGCTGGTGCAGACATCCCTCTGTCCGAGATATGGGTTGCATGCACAACTACTCTCCATCTACAGCCCCAAGGACAGGAGGGAGGAGGCACCTCCCACATCACCTCAAAAAAAAACCCCAGATGTTGCTCTGCTCCTCAGAATCATGGAATGGTTTAATTCAGAATGGACCTTAAAGCCCATCCAGTCCCACACCCTTCCATGGGCAGGGACACCTTCCACTATCCCAGGTTGCTCCAAGCCCCATCCAACCTGGCCTGGAACACTTCCAAGGATGTGGCAGCCACAGCTTCTCTGGGCACCCTGTGCCTGTCACTCACTTTCCACTGGAGCAGGTTGCTCAGATTGGCACAGGCTGGTTGCCTGGGTACACATTTTGCTCCCAGGACAGGTTTGGCACCCAGGAGGTTGTGCTAGGGCTGGACAGGCGACTTGAAATGAACTCCCTAGGCTGGCTGCCACTTCAAACAAAAGTGCCCTGAAAGCCCCTTTTAGCCTGCATAGCTCAGCTAAGCTCTTGCAAAACCTTGATTTAGGAAGGAAAATGCTTTTAGGACCACCTTACTAAATGTAAGAGATCTATAACAGATCTCAGGGTGCTAGATGTATGGCTGACACCCTTTGTGCTCTCCTGCTCATGTAGTTCTATTTGCTCCCGTGGAAAATTTGTTGTTTAGCTGCAAGTCAGTCCAAGTCAATATACCAGAATATGTCCCTGTACAAAGACTTCATGCTAACCACCAGATACCAAAATAAATTAAGAAGGTAGAAGTTTTACACTAAGGAAGTTGTCTAAGAAATGCAGAGTGCAGAAATGCTACACTTAGTAGATTTTTTTATACTTTTAATTAATAGTTATTGAAAAGAAAAAGAAAAAAAAATGCTACCTTTTAAGCAAATCGCAAATGGCACTTGGAATTTTTTTTAATATTCTCCTAGTGTGTATTAACTGATTTTGTCTCTTGTTTTCTGAGTCTTTTCTCCGATGAGAAAATTATTTGCAGCCTTTCTTGTACCACCACACCAGCTGTAAGCAAAATTACTTGTCACTTCCATGGAGCAGGCCTGCATTCCCTGCACCCAGCAAAACTCCCACTGCCTATTGGTGATCACAAAAAGAGAAAATCTGATCCATCAGATAGATAATTTATGGTTAGCTCCTTACATGTATTATCCTACTGAAGTTATGAGGTTATACATGTTGGTTAGACATGGAAATATGATTGGATCACCAGTCTGATCAGTCTGTACCTAAAAGTTGGATATTACTATAAAATAGCTGCAGTCTGAGAAAGTCTCAAGTGTGGAAATAAAAGGGGGGAATCCCTCAGAAACTGCAGAATATAAAAGTTAATTTCCTATGCAGATTTCCAAGCATTTAAAGCACGCAGGCTTTCTGTGAACAAAAACTTTGTTTTATAATCTGAACTGTCAACACTGGTACAAAATAATGTGACACCGAACAGGGATATCTATGAATTTCTAAGGTTTCTTTCAGCTACTTATTTCAAAATTTTAATTCTGAATGATGTAAGTGGCCTGGTAAAACCACACAGTAACTTTTCTAGTTCCCTGGCTTGTTGAGTCTCTTCTAGGTGTTCATAGGGATTAGCAAAAGTCATTTTGAGTTGTTTTTCTAGAGGGAGTTTCTAAATTTGGTATGCAGCCATGAAAATCGTGCATCTGTGTTATTATCCTAGTGGCCCGTGCTGGGTGTGTCCTTGGTGTTTTGCAAATCACTATAAGCTTGTGAAAGCAGCTGGATGGAATACTTCTCCTTCTAAAATCCCCTCTCAGAAGATCCTGCACACTCTGTCAATCATACACATGCAGGCATTTACCTGCTTTTTTGTTAGGTGGCACATTGACCCCAATTTAGCTGCCTCTTACTTCAAACTGAAGATGCTGCTGACTACAGGCATCTTGAATTTCTTTTTCCTCCAGTTCTCTTTCTGAATTTAATAATTCACAAAAAGTCCCTTTATGACCATGCAATCCAAATGAAAAGATTTAAAGAGGTAAGTGATAAGGATAGTTTGGGATTCACAGCTGAGCCTGCAGAGGTGGTACTGAAACAGCTCTACCAAAGTGAGCTGTATGGAATGTATAGGGGCTATAGGCAGCTTGTGGCACACACAGTGTCAGCCAGAGAGCACCCAGAGCAGGTTAAGCCTGGCTTAACAGCTACATCTGAGCCACAGTCTAGCCTTCATCTTCAGTCAGCCCCACACTCACAGAAATTTCCTTTCACTGCTAACAAGTACTTACTCTCATTTTTCTCCCTGATGCTACTATTCTTTTGCCACTGATCTTTTAACTTTTTACCCTTAGGTAAAACAGAAATTGATAGAGAAGTGCTAGCTCTCTGTCTGAATTACATTTATCTATTCCATAGAAGAAAAGCTAACAGCAGCATTGTGGACTATTAGGAAGCTGAGAAATTATCAAAGTTTCCTAAAACTCTATGACTTAAATATCTTTTAAGCACTATGGCATACTCAGAAGATGAGTTTGTTTTAAAACAGGGTTGTGGTCATAGGCAAGGAGAGCCATGGATATTCTCTAAGGTGTGAAGTCTGCAACCTGCCCCCTCAGTTCCCCCAGTGGTGACCTCGATGATGTGAAATGCCTTTGTATGTGGTGTTGGGCCAAGAGCACACCTGCCTTTAGGCACTGCAGCAGAACTTCTGCACCAAAGGATCCAAAAGCACATGCCAAGGCATGTCAGTCTGGCAGCTGTGCATGCAAAACTGGCCCCTGTGTGCTCACATGGAAAGGCTCCTCTTGGGAGAGTAGGAGATCATGAATGCTGGGGACCGAAGGAGCTGCATTCCCCCCAAGAGAGCTTGCTGAGAAAGCAGTGTGTGAGCACATCTGTCTGAGTGGGAAGTGATGGGAAGGATCCACAGGACAGAGCAAACTGGACAGTAAGTGACTTTGAGGGGACAATATTCCATCCACCTTCCCTAGGCAGGATCAGCTACACCTTTTTACTCCTACATTTATAAATCATCCTACATAAATTTTACCTGAAAGGCTGGTTGGGCACTGAACAAGCTCCCCAAGGAATGGTCATGGCTCCAAGGCTGACAGAACTCAGAGCGCATTTGAACAACACTCAGGCACAGGGTAAGATTCTTGAGGTTCTCCTGCACAGGGGCAGGAGTAGGACTTGATGATTCCTGTGGGTCCCTTCCAACTCATAATTTTTCCAATGTTTCTATTCTATAATTCTATGAAATTTCTGCAGTTAAAGTTCAGGGCTTCTTCTCTGATACCCAGTGGGAGTAGAATATTTTGTCCCCAGAGCAAAACATCTCATTCAAATTTTCCTCTCATGCATGAGACCTCTGATCATTTCTATCCCCCTTTTCAATGTTCCCTCCCACTGGTCCAAGCTCTTCTGCACAAGAAGATAAACTACACATCATGACTCGAATTACTCTCCCCTCTTCTCCTCTCAGGGATACAAAACCAAGATAACTGCTTTTGCCATTCCTTGCCTTTAACTCCACTTAGTAAAATAAGAGTTGGGACCTAAAGGGGTTATTTAGTCCTCATTCTACAGTGAATTACCATTGCTTCTGACTTCCTCAGCTCCTGCATGGACTGCACTGCAGCTGTGTAAAACAGGCCCAAAAGTATTTTGACTCCTTGTGTCTCACCTCCTCATTAGTGGAACAGTAGCAGTTCAGCAATTATTGCCAAGTTATGAGCACTCCTTTGATTTGCAGTATCTGACTTCAAGAGCATGGGGCAGATGGAGGGGAAGTATGGTTAAAAGTGTAGAAAAACAATTTGCTTAGATTGTGTTTAATATTTACATTAGAGGTTTTACTGTCTGAGACAGGTCAAGCAAAAGTATCTTCACTAAGTACCTAAAATACACAAAGGTTGTGTTTTAAAAGCACCAATTTTAAGAGTCTTAAAAATATTGCATATATTGCCTCCCACTGATATACAGCAGCCTGAATAAATCTACACCAAGTCTTGGTGCAGTATTTAGTGGAATTACAACATAGGAAACAATTTTCCCAATAAACACTAGCCAAAGTAGGCTTGACTTCTTTTGGTTTCATTGCACTTCTGAGAACTGGAGCAACTGCTCAGGAGAGTGGGAATTGCTCCAGCTGGGGATCTGTGAACTAAGAGGATGAGGTGGCATCACTTCCAGCCTTACTAAGTCACTTTCTTGTGTCTCCAAGCAAAGTCAGAGAAGTTTTTCTTGTCAGGAACTACATGTGTTAGTGAAAAAGTGTCTTTCAGTTGCAGGCTTAAATACTGTCACCCTTTGTTTAATTTCTCTGCCAGTCTGTACATTCAAGGGACTCTAGGAGTTAAGATTAAAAGTTCAAATCATTCAATGCTTCTGAATTTTCTGTAATTCTTGGATTTTCTATAGAGTATGGATGATATAAAAGTTTCTATCCAGTAACACTTCTAGCCAGTGTTAACATTTTTTTCATCCAACTTCTGAGCATTTCATCCCTAGTAAAAATCAAAGTGCTTGATTTTATTGGATTACCACTGAATTATGTCATTAACGTGAATCATTAAACTGCAGTTTCTCTACCTCACACATAAAGCATTTGTGCCATACCCTCAAGTTTTCCTAGCACAGCCTATATGATCCAGGATGAAAGTTTACTGCCATGGCAGAACAAACATGCTGCATGGGAAATCCATTACTATAAAATAAAACTGAGTGGAAGCTGAAAGCTCAGAGTAACTCTGAGTGCTGGGTTTTGGTTTCTTTGGATCTTTAATCCCCAGAATGGCTCCAATTTTTTTTTGTCCAAATTGTTCACCCAGGTCTAATGACCATTGAACAGTCTGGCAGGCACTACACATGAGATAGGATTAGGAGGTCATGGGTTCAGTCCGTAAGTAGGACCACTCACCCCTCTCACAAATCTACTCAGTTGACAGACAATTCTTTGTGATGAGTTGGCCACCCATTTGGAGGGTCAACAGAATTCTCACTTATTTTGAAAATTTGACCATGAGACACGAACTGCCTTTCTGTGTGGGGAAGCCCACCCCACAGACAGGGAAAAAAAATCCCAGTTCATGCTGTTCAAAATCCATCTTCCCAAGGCTCTTCCTGGGCTGACTAGTGTAATCCAAGCTGAGTGCTTTTATTCTGTCTTCTGGTGTGTTCTCAAAAATACTTAGAGAATGCTAAAAAAATCTTCATTTTAAATGAAAAACTAGTTGCACTAATGGAGCAACATATGTATTTGTTCAGTTACTTTAATGAAGAGAATGTTTTGCATGCTTTCAGGAAAAAAAGAATTATAAATAATACCTTAATGCCATGTCTTAAAGTATGCTTTAGAACTCTCCTAAGCATCTTGTTTGTTACGCTTCAAAACTTTCTGTCACCAGAAAGGAAAAAAACATCAACAGCATTCCTTCTGTCTTACAGGAAGATGAGAGTAAGAAAATCGCCCCTTTGGGGGTTTTTTGTTTGGTGTTGGGAAAACTATAACTTCATGAAGGATCTGATAACTAACCCATATGGTGCATGATCCTGATAATACAATCCAAACATCACAAACCAACTCCCAAAAGCTAACAAGAATCAGCATCTTTGTTGTAGAACAAAACAATGAGATTTCATGCTAACTCAAAATCCAGTTCCTCTGGAGATACCAAATGCCAAATTCACAATGAAAATAGATGGTGATAGATGATGACGCATGTCCTACAGTTTGTTCTTGCCTCCCACGGATGAAACAGAGGGCTTGATCTCTTGTGGTGCTAAAAATCCTCTGGCATTTTTTGGAATCAAAGAACTGATGGAAAATCAGATAATTAAACTTGCCTGCGTAGAATCCCTGTAAGTATTAACTATATGTTGTATTCTTCTGTTCTTTTTGTTTAAACAGGTTTTTCTGCATTTTTTCTGCATATAAACCATCCTAGCTTTTTTATTTAGGGGGCAAGAAACCTATTGATTACTTAAGTAAAAGCACTGATATTGTCCAGTTCAGATTCAAATGATTCAATCTAGAAGTTTAGATACGACATTTAACTCTATGGCCCAAGAGGAAAATCCCATGAGTGTAAAACTGAGCACACATGTCAGAGGCCTGCAACTGTTTTGGGACTCATTTGGGGACATAAATATTGTATATTTATGACTTATCTGCATGAAATTCATACAAAGTATGGGTAAATGTGGGTATAACTCAAAAAGAAAAGGCATAAAATTTTATATTTCTTAGGGCTCTCTCTGTCTGGAGAAGTCAAGTGATGCCAGGATTGATTTTGGCCATAACCTACCAAAGAAGAATTTTGGGTGGCAAAAGAGACAGACTTACAAAATACGCTCACTCAGGGCTTTCTAGAAATGGTAATGAATGAATCCACACTGCACAGAAGGGATGATCCTCCTTGTTTTACTAACAGATGAAAATGTGATTCACAGATCTAGAGACTTCAAATAGGAAACTTGACCTTATAATGATTTTTGTACCGTGGACTATTTTTGAATCATAACTGTCATGATAAGTTCCCTATCCAGTTTGGTTATTTAGCTAAAAACCACCATTGTGCTATTTCAGTTAAAGAAACACATTGACAGCCAGTTTCTAGGTGAAGGGATTATTCTCACTTCTGCCAAATACTCAGCAGTGTATCATCATGTATGTCCAAACAACACCACTGCACAAAATTCTAACGTAGAGAAAAGTTCATCATGAATAAAAATGTTTCCCATTGCCAAAAAATCACTCATTCAGAAGGAAAATGTAAACCCAAATGACAGATCAAATAGCTTGTGGTATAAGGTCCTAACACACTGCAGGCAACTAAAGTCACTTTTACTGAAATGGTAATAAATTCCAGGAACAAAACAGGACAGACCAGAGAAAACTGGAAATATTGTGAGAAAGAAGTCCATTAGAAGGAACCTTCCACTCCCCACTGTCAGTGTCACTTTGTCCATGGTGTGGCCCCAGCTGTGACAGCACCAGGAGAAGCCCTGCACAGGAAGGGGGAAGGCGACGCTGTGTGGCCTGAAGGAGCTGCTGGTCCATGCCAGGCACCACTGACTGCACTGCCAGGGGCACCCGGGCCAAGCTGGGCCTGGGAATGCCAACAGCTGCCCTGTGCCAGCGTGCCAAGGCTGAGCCCAGAAAAGATGGGCGCTATGGCAGAGAGGACTGAGCTGCTTGACCTCAGATGACTCAGTGTGACAAATACAGGGCTTGCAGAGAAAAATAAAACTCTGCATGGCCAACATTAAAAAAAAAAGTGATAATTCAGTGTTTGCCTGATGGCTTTTTTTCCAGTTATAAAAAGCTTCTTGTTCAGCTTTTACAAGATATAGCTGGTGAATTTTTTTATGCAAGAATGAAAGGAGACGAGAAAAATGCTGGAACACTTCTTTTGGTAAGTTTCTAGAAACTGATATTCTCCCTCCCTTATTTCCCTACCCACATGCAATGACTGCTGTATTTACTGCTGAACTGGGAAAGTCTTCTCTGAGGATGAAGAGAGAGTTCCTTTTCTACAACTAGTAAGTCCTTGAATTCTATGTAGAGACCATCAATGAGGCAATGACAGATAACAGCTGTGGTGTTCTGGGTTCTGGAAATTATCCCAAGGCTGGCCAAATGCAAATAATTCCAAACTATTAGTTCCATCATGATCTGGATAAAAAATGTAAAAATAAAAAGCTGTAATATATTTGCCTATAATAACTTATCTCACTGTCCACCAATTCTTTGCATCCATCAGGGGTTTAAAATTGTGCACAAAATACCAAAATTCCACCCACATTCCCCACAATTCACTAAACTCAGTGAACTCACACAGAAGTAAGCTAATACTTTCAAACTGCTGTTACTCTGAGCTAGAGGGGGTGGAATTAAATATCCCTGACACTGAAGCATGGTAAACTGGTGGGTAGCTTTTATTTTTGTCTTATTGATTGACTGTGTTCCTAGTGGCTGAGATCCTTGGGTTTGATTGCAAGCTGTTGACTTGCAAGCTTACAGCTGGCCTGGCCTGGATGTAGTTATAAGGAAAGCTGTGTAGAAAGCTGCCAAATTGTAACCTGACACTGACTAAAAAGAAAACATGAAGGAATAGGTCCCTGAGAAGATCTTGAGTTACTGAAGACAGGAATCAAAGCCGGACTCCAGCAATTTTTGTACAGCAATTTTATCAAGGAATTAGGTGGTGTTGCAGGAACTCTACTCTTAGCTACAATGTGTTCGTTTCCATCATTTCTTCTTAATTAGCATCAGCTGATGGTGGGATCCAAAACACTCTGAACCTTCCTTTGAGCATGGTGAGGCACTGCATAGGCAAACAAAATAATCTTCAGAACTATCCTGTGTGAAATAAAGGAAAGCCTAGAGTCTTAAAAAATCAGAGATTGAAATTCCCAGCAATAGCAATAGATGAGAAGTGGCACTCTAAGATGTGAATACTGAAGTACAGAACTGTGCAAAAAGCTGTTTGTTTTGAATTTGAATGTGGCAGTTAATCCAAAACATCTTCTGGTTCGCAAAGGTTTTAATGAATTTTAATGAAAAAGCTGGCAAAAAGTATCTTAACTGGCTCCCTACCATCTTAACTTAGTGAAGTCTTCCACATGCAGTATCTTTGCCAACCAACCTCTTGCTCAGCTCCTTGGTGATTACTGAAACTTAAAGAATAACCCATTCCTTTTTGGAGACAATTTCAACCATTATAGCACAATAGAAAAAGAAGGGATTGAAAATCCACACAGGAGCTTTTAGAAATTTTTTTGAGTTTTCAGCAGATGTACATCTTTACAGAATCAAACACAAGCAGTTGCTGGACATAAGATTCTATTTTGCTGATTTTAGTTGTCTGCACCAGTATCTCCCACATTTCAGAGCTTCTAAATGGCATGGGAGGTCTCTGTGGCACATACTGAGGGCAGTACTTCACAACATTTACATTCCTCTTGTTTTTCTAAATGAAAGACCTTAGGACTATAATGTCAAATCATGGGAATGATAGGCCAGTTCATCCCATGGGTTAGGATTTGAATTGAAAATCTGAGACTTTCCTCTGGAGTCACAGACTCGGAAAATCAGGCAGCCTGACTCAGGTCTTGCACTGCTCTGTTCACACCTAGACCATTAGCTCACTTCCCATGTTTACAAGCTAAGGCAGGTTGTAGGAAGGATGCACCCAGTAGGTGCAGGATATTGAGAGTCTCCTGATCCTGAAGAGCAGCCTAAACTTGCTCTCCCTGTTCACCTATTCTTCCAGAAGATCCACAGATGTGGAGAGGCACTTCTGCAATACTGGATCAAAGTAACAAGTTGTGGTCCTACTCCTGGCTCTGATTTGCTGTGTTAGTTTGAGTGAGCACCTCCTTGTCTTGTGCTGCTTTCCTGCTTCTTTGCAGTCATACCTTCCCAGACAGGGCAAGGTCACTGTCCTGGCTCACACTCTTTCTGGCAATCTCTTCCATGCTACAGACTTAGTGCTAGGCATTAATTTATTTGAAATTTTCAAATTCAATTTAATTGAAAATTAATTAGAAGATGTATATCAACTCACTCTCACATAGGTATCACCAGTGACCAACAGGCTGACAGCAAAAAGGAGAAGCATTAAAAAATTAGAGTACCGTCAGTTTTAGTGCTTCCCTCTGCCATCCAAACTATGCTTTTCAAACTCTTCTAAATGAGCATTTTTGCTGTAGCTGCTGTTATTCATTTGCACAGAAGAAAGATGTTGGGTTGGAATCTGGTCTTGCCTCCCCAGCTGCCCATAGATTTTTTTCCTAGCTGAGCTGATGTTGTTGCCAAAGCAGTAATTCTAAAACAAACCATCCGCCTCACTCCTGCCAAACATGTGTCACTGCTTTCCAGCTCCAGAGAAGGTACATGAGTGTAGGCACAGCAAATCTTAAATATCTCCTTCAGGTTGTTCAGGAGTACCATCTTAAGGACAATTTTCAAATTCAGCCATGTTAAACAGACACACTGACTAGCAGGTTAGTTACATGCCTGGGATACTAATGCTGGTTTGTGGATCCAACTATTTCCCACTAAGGATGTGGAGGACATCCTGAATGTATTAAATCTCAAATTCTTAACATAGATGAACCAAGTATAAATCCAGCACAAGTTTTGTGACTTTTTAGGTGCTGACTCTGCACTTGGCAATAGCACACCTCTTCTCTGCTCCACTGTCCTTGCCTGCTGCACATTCCCCAGGTCTGTAGGAGCTGAGCTCCTGCAACAACTGAAGCCATGGTGCTGTGCATTGGCTGGTGCAACTACAGGAGACCCATGCCTGCACTGCTTCTCTCTCAGGAGCCGAGGGGCTGCACAATGCCATGTAACACTTTGTAGTATCACCCAAATCCTCTTTTGACCCCTGAAGAGGTCACAAATTACTCATCTGAGAAACCAAACTTTAAAGCACATGCTGGAATGGATTATGATTTCTCATGAGCACGTTCCAAGCTGGACAGCCCATCACTTCCCAGAGCAGTTTGCTCTAGCAATTCCAAGTGAAATGAAAATATGAATTTTTCTGTTTTCTGCCTCCAGTCATTGATTCAGACACACACATTTGTCACAGAAGAGCAAATGACAGGCAAAAAGAAAACTAAAACATCTGCAATACAAAATTCAATTCTGCCCTATGATTGACAGTGGCATCCTGAGATACAGATGCTTTCTCTTTCTTCACTAACTAATCTCACTGCTTTTCCCTGGGTTAGTTAAATAGCAAGAGAGCAAGTTAAACCCATCTCTTTCCCTGTCTTATTTTCTCCCCAGCTGCCCGCTCCCTTTGTGTGTTCAAAGGATACAACAGTGCTCACTCTACAAGTTTAGCCACAACCCAGAGGCCTCTCAGAGGGAAAGCTCTCACCTTTTCAGGCCTGCCTCGTGGCCATGCAGCTAACACTGGAAATAGGGGTGTTAATTACTACTGGTTACAGAAGTGGCCTGGTGGGGCCCCATGGGGGAGCTGCTGTGAAGCCACAACATCTATTTTCTCCTCAGCCACCCAGCAGCTGTGGTGTCCCCCAACTCATACTGCTCTGGACAGAATTTGGGCTACTCATTGTGAAGCTGGGAGATGTCTGTTCAAAGGACTTTGGTCAACCACTCTTCTATCCAGATACCTGCCTCAATATCCTGCTTCTACTACCTACCACCTTTCTTCACTTACCCTGGGAAACACAGCCAAGCTGCTTTGCAGGCTGTACCTTTTACAAAGGATTTTTTCTTAAAAAAAATCCCAAGCAAATCCAGAAATTGCTGAGGCTGATTTTCTTCTTTCAGCTAAGACTCAGCTCCACCTTGTTTCAGATACTGGCACACACGTAGACACGTACCTGTGCTCAAACACACCCAGCCATTCCCCTTCCTCCCCTGCTCTTGCAGAGTGCAATCAGCCATAGAAATTACAGCATGTTCTAACGTCTTTATCTAAAAATACACCTTGCTTTAATCAGATCAAGAGTTTAGGAGCTAGGATGGATCTAATCAAGAGTTTGTAAGCAGGGAGCAACCTTTAGCAAACTTACTGAAATTATTACTTAGCGGTTTTCCATCACCCATGTAGCAAAGTTTTCATTTGCCCTGTGACTGCTTCTGTTTCTTTGGCAATAAACAAAGTATTTAAATTTTTTTCTGTTGTTCCCTGCAAAAGCATCCAGATATGTGTCTTTGCTGAGTTGTTGACACAAAGGAGTCCAGTGTAATAGGCCAAGTCGATGTATCTCTTCACTGTGAGTAGGACTAGCAGGATTAGCCTTCCAAAATGAAAGGGGTGCAATAAGCCAAATATCAATGTCATTAGAGCAATATGATGGATGAATTTGAGCAATGCCTCTAAAATGCCAAACTGTTAAACTCTAGGATTTAACAGGCTTCAATTAACTTGGTAATTAAAAAGTGAGTGAGCCAATGTATTACGATATACCACAGATAAAACCTCAGAAAATTCAGTATGAAAAGAACTGTTCCTTAAAATGAAAAAGAAATCACTGACATCAGGGTTTTATGTCCTAGTTCATTCTGCCAGTCTTTCCATTCAAACCTCTCTAAGCATACATAATATTAAGTGATAGAAAGCAACTCTACACTAACATTTTCAGGTCATGAGGTCAAGCACTTGCAAGTCAGAAAATGCCAGGACAAGGACTGACAGTGAAACTTGAATTCACCTGTCTCCTGTGCATGCACAGGAATGCAACCTGCAGTTCTACAGAAACACAACTATTTTTTCCCCACAGGACCCTCTCATCCCCTTGGTGCACAGGGTGGATGCACTCTCTTGGTGAGGAATTGCATTGTCATGCTTCTTCTTTGTTCACTGTGCACACCTAGGCTTTATAAGCATTTCAAACTCTATTTTATTGAAAGATTCTGAGCTTGACCTTGCCTTTTGTATAGTGATGATCAATACAATGTGTGAGAGAATGACAGAAATATTATCCCATAATATCCCTTTGAGGATGGGAGACATGACTCCTCCCACCTCAGAAATTCAGCAAGATCCAGCTGTGAAGTATTCGCTGGTCCAAGGAGTTGAATTTTGAACTCCCTTCAAAACTTCTTTTTTGCCTGATCCTTCTGACTTCCGCAGCTGGGATCATTCCCCATTTCAGGAACCTGAATCAAGCAACCAAATAGCTACTACTCACTTAAAAACAAAAAAATTCATATAGAAACACTCAAATATTTAACTCAGAGGAGCCTTCTGCTCCTCCTGCACAGCCCCCATGCCCAGACACAGCCTCTGGAGAAAAGCCTACAGCCCAAACCCACTTGAAATGAATGTCCTGAGGCCGAAATACTGTAAAAACCTGTGACTGAACTGGAGGTCAGACACTAACGCACACGTAGGTGGGAACCACATTCAGGGTCCATTGGACAGTTGTCAGAAAAAAAGAAATAACAGCTAGACTGAAATTTTAACCCAAATGGGAACTTTCAAATACCAAACCTGGTTACCAACTGCAACTCTCTGTTCAAAAGCACATTTTGACAGAAACATGAAGGTCAGGATAGCACCACTTTCTGTAGCCTCTTTTCCAAGCATCTTCTGAACTGTCTCATCTGAAATCACCGAGGCAGAAATTTCATGTCACAGAACAGGAAAAGTCTTGAGACTATACAAAATGCATGACAATCCCTCCTATAATTTCAGATAAAAATTCTCTCTCTCTGCTCTGGTTCATATGCATAGTCTTCACTTATATCTGTGGCCCAGTTTCCCATGCTTATGTCCATTCTGAGTAGTGGTACACTTCACCTGTAAATGGAATTAGTTGAAATGGCTTAGGTGCATTATTGACCATTTCATGTGAAAATCACTGCATTCTGTCCTTCAGAAAATGGGGGGAAAAAAACACTTCTGAATTTTGGGAATGCCCAATTTAGGCTTTATAAAATTGTAAAAGGGTTAGAAAAAACTCTGCATTGTCCTAGACATCATTTTGCTGGCTTAGTTTCAAAGATGCACTTCTAGCTTTTTCATTTCACAATGTTTGTTTTGTTATTAAAATCTAAAAGCTGAGTAAAACGATTGTTCTGATGCTTATTCACCTCTCAATGCATTTTCTAGAGAAAGAAGATAAATGAATCACTGATAGGCTATTGCACCCCACAGTGCAGGCCTTTGTAAGGGATAACGTTGCAAGTAAAAGCAGTAAAGAGTGATCTCTGCATTGACAGAACTCCCAAAAAAAACCTTCAAGAGTTAAAAAAGTTTTTGCGGACTGCCTCACATTTAGTGCCACCTGAAAACCAAAGCAAGCAAGACACGTAACACTGAAATGAAGTAGCATTACTGAAAAACACTAGTGTCCTGCAATGCTTTATGGGCAAAACTTACTGAGTTACGGAAAGAGAAGCCACTAGAATAAGAAAGGGTTTTCTTGTATTGTTCATGCATTCTAGCACCCATTTAATAAGAGATTACTGGGAAAAACAGCACAGCATCTTTCTGGAAAAGCTAATCATCCAATCTTGTTGCCCATGCCACATAATTGCTGCTAATCCGTGTTCCATTATGTCATCCTCCACAACACTCCCTTCCTTGCCTTCGCAGTCCTGATATCTCCTGTGCCTCCGCTCACGTCGTCGTCTCTGGTCCTTCCAACCACAGGAAACAGTTCTCCTTTATTACTTTCTGAAAACTGTGGTTGCTAAAACCTCTTTGGTATTTATGATAACTATTAGTATCTATAGGGTTCAATTGACTCACACAGCAACCCTTTGCTCTTTCATGGTAATTGCCTTCCACCCACACTCTCTACCTTCCCAGATCTGAGCTCCCTTCTCTTTCTCTCTCTCTGTCCCTCCCTGTGACTCACCCTCACTGCCTGGAAGTCCCAAGCACATTCTGGCAGCTCCAGAGATTATGTTCCCTCTGCCCAAAGTGCTGCTGAACCCCTAACCTGTTTGAGAAAACACCTTTGCTCTGCTTCCTTCTCACTTGTACATCGATAAGCCAAAACAAAGCTGGACAAGCTGTTTTGCCTCGGGAACAGGAGTGGGTTGGTACAAGTGGAAGCTGTGTCAAGGGAGGTTTAGGCTGGATATCAAGAAAAGGTTCTTCCCCCAGAGGGTGTCGGGCACTACCCAGGCTCCCCAGAGAATGGGCACGGCCCCAAGGCTGCCAGAGCTCCAGGAGAGTTTGGACAACGCTCTCAGGGATGCACAGGGGGGGATTGTTGGGTGTCTGTGCAGGGCCAGGCTCCATGACCTCAGGAAAATGAAGTCATTGAAGAAATGGGAGTTAAAGCTAGCAAGTTAGAGAAACGAGGTAAAATGGAGTACCTCTAACTGGCCAGGAGCTGGACTTGATGATCCTTGTCTATTCCTTCCAACTCAGGATGATACACTATCCCACTTTCAAAGAACTGTAGCCATCTGTCAATGTCCTCACCCTCCTCAGGCCAGCGGCCTAAAGAAGGATGCCAATGGTGCAGCACCTCAGGACTATTTTGATTTACTAGGGGCTGTTATAGCTCCAGTTTAGCAACCCAAAAATCCATGCAGCACATAGTCTGCTATTGCTGTATTTCCCCCAACACTGCTTGGGCTCCTTGGATGTGGTGAATCACTGGCACAGAGCAGAGTTTGGTCCTCTGCTTCTTTAGCAACCCATTTGCTCCCTTCTAACTCTCTTTCATCCCAGCATTCAGGCAACCAGGCTAGGTCTAATTAATTTCAATGGGAATTAAAACCAGATTTTTCACAGAATCATAGAACATCCTGAGTTTTCATGGACTTCTTCACTGGGTCCTGTTTTCTGTCCATTCACAGTGCCACCAGATGCACCTGAGGGAAGCAGCCAGGTGCACCAGGTTCCCTCTACCATCAAGGAAAGAACCAGACACCTCCCAGGATGATTCAGAGCAGAGGTGGATTGAATTACCCCATGGACCTGCCTGTCTCTCCATTCAGTACAGGAGGCACCCAGGGAGACTGGACTCCTAACTTGAGATCCTCTCCTCATTGCCTAAATTTGGCTGTATGAATCCACCTTTGCATGTTGTTGCAGATAAACATTCAAATAGATTGCAACATGCCACCGCCTTTCACAGCTCCTTTTGTTCTTCTCTCTGTTTACCTCCCTCTTATCACAGAGCAATTGTGGTTTCCGCATATTGAATTTTTTCAAAGCAAAATCTGACACACAAATATGTATTCCAGTTGACTTTGAAAACAGCTCTGGATTTTAACACTGAGGCCAATTTTCTGTCACTCCATTGCGAGTCATCTCTGAGGAGCCACTCTGATATGCTTTGGCTTTAACAGGAGCTGCCAAATATTAGCAGCAAAGTCTGCTGTCCTTCTGGGCCACACAGGAATGCACGGTGTGTGTTATCAGCCACCCCTGGGCTTGATCCAAAGCTCATTGAAAACAGCAGGAGTCTTTCCACTGGGTTAATAGGACTGGGAAGTCAGTTCTCATAGGAAAATGATTCCTCTACATGTTCATCAGTACGTGACAGACTGGTGGGTTTTGAACGTTTCATGGTAAAGGGGCCTGAGCTATGGCCAGACTGAGGTGTCAGTTCCCCACAGATCAGGGGCCATGTGGGTCTCGTGTTACAGCCTCTTGTGTCCATGCCTTTAAATCCTGATGGGTGTGCACTAATCTTCCTTTGCTAGGCTGGGGATGACTCCTCATACACGCAGGGGTTTCACAAGTGAAGATAAGCGCCTTTACCAAGACTAAGCTCCTCTCTCTGTGCTCCATCCAGCATTCTGCATTTGAATAATCGGGTGTCAAGTAATCTCAGACTTGCACTCCAATTTATGGCTTAGCCTTTCATTTTTATGCAATTAGAAGTGGCAGCATTTATCTGCTTTCAAACGAGACTATTCCTCTTCCTCCCTCCTACTGCAACTCCACACCCTCCTCTTCAATCAGCTGCATCTCAAACTGGAAGGAAACAGGAGTAATTTGACTCACATCGTTAAAGCAAATTATTGTATCAAAAAAAGGCAACCTGAGCCAAAGTCCATTTAAGTCTACAAGTCTCTGGGGACTTCAAAGAAATTACTGTTCTCACTGGCAATGAGTATATTAGGAAGTCAGGGTCAGTATCCACGCTCATGACTGTTGCATTAAGGTTCCTGTCTCGTGCAGGATTTTGCCAGTGCATGTTTTTCCCTTTCCTTTCCTGCTAGACCAGGGGATGGGTGGCGGATGATGACCCCATGGGTGCTGATGATTGAGTCTGCTGGAGGATAGAAGTTTGGGCAGCTGTAGAATCCAGCTTAAAATAAATAGCAAATGTTAGAATGGCAATGAATGAGAAAGGACAATTCTGGGGTGACCACCCCTAGAGCAGAGATGGAAAAGACCAGGAATAAAGGGTCACACCACATCTTTGTGCATGGATGGGGTGGTGAGGCAGCCCTGGGGGCACCTCTGTGAAAAGAGGGATGAGATTCAGGCTATAGCCATAGCCAGGAAATACGTGCATCTTTGGCTGAGTGTACTGGCAATAGCACAGGCATGCAAGGGAATGAATGTTCTCCAGGCCTTCCGAGAAGGTGACTACCTTCACTAAGCTTTTAGCAGTGCTAGGAATGGCTTCAGAGACAGATAATTAAAAGAAAATTTGTCCAGCAGCCAAATTTTCCAAAGAGTTCAAAGCCATATTTCCAGCACAGGAGCAGTCTGATTTCCTGAAGAGCTCATATCTCCTTTGGACAGTTTGTGACGTTACACATTCAGCACATTCCTTATGCAGATTTGCCACTTCCGATTTTGCTGATTGCAGGCAGATTCCCTAGAGGTCTGAGCTCCTGTGCTGAAGGCAGCTCTTAAAAAGAGCAACACAAACTGTGCAAGCAAAGAGGAAAGTGACAAACAAAACATCCCTGGTAGGGAAAAAAAGCATAACTGAACACAGTCTGATGAAGCAACCACCCACCCAGGGGAGCAGGCTGTGACTGAAGCATGCACGTCACTGGTGGCTGCTGGTGGCATTCAACCTCTTGGTGCTGGCCCCGTGGAGCACACCAGGCATGGGCCAAAGTGCATGTGGAAAGTTTTAAACATGCACCGAGTTCAAACCAGAGCCAGTGGGATACTCCCTGACTTAAGTGTTTTGATGAAATTAGGCCACAAAAGGCCAGAACTGACCCTAGACGGGAACCCAGTACAGCAGATTGCTTTGTTCAGCAAGACACTGATATCACTTACATTGTGGTGATATCAGCTGCTAAGCTGTGGAAATCCTCCTAGGGTACTTATCCTGCACCTCTTGTACCCATTAATCCAGGCTCCCTGGAGCCACTTCTGAAGCCCCAAACCGAAGCAGCAGTTATAAAACCACCAGCACAAACATAAATGTATTTCGCCCCTAGAAACTGTATTTCCTACGTCAGGCACAATAGTCAGCCTTGGATGACCAACAGGCTTCATGTGTCATATCTCATAAGTCATTTTGGCTGGAAAAGAGTATGCTGCACCTCTGAGGAGCTAGGAATTGTCTTCTGTCCATTTCTAGGCCTTATAGGATCATATGACTCCACAGAAACCCAGAATATTTCATAGCTTATGGCCGCAGATTGCCTAAAAAGCACCCCTGGTCTGACACATTCTCATTCACCCTGTGGTCTATGGCTTATGAGACTTTTTATACTTAGAAAAATACAATTGCATTTTCTTCTGGTTGCAAATAACCACACTAGACAACAAAATGGTCCTAGAGCTAGATGGAACAAAGTTAGAGGATATGATCATAGAAGCATTAAGGTTGTAAAAGACCTCCTAGATCATCAAGTTCAGCCTGTGATCAAATCCTACCCTATCAGCCAAAGTGTTCCTTGGACACCTCCACGGAGGGGGAGTCCACCACCTCCCTAGACAGCCAATGTCTACAACCCTTTCCATGAAGAAATTCTTCCTGACTTCCAACCTGAACCTCCCCTGGCACAGCTTAAACCAATGTCCTCTTGTCCTGTCAAACTGAAGCCGAACATCCATTTCCAGATCTTCACCAAATGCCAAGTCATAAGGGGAGTGCCAGCCAAAAGGATTTTGCACAACTGGGAACTTTCACACCTCCACAGTGTCAGTAGTCTGTTACAAACAAGAACCAGAACTGTCAGTATTAGACATCTGGCTTTGGAGGGAGGTGAGCATGACCAGCAGTAAAAATAATGTTTCATAACTCTCTTGGGTACTTGCAGGACAAACCTTTTCTTCTGTACAGAGCATCAGAGAAGAACACAGAAAGCACGTACAGAATTACTCTGGGTGTGGCAATCCCATCCCAGAAAAAAGCAGCACCCACAGGATCTTCCTGTGCCAAGTGTGGGGCTCTGAGTGATGCCTTAAGTTTTAGCTTTCATGTTTTTCAGATTCTGTGCTGCCTAGGGGTGTAGTTCTGAGCCTCATATTAAGGGCTAATAAGCTCTCTTCACAGAGTAGGTAGACAAAATAAATCCTTTTCTTGCTGAACACCAAGGACAATGGTTAAAAGTTTTCAGGCCCAAAAGCACAAACAACAGGGGACTGAAGAGATAAAAAAGAAGGATGAGACCTCACAACCTGAAGCTGTAACTGGACAATTAAACCCCAATATGCAAATGGACCAAAACTCATAAAAGTGTGAGACCTCATGACCAGTCAGCCGACCACTTTAAGTCCACCTTGGGTGTAGCCCTGGTCAGGCTCTTGTCCTGCCCAAGGTGTACCCTAAAGGCCCTTCAATAAATCCCTACTTTATTCTCTAGCTCTGTCCAGTCTCTGTTCCAGGTCAGCCTTCCCAAGGCATCACTTTCTGGGCAGGATGGTAAGGCATCACAAGAAAGCCATCCCTGAAACACACAATGACAGAGACAACAAGGCTTTGCTGCCAGCAGCTACACACCCCAGCAGTACTTTGCACACACACTGGCAGGCTCTCCCACAGACAGGAACCAGGGTCTGCTACATGGGCAGGTCCTCACTGCTGGAGCTGCAGCCCTGTTCTAATCACCAGTGCTTCTGTAATGAGTTCATCAGCCCTCAACACACCAGCTACTGCAGCTGACTGCTCCCCTTAGTCTGCAAGGAGCCTGAAACCCTAGCTCCGAGAGAAACATGAGCTGATTATTTCACGGCACAGATCTGCTTTTCCTGAAATCTGGCAGTATTGGTAATTAATGTGGTTAATCATTTCAGTCCTAGAAATGCAACAAAAAGCTTTTAGGCAATGTGCTCATGGATCACTTTGGGTTGAAGTAGCATCTAAACAGGATGCAGCATGGAGAAGATTCCTCAGAGCCATTGCTGATGTGGGAACTAAGGAAGGAACTCAAACTGTGCACCTTTGCATAAAACCCTGCTCCACCTCCTGTCTAAAAGATATCAAAGCACTCAAACTACCAAAACCCCTTCCTATGGAAACTTCCCAAGTTTCAAAGGTGCCAGTTTTCACATCCTTGTGTCCAAATCCCTACTTCTCTTCTGACAGCTTCTTGCATCAAGGAAACAAGGGGAAAGGATTTAGACTGTAAAATTAAAATTTGGAGCAACATAAAATGGACAGTTTGTGACGTTATCAGAAACGTATATTATCAGAATATACAAATGCATAAAATAAGGCTTTTAACAAACAAGAGGTGATGCCCTACCAGATATAATTTAAATGCAATCTTGCTGTGGCATATTTTGCTGTTGCAGGTTGTATGAGAACAGCTCCATTTACTTTCTCTCTTAAACTTGTTTCCAAAGTCTGAGCTCTAATGAGATGTGAGATTTTGAACAGTATTCAAGTTAGTCCTTGGAGCTAGTCCAGCTCCAGAGGTGGTGCAATACAGAGGAGGAGAGCAAGCAGACGTGAAAACACTAATGAGAATGCATTAGGATTCTGAAGGAAGAGGGGCACATGAGTACCATTCTGACATTACTTTCCCTCTTTCTGCTCCAGGATGGTTAGCAGCTAAGTCCAGCACTTTCCTGTCTGGTCAAATATGCCAGTATACTGCCCGACAATTTTTGAGAATTCCCTGCTCCTCAGTGGTTAAATTTTTGTCCTTTGCAATTTCCAGATTTCTGAGAGATCTCCTAGTGACAGTTGTAATAATATTCTGTAAAATGTTGTGGTGGTGATTCTTTGAATGCCTTTGTGGTTTGCTGTCCAGAGTTATAATAACCTATGCTTGCCCAGATATGTGTTCTCAACTTGGAAGCATTGGAGCTAGCATTTACTCTTCTGCCTGGGCAACTGCACGTGTGTGCCTGCATGTGCTGCTGAACATGGGAGCAAGCCTCTCTCCAGGTATTTGCCAGGTGCTTCCTGGTCCCTGGGAACTGTATTTTGGAGTTCACATCTGCAGGAAAGTGAGTGACTTGAGGTTTATTCCAAACAGAAGAACACACCAATGGGAATCATAGGTGGTTTCTGAGGCTCCTTTGAGTTTCATGTGTTTCTCTATCAGTTATCTCCTTCCCTAATCATTTTATCTTAGAAACATGAATAGAGGGAAGAGAGGAGGGGGAGAAAAAGAAAATACAGCTCTCCGACTGTATGGCAAGACTGAAATGGCACAGCTACACTGAGATAAGCCTTGATAAGATAGCTTACTTCAGATACCAATCTTCATCTCAAGGAGTTTAATTTGAGTTACTGAGAAGTCTGAGAGACAACAGCCAGCTCATGTTAACATTTGCCTGGTCTCAGGTCTACAAATATATGTCCTGGTGAAAACTGCTGAGTGAAACTCTGAGGATCAGGCTTGGACACGCACCAAAATCATATATGTATGGATGAGGCACCAATTTCAATTAAAATGGTGTGGAACTTTGAAAAGAGGACTTTAAGAATATTACAAAACCATTCAGTGAGACCTTCTCTGAAGTCTTTCTATACTCCATAAAGATTTTATATATATTTGTATCCATGAAGAAAACAACAGAGAAGAGAGATGTGAAATACGAATTATACTGAGCTTAGTTTTATATAAAGAAAGATATAACCCAAAAACCCTTTTCAAAGTAATAAACTAGACCTTTGTAGTACATGGATGCAATAAAAGCCAAGGTCTCTATTCTGTGCCAAGCAAAGGCTCCTATATATATATTTTAAAACCTGGATCCCAGTCAGCTGAAATATTGAAAATAGTTCTAAAGATGACAAGGAAAGAGCTGAATTCAATTTGGGGAAAAAAAAATCCCTTATGGTTTGGCTGCACACAAACAATGCTACACTCCCTGAAAGCTGGTTTTTGAAATGAATTCATGCTCTAGAGGAAGGCAAAGCTGAGCATCCCCTCAGCAGTGACTGCGTGAGTTCAGCCACACACACAAGTGCCACACCAAAGACTTGCAATACTATTGTAATTGCAATACTGTTGTAATTGCAATACTGTATTGAATTGCAATACTGTACTCTCAGTATATACTGCAGTTGTGGACTCCCAGGCCAAACAATATTTTTACCCCATGCCCACAAATTAAAACCTGTAAAGATAGCCCTTATTCCGTGTCTCTTTTGACCATCAGTATTAGAGCATTTCTGAATCTCTACATTTAAAAGTGCACCCATGTAAGGTCTTAGGTTTCTCACATGTTAAATTGCAAAACTGTCCTTAGGACAATTTAAGAGCTTCATCAGAGACCCCAGAATCCTGCAGCCGTGGAGCTGAGCACAGTTTTTGTGGAGCAGCCATGCAGAAAATCTTCTTCCAATACCAAATTCTCTTATTGATGTAAACTGTGCTTTGTCTCTTCTCTCTTTTACATTCCCTCTCTTGTACTTCTCCCCTCAAAAAGAGGATCATGCTCTGCTAGCTGAAGCTAGCCAGCTGTGACCTGCACTCTGTCCTGTGCTGTCTCTCTCCCTGGCCAGGAATGGTCAGTCACATCCTGTCTGGGGACAAACAAGCCACAGCAGCACAGCAGGTGTCTCTGGGCTGAGCTTGGTTTCCTGAGCCATTCTGCTCACACCTCCTGATCATAATTCCCAATGCCCCACTTGCATTCTGGTTCCAGGATATGCTCTTCTCCCAGCTGTGATCCTCATGCTGAGGGGCAAAAAAGCTGCTGTCAGGTAATTAAATTTTGGACCAGGTGATGGGGTCATGGCTTGGACCAACTGGACAGGTTGAGCAATGATTTGACTAAATGCTGAACCTCCCAAGAACTGGCTCCCTCTCTGGCAGCTATCCTAAAGCCTGTTTAATCCTCCAGATCCATCTTTTCCATGCTTTGTAGACTTCTTACTTTCTTCCTTTCAGTTGTTAGTCTCCTTCCAGATAGGTTTATCTACCTCAGCCTTCTCTCCATTCCCTTCTCCCTGGGTAACATGCAGGCCCTTCCCTGGCTATCCCTCCTGTGCCACCATCACTCCTCATCACCTCTCATCTCTAAACTCCTAGGATGGTAAGCTTCGTCTTCACACACAGCCAAGAGGCTGAAAGCAAAAATCTGACTCACTTACATAAATTCGTGTGTCCCAAACTGAGATTTCTCTGACAAGGTACATTTTCAGTTCACTTTTCATGGATTTGGAAGGGAAAAAGCAAATTTGAGAGATGCCACTCAAATTTAGAGCTTGGTTCAGGAAAGAGTTAAGCATGTCTTTGTTCTCAGGGAACATACAAGGGTGCTGGGCACTGTGTATATCCTGTGTTTTCTATGTGTGTGACATGGTCTGTTTAAATATGTGAGGTAACCTACAAGTTCTCCAAAGCCTGTATGCTTCCAGCTCTCCATGAACATAAGCTTTAGCTGTTACTGAAAGGGAAGCTTCAACTCTGGAAAGAGAAACAGTATATACATAGAGTTCCAAATAAGCAGAGAAACTTCTAAAAGAGACACACTTCCTTAAAAAAAAAATAAAGAATTATTATTTCTATGCATATCCATATAGCTACATCTAATCTTTGAAGTGCAATTTCTTCCCTACTCTTTATCTTCCTCTATTTCTCTTAACAGGGATAAATTTTCACAGCAGATGGATACATAAAATAAAATCTTTCCTTTACTTTTTTAACAAAATAAAAGGAAATCCAAAATATACGTTTCACTATCCAAGACTAATAAACCACTGGTAAGACCCCTCTGACACTTCACCTGTGTGTGAGAAAGCAGGTTCTCCCACAGCCTCACAATCCCATCACTAAATACCATCATTTTTTCCTCTATTTGTTGCTTCTGAATATCCTTAGCTGCAATGGATTTGCTCAGATTTCCCTATCATTTTAACAGTCACTCCTTTGTTATCCCAGCACACATCACTTCCATGTGTAATAGGGAAGAAAGAGACAGGTGACTCACTGTTCCAAGAAACTAAAGCAATCCAAGTAGTGCTCTCACACTAGCTTCGATGTAAATTACCTCCAGGAAAACAAAACCAGTTACCCTTCAGGAATTGCTTCAGCTCAAGGGAGAGATGGTGGCAACACTGCACGGTTATAGATTGCATGGTTTCTCAGGTAACAACCTGGAAAGGTTAGTACCTGAGAAAGCATGCAAACCACCTCATGGTTTCTCAGGTAATAACCTGAGAAAGGCCAGAATCTTTCATTTGGCACGCTGAAAACGTGTTGCTCACCTTCGGTGCTCTTTGGGGCTGGGTCTCTTCTGGGCAAGAGCTACAGCCCCAGGAAGTAATAATGTTTATTGCCAACAAAACTATTTCAGCTGGCCCTAACTCCACTCTCAGGTGTGCTGAAGAGAAGAAGGTTTGGGGTTTAGGCTGGAACTCCATTTCTGTGCCCTGCTGGGCCCTGTGATTTGAGCAAAAATATTTAGTCTCTATCTCTGAGAAATGATTTGCCTCCCAACACCTCGGGGTGCTAGTGGGCATTCACAGAGATATGTGGTGGGTTCAACAGGAGCCACTGACAATATAAACAGCTGCTGGAAATGTTACCAGGTCTGATGCACAACAAGGTATCTCTGAAACAACAAGAACAGCAGAGAATCTGATCTTCAATTTTAATGGCAGGTTTTATCCTGAGATAAATTTCAAGGTGTAAAATCAATTTTAGGTCAAAATATAATGTAAGCTGGGGTGCCAGAGTGTGTAACCACTATGTCTGAGAGTTTATTTCAGATCACACCACATGGGTCTGCCACCTGCCATCTTGCAAAATCCTTCCCATCATCTGAGCCCTCTACAATCAAGTAATGAAAATTATGTATCTTAAAGTGCCAATACGCACATTAAAAATCAGCAGATCAAAGTAAAACCTAGGACAAAAAATAGTGTTTTCCTTCTTTAAAAAAATTATTTCGGGAAACTGTATGGCTCAGGGGCTTGGTATTGGGATATGGAGCCTTTCATCGCTGATCCAAACATGACCCAAGTCGGTAGTGACCAAAAAAATGGTTACTGGTTGGCAGAAGCTTTGTGGCCTAGAGTATCTGAAATGAGTTGATGGTCTTAATCCAGTTCCCAGTGGATGACTATCCACATCACAGAAACCACCACCACAATTGGCACCCTCTTCGGCAGCCTTGGCAGGTTGGCCAAGGATTAAATAAGTACAGAGACTGAGCCACCCGCTCATGCCTAGCTAGAGGTTGCCCCTCTAGGTCATGGATGAGACATGAGGATGGGGTGGAGTGGGGAAGCTCACACACCCTCTGCTTGTGCTGTGCTGGTTTTGTGGGTAAGAAGAGGAATTCATTTTCCAGGGCTGTGATTCAGGCACCCTTCACAAGCAGTATTTTCATATACATCTGTTTAATTTAAAAAGGAGCCAGAAACTGAAAGAACTTCAGGATTCTTTTTTTTTCAAAAAATAAGGCGCCAATTTCTGGGGGATTCATCCAAGTCAGGGTAGTTTTGCCTGGACTGCATTTAACAAACCACACACAACCAACCTGTAAAGTGGCTCTGTTTCAAGAAACATTCCTTTTGCTGTGCTATGTTTTCAGTCAACGCTTTAATTATCTCACAAGATATCTTAAAGTGTACATAATCTATGCCAGCTATTGTCAGAAAGCTAAAGCTGATTTCTAATTAGGTACACAATGGCAACTATCATGTTAAAAAAGATCTGATTCTCCTCAAAAAATCTTATCTGGGCATAAGAAAGAAAAGCAGGAGTTTGGTTAGTGCTGAAAGAGGTTTTCAATTTTGGAGAGGTAAAATGCACCAGTCTCTCAAAAAAACAGCACTCTCCTAACAAAATACTGTGAGCTAAATCCTGAAGTTATTCAGGCAGTGCTTGGGTGGAAACAAAGTTTAAACTTCAACTTTAGGCAGTACCTAGCTGGCTGTGAGAAGGGCAAACAGCACAAGCCTTGCATGTGCTTCCCTGAGTGGAGGTACAGAGCCATCCTCCCCTGCTTGCGGGTCAAGCAGGCAATGCTGGAAGAACTTTCCTGTGCACTGTCAGGAAAGACTTCCCCAAAGTTGCAGCAAGACTTGGCAGCACTTCAAGACTCTTCTCAACTGCCTCATTTCTTGCCTCCTACAGCACAGCAGCAAACATGGAAAGCAATGGTAGCTCTGCCCAAGGAAAGACACAGAGAACAAACTGCGATTCACTGGAGGCCCATTCCTATTCACCTCCATGACAGCCATAGCACTTCATTTAGTGTTGGACTTTGCTACAGCAAGTCTTTAATAAGGAGGTGACTGATTCAACCTCTAGCTTCCACACTGGGAGTAAGACAGCAAGGCAAGCCAGCCTGGGACAGCAAGGCACACTCAAACTACAAAAAGGAACTGTCATTTGATCTCTCCTGCTGTGTGGCCCTCATAGGTTTTCGATTTAAAAGACTTTCTTGCAAAATGGAAATCCCTGGAAGCAAAAGGGGCAAACTCTTAAGAGGCTACTCATCTGTTACACACAAAATTGGGCATCTTGTCCAAGGGAGCCATTTTATTATTTGCACCTGAACCAATACTCAGATTAGTGGGTCATCACGAAGGGAAGGTCCAGATTTGGAAATAAGCAGAGATCAAAGTGGTGAGAAGTAGGATCCCTTCCCTGTTAGTTGGAAGAACACCCCTCAGCCTAGTGCATCTCCTGGCCCTGGACATCCACACATTTCTCCCATGCCAACACATGTTAGGTGTGAAGAGCACCCTAATAGATGTACTTGACCCAAACTGAACAAATTTCCTAATTGCACTAAGACAACACTTGAGGGTGTGGTTATGATAGAAAATCACACCCATGGATGGATCAGGAGCACCTGGATGCACCTCATGACTCCTGATGTCCCAGGGGCACAATTATCTCATCAGGTGCCACCTGCCAAGTCTTGTTGCTGAGGAACTGGCTTTGGCACACTGCATAGCTGGGGTGGGGAGAGGAGAGGAGAGGAGAGGAGCAGGCACACATGCTTGTTTTAAGTGCACTCCTTAAAAGTGAGTATGTACACCAAAAGGACACCTTGGCTCTGTTCAGAAGCATGTCTGCATTTGGGGGTTACAAAGGAAGGAGCGAGCTGTTGTTTCTGAATCCTGTCCTGCACCTCCACACCCTTGGGACAGCTTGCATTCTGTGTTACTGTTTAATAGGCATCCCTGAACTTGCCACTCTCCATCCACAGCTTTTCCAACCACTCAGTGCATCCTGTAAGTGTCCCAAAGAGATGGACAAGCCTGGAAAACTTCTTGGCTGGCATTTCTCAAAATGTTTTGCCCTTTTTCTCCAAGGAGAGGATAAAGCCACAGCGAGATGCAGACTTTCTGACTTCCAAAGAGCTCTGACCATGAATATAACATACTGACTTTAAAGTCAACAGCATGTGTCCAAGTGAGGTAAGTCACCTCTGCATGCAAGTCCTTCTTATCTCCCCTCCTCTCTTTCATCCTTAGTTCAAGGTGTGAAGCCTAAACTCAACACAACAATTAGTGGATCATGGCCCAGCAAGAAAAGACAGAACAAATCTCTGCCTCAGCTGTGGAGCTTCTCTGGAACAATGGAGATCATAAAACACATGACAAAGCTCTGTGCCTAGAGGTAAGTTACTCTCGGTCGAAAGGATCTGTCTGGGGAACAAATTTTAGAGATTAGCCTAATCCAGAGTCTGATGACCTTTAGGTCATAGTGCAAGAACTTCCTCTTTGATACGTCTTTTACAACATAACCAGAGTGACATTAACAACAATAACCTGACCCCATCCCTCCCCTCAGAAGCACCTACCCTGGGCAGAGCTCCCCAGAGACAGAGTAGGCAGAGGAACAAAAGACTCCAGGGAGTCTACTAGGGATGTGCCAATCTAATTATTGTGGGCAGTGCCAATGAAAAAAAAGCTAACCAAAAACTGTTAAGCCAGTTGATGTACCCTTTAGGCCATGGGAGTGGAGAAAAAGGAATTTACTGTGAATCAGATGAGGCCATATTTATTTGCGCTTCCACCCTCAGCCCTTTTGATAGCGTCAAAGTCCACTGGGTTTGAAGCTACCCTGAGAGATTTAGCAGTAGTCCACAGCAGCAGGGAAGGGATTTAAGTCCCATCCTTTGCTTCTTGCTCACTGTGCTGCAGCAGAGCTGTTCTCCATCCAGCAAAATCATCCTCTTCTTTAAGGCTCAGCACAACAGATCTGATTCAGGAATGTTTCCCTTCCTCTTCATTCGCCTTGAATTTCTCACCCTGAGTCATTGGACTACAATAAAACTTTAATGTGGAAAGTTTTGTGGCTACGTTTTGTTTTCTTTTAACTTCAGAAAAGAAAAGGTACAACCAGAGGGGGAAAAAAGTGTCTCATGGTTGAGAGGACTCTTTTGACCAAGGAGTCACATGGCTCCCTGGCCAGCAGCCAAAGGAGTCATGAGAGATGCGGCCATTCCCCTCAGTACTCCTTTAACCATGTCCTGCCTGCTGCCCAGAACGCCAGCTGGGCACGTACCCCGAGGCCGAGCCTTGCTCCGTGCTGCCCACAGTGACTGGCTCCCACGGAAGGAGAAGGCACAGTCAGAAATGGTGCTCATGACTTTGGTGAGCAGCCCTTTCCCCTGACCTCTCCCCAAGGCCATGCTGGGCATGGTGGTGCAGAGGGCGATGGTGACGCCGTGTTTTGTGCTTGTGGTCAGAAAGAGAGTCACTGAAAGTAATGACGTGGCACTTACGCTGCATTTTCTCTTTCCAAAGTGCTGTGGCAGCTCTTGCTCTCCTGCCCCTCCCCTACCTTCAAGCCTTGCCAGTGCTGTTATTGCCCTATTAAAGCTGTGGGAAACTGAGGCAGGCAGAAGTCACGATACTGCTATTCAGCATCTCAGACATTGGCCCAGTCTCGGACCGCTCTTATCTTCACCACAGAGTGAAACCCACCATGGGAAAGTGCAATCTTTAAAGGGACTGCCCCTGGCCAGGGTCCAGATCAATTAGAGATGTGCTTCGGCTTTTTCAGATGCTTTCCTGCCCTGCTGCCAGGAATGTCAGGACTGGTGCTGGTCCTGCATGTCCATACAGCTCTGCTGGGTGCTGCACAGCAACTACTGCATTCCACCCCAGCAGTGAGGGAAATGATCCTTGCCCAATTCACTTGAATACTGGTAGGACAATTAATTCACTTAAAATCTCAGAATGAAAGAAATTATTATTAAACAGTAGTCACTTATGTCTCACTTAAACCAGACTAGTAAGATGCATATGATATCCAGTCCCAGTATCGCAGCACTTTAAAATTTTAAATTAGATACAACTCAAAACATTTCCCTGCTTGCATGCAGACGGTGGTTTGTACCTTTCTGGTTTATGCTTACTTCCAGCTTTGGGCTGCTCTGCAATACCTCACATGCAACAGCAAATGCTGCAAGGCTTTTGATGTGTTTCTCTCCTCAAAAAATTAAGTAAGGTTTTGGATTTATGTCTGGTCTTGCTGATTCCAAAGGCCATGATTCTTTCAGTGGCCCATAGAACTGATTTTGGGGTTTGTCTAGCATGGCCTCCTATTAATATTGTCTTTGTTGTTTGTTCCTGCAAACTATGGCCAGATTACCTATAAATTGCATAAAATAGCAGCCTGAGTCAAGGCTGCATTCAAATGGGTACTGTAAGAACAAGGCTGATGCTGACTTTCTGTTTGGTACTCTTCTTGATTGCACTGGAGTCACTCTGTTGACTTCAGCAGAGTTACTCCCGCTTTATTAGCTTGCTGAGCTGTGGATATGGCCTCAGAGGAGAGAAGCCTTGGGGCCTCAGTGCTTAAAAAGCAAAATGTAAGACCTTCCCAAAATGCTACACAGTGATGGCCATCCAGAAGGAAATTATTTCGAATGCCTTTGTTGTGCATTACTAAGTATGTGCTGGTGGAGATGAAACTCACCAGCATTATTTTTTGCATCACAAATCTGCCAGTAAAGTCCACAGAGTTCCATCAGCTTTGAAAGTAACAGTGTGGCTCTACTTCAGATAAAACATTTGGGACTTGCAGGGATCAGTGGACTTGGTGCCACTACAGGGGGAAATCCTTCTGCCACCTATCAAACACCTGACCCTCACTTCTGCCCTCACTTGCACACTTGGTACACCACTGGATGTCTTTTTTCTCCTTATTAGGAACTCAGGGTGAAATCTGACCTTGGACAAAGAGCTGGAAAAAAGACTGTCACCGTGATGATTAAGTGGGGTTTTTGCATAAACATGAAGTTTATCCCTTTTTAAGGGAAATCTAATCCACAAGCATAGGTTGACACAAAAATTAGTGTTCAAAACCGTAACAGCAATACAGGTACAAACTGTATGCTCTATTAAAATTATTTCCAGAAAAGAAAGATAAAATACCTCTCTGATTTACTCTGTCTTGAGGTTTTCTAGGAAGATATAATTTACTGAAAAATAATTAGTAGGTGATAATCATCTTACTATCAGATCCTAGTGGAAGAAGGATGTTTTCATGATGAGAGCAACTATTTGGCCTTAAATACCTTAACTGCTGAAAAATTGGCCATACGCTATTAGAACTGAACAAGGCAGCAAACTTTAAGTTCCATCCAGAAAACTTACTTTTAGAAAGAAAGCCCAAGAGGGAAGCATAGAAAAAACAACTCAGCATGTTATCTAAAGTTTTGTCCTAAAAACGTTTTGGCAGTAAAGGAAGGGAGAAGTCATAGAAATGCCTACAGACAGAAAAACCTACTCGGCAAATATTTAAGTCTCTGTAGCTAGAATTTCTTTCCATTTTTGCCAGTGCAGAATTTTGCTATGTTCCTTAGGCATGTGCTGTAACAAATGCAAATACACAGGAATTGTCTTGGCAAGAAGTTAGCAGCAAACCTGTGCAGCTTTCCACAATGGAGAGAAAATATATCCTTCTACATTTGGGGGAGGATTGAAGGAACAGCAAAAGAGGAGAGGGTTCTAACAACCCTTAAAAGACTGAAAGACACTCCCCAGGAACATACCTTCCTTGGCCTTTCTTCCAGAGTACTCCTGTGTCTACACTCCTGGACTTTCTTACGCACCTACGTAATTCTGGGCTTGTCACCGAAAGCTTTTGGTGACAAGATTCCTCATTGATGGGGTATTCACATGTGCATGGCATGAATTCCAGAACAAAAAAGTCATGGAGATTTTGCTTTTCAGCCATGGTCTCACAGAGAGAGACCTGTCTGGTTCTCATAGAACCCTTCCATGCAGAGTTTTACTGTATCACTATGCAAGTTACTGGGGTAGGTTGGAGAGATGCTCTACAGGAGGGCAGTGGAGCATCAAGGGGGAAAGAGCAAAAATCATGAGAAGAACCAAACAGACAGGTGAACCTGTATTGCAAAAATTCATCTCTCAGGTAATTAACAGGTAGACGTGCTTTGCCAGCAGCCATGAAAGGCACTGGTGAGAGTCCACTGAGGGTAAAACAACATGCAAAAGTTGTGGGCTGAAAAAAATTGGGCTTGCAACATTAACGAGTTCTGTAACTCATGGTGTCAGCACATCTGTAGAACTCCTTTGATCTACAGCTGGTCCTAGATTTTTGTTGCTTGGGGTAACTTGGGAGGACTAGAGGACATTTTAGGGTCAGGAGGCTCTCTGACTGCATTTCAGCCCTAATTACACAGTCCCGTGCACAGACAAAGCCTATGACACCATTCGACCCTCAGCATGTCACATGGTATTGTCAGGTACACATGGTATTTTTCCCATTGCAAAAAAAGGTGTTTCTCAGTCTAACTGTATAATTGCAGGTCATTTTGTTCAGTGTTAAAGAGCTAGCACTCTTTGAAAGACTCTCTTCGGAGGGATTTGCTTTGTTGGCTGTTTAATATGCAAACACATCTGTATTCATCCTTACCTATTCATCTGAATATTTCATATTGCTTTATACCCACTTTTTATTTTATGTTAGTAATACAACATATGTAGTAATTCCATGCTGTCATCCTGCACATTCTGGATGCTGCCACCTTTCCTTACAATTTCTAAAGTAATTATTTTTTTTGCAATTTCAAGGATGTGTTAAACATCTAATTCCTGGAACGTGATTATTGCAAAGGATTGAGAGAGTTGCCTTCATGCAAATGCATTTGGATTCAAGAATATTCAGGACTTGAGTGCTCCTTGGCACAGAGAGGAGCAGCCAGGCACAGATTTACCAGAGCTCTCTGGTTTTAGACGGGAATTTTATTCTGGGTCTCACAGTGAAATGCTGGATTTTACCTTCTGGAGCTACCAAGAAATCATATCACAATCATTCTCCCATCTTTGTGTAGCTGCTTCAATACATGGAAATATCATGTGTCAGGCAGGTAAGGCAAGCTTATGTCAGTCCAGCATTAAAATATCCTTTATCTTTCTCTCTTCTGCTGAGCAAAAGCATGAGCTTTAATGAGCCTGAAAATACTTGATACTCTTTGAAGACTCACCTGTTCTGTCTATAAGCGAACACATCCTTGGGGGATGGTAAAGTGGAAGGAAGTCCTACTACAAATCCTCTTATAGAGAACCATTATTACAGTACCATGTAAAAGGAGAACTTAAGGATCTCAACAGAGCTCTCCTTGGGCATTGTACACTGCATAACTAGAGGCTAAGAGAGCAAGCTTGCCCTAAAGTCTCAGTTATAAAATGAACAAGGTGCAAAAGCAGGGAAGTGATGGATTACTGCAGCTCAGTGACTGACTGAGCCAGAGACCATCCCATTCCCGTAACAGCCAGCTTAATCACAGAGGTTGGTCCTGCCCTGACCTAACCAGGATGGGAAGAGTGGGCCAGGCTGTGTAACTGTGCACCAGCTAAAGTGGGAGCACCAGTCACGCCGGTTGGCATCGCTGGTGAAGTTGTGCCCGCTGTCCCCTTGAAGGCTCTGCCCCATTGAGCAGCCAGGTTGTTCTCTGCCTGCCTCTGCTCACTAATGCCTCCAGCATTGATGGATTAAGAAGCAACTCCAGGGACTCTCTCCAGCAGTCCTAATCTTTAGGGATTAGGCATGACCACTTTCCTGTAGGCAAATGAATCTGCATTCCTCCTAATCTGCTTCCCACAAGTGTTGAGAAGCCCTGCTGTTAAGGATGTGGAAGCACCAGCAGAACAAATGCAAAACATGCAGAGGATTTTTCTTCCTCTACATTTCCTAACCAAGCAGTGATATCTACTCACCAATGTAAATGATTTGCCATGTTATGGTGTTAGAAAATGTATCTGCTTTGAAGATTTGTGCTGCTATTATTACATATACACACACTCTCTTAAGAGTTATTCCAGATCACTGTACAGCAAATAACTGAATTAACTGTATCTATGTGCCAGGAGATAATCCCTGAAAAAAGCTTCCTCAGAACCAACTCTCATGTTGCTGTCTGCATCCAGCCCTAAATAAAATGAGCAGTGAAAGGGGTGCACCAATGGAAAACCGACGAGCACTACCTCCTTTAGAAGCAGCAAAATATGTGTATGTGTACAGACACATGCACTCCAAAAAACAGTGCCAGTGTTCTGCATAATCCTGGCATTTAGATATTTATACTAATTACACTGATACTATTTAATGGCACCTTTATACTTTAAATATTTAATTGAATTACCAAAATATGTCTAGCACCAAAATGCATCAGCTATTGGAGCCGTAGACAGTTTTCTTTTTCAGCGACTCAGACACTAATTTCTTCTGGTTGTAAAAATATTCACAGTGCCTCAGCAGGCCAAAGGTTGCCAGGCAAGCACACTGAAGAAGATGACTTTATCAGATAGCACACTAACAATATAGAAATCAATTTCGTAAAGGAGTCGGTTTTTAAATTAATTTTGGATGTAGTTGTCTATAATTTAACTTTCTTTTCAGCTATTGCACAAAAACCACTGAGGTGTGGTGCCCTTTACATTTCATTTCACCATTGCCTTTTCCATTCTGAAAACCCCATTTCATCACGATGGGGTTTTTGCTTGACAGGTTTTCTCGCAGAATAACAGGGTAGGATCCCGTCTTCCCCTGCCTGCATTCCCCGCACCGAGAGAGGCTGAGCATGGACACCCCGCACTCCATTTGCTTGCCCGCTGAAACTCGCCCCCTCTGCCCCTGAAGGAGCAGCAATGCGAAAGCCAAGGAGCCGTTCCCATAGCCAAAAGATGATAGAGATCTAGGGGAAAATTAACATAACCATTGACATTCCCTGAGAGCTCACTAAATAGCAGCTTGGGAAGCATCCTCCCCTCCGGAGAGCGAGGGTAGCAGAAACAGACACCAGCAGATAATGCTCCAACAGGCTATACTATGCTTTAATCTTCAAAAGCTACCATTAGTAAGCCAGAGAAGTATATTTACCCACCAGACAAACACCACAAGTTCAGTAGGCTACTCTCCATTAAGCACTGAAATAACTCCTCCTTCTTTTCACTTCCTACGGAGAGCGAGGCGAAGCGCCGCAGCCCGCCCGGCTCTCCCGCCGCAGCTCCCTCCTCCCTGGGAGGGATGGGGGGAACGCAGCGGAGATGGAGCAAGCGTGGCCGGGGGCTGGGGCCGGGGGTGGCACGGAGGAGAAGTGTGGGGGTCGGGTCCCGGGCACCCTTGTCCCCGGCGGCCCCGTGAGCGCTGCTCTCTCCCCGGGAAAGCAGCCGGCTCCGTCCCTCCGGAGTGATGGATGGAGGGAGGTGCGCGTCGCTTTGGGGCTCCGCTTTGTTGGGTTTCACCTCCTGATCCCTTTCGCTTCTGCTCTGCTGGGCTGCAATAGCCACCTCGGCTCCGGCTCCGCGGGTCCAGCTCCGAGTGACCCGCCGCGGAGGGGATGAACTGGGGACGGCCCAGGGAAAGGCGAGAGAGCATTATTTATCCACCACAACTTCTCATTGTCGCGGGGCAGCGCTCAAAAGATCCCAAGCAGTTGGCTTTAAATAAAGCAGGCATTGCTTCCCTTGTATTTCCCCTCAGCAGTCGCCTTAGTATTATTATTATACTTCTATAGCTTTTGCTTTCGGACCTTATAATTATGTCACACAGCAAGGGAAACCGCCAGCATCCCAGCATCTGGTGTGCGGTTGCAAACTTTTGTTTTAAGATTTGAACTATTTATAGAAGGAAAACTTTGTAGGATAGTAATTTCCTACGGTTTTGAGAAAAATATGGCTACGCTTATATTAAAAGGGTGTATTTATTTATTTATTACGACTCCTTCCTCCTGTATAAAAAAAAAATAACCACAGGAAAAAAAACTCAACCAACCAAAGATAGCACGGCAAGCTTTTTTACAAGCTATCGGTCACCTACGCAGCAGACATATCCCTCCTGTGAACAGAAAGAGGCAGCTCTGGCTGAATTAATCTAACATGCTTCCAGAAATCTAAGCGCCTTTAAAAATCAGTGGCCAAGACATGTGCATTTCACTAAAAATTAAGAACGTAGAAAAAGGCTTTCCGTTTCTTTTTACGGGCGAGTTTATTCCTACTTTTCTACCATAACAGTGGGATACGGGTTTTTTTCCACAGCCCACAGAAACAGACGGACACACACACAGAGGAACACACGCACACGTGCTCGTTTATGTGCATGTGCTCCTGTGTGCGCATACAGAGAAAAACCCCAAATATATATAAATCCACATACAGTTCAGGGATAGGACCTCAAATTCGCATCCGTCGGGGCACAAAACCTGAGGTCGGCATGGGGGTGGGAGAGGAGGGAAATCCGTCCGGCCCCAGCAGCCGAGATAAATGCGGGGCCGGGGATGCCCAGGCGGGGTTCCCCATCACGGACAGGGGTGAACCCCTCTGCCGCAGCCCCAGGCAGGCTGGGCAGGCTCCGAAGCGCCCCAGAGCTCCCCCAGGCCCGATCCCCGCGCTCCGGCACGGAGACTCTTGCTGGGGGGATGCTCAAGGGAGGGAGAAGGCTCCCCGATTTTAAAGCGGCTCCCTCCGCCGGGTACCTGCCGCCCCAGCGCCCTCCTCTCCGCACGGCTGCCCCGCGGCGCGGTCCGGTCTCCTCCGGAGCGCAGGAGAACAGAAGCCCTCGGCAGCTCCCCGGCAGCCCCTCCGGCCTCCGGCTGCAGTCCCGGCTCCACTCCGGCCGGCGCGGGGACCCCGGCCCACCACCCCCGCCACCCTAACGCGGCGGCCGGCGGGCACAGCGACCTGCCGGGGGACCTGCAGGAGAACAACGGCGGACACTCACTCCGCAGCCCTCACGGACTAGCCCGGCCGCTTCTTATCCACCGCAACGATAGATACAGATATAGATA
>VWYN01010657.1:72388-90634 GCA_013400075.1 Hippolais icterina
TCCTTTTTTTTTTTTTTTTCCCCTCCTCTGCAGTATTTCGCCCCCACCTCCGCACTACCGTGACCCAAAAGCCAAGGAGATTTGTCGTGCAGAAGGACTTACCCTAATTTGACATAGATGACTCCAAAGCATAGAAACACGTAGAAAATCCACTTCCGAAAGTTTCTGTGCATGATCTAGAAAATGGACTGAGCCATAAAAATTGCACAAAAAGCCGAACTGATCTTGTCGATTAAATCCCAGTCAAGAGCATTGCTGAAGCTACCCAGGAGCAAAGCCGGCCGAGCTGTAAAAAGTCAACTCCGCGCAGATAGGCAGCTCTTCCCAGAGCCATGGTGACCGAAACCGGCTCCGATATTAAAGCTAAAGAGGAAGAAAAAACGGAAAGGGCTGCTCAAAACAGTAAAACAAAACCCCAAGACAGACAGTCTGAGGGAGAGAATGAGCAAGCACTGATCTTGATCAACTGCCTCATAGAGCCCTGAAGTTCAATCTGTTTTTACTTGTTCTGACTTCCCCAGGTAACACTACGTATCTTGCAATCTATGGCTCCAGGTAGGAGGATCTCTCTTTCTCTCTCTCTCTCTCTCTTTCTCTCTCTCTCTCTCTCTCTCTCTCTCTCTCCCGCTCTTCCCTCCACCCCGCATGTGTCAGAATCCAATACATATCTTATCTGTGTGTGCGTGTGCGAGCTGTGCGTGTGTTTGTGTTTCAAAAGGCATGTCCTTAAGCCGGAGTGTTGGGGAAAACACATGAAACATATCCAATAAGGGAAATAAAGGACTCGTCCTCTCAAACCGAAGCATTTTTTCATTTCCTCTAGTATGGTAACGCGGCTGGATTTGCAATGTACGGACTTCACAAAAAGAAACTGTTGAACTTTTCTACTTTTTTTTCCCTCCTTTTATTTTTTCTTTTTCCTTTTTTTTTTTTCCTTTCTTTTTTCTTTTTTCTAAACAAACAGAGGCAGGCGTTAATCCCCATTTGCTGGCAGCTCCGTATCCTAAAAGGCAATGTGTGTCCAGACTACTTCTTCAGCCGTTTGACCCTGCTGGACACAAATGCCTGCCACCAAATTTGATATAATTTTCCGCAGTAAGAAAATACGCGTCCTCCTTTGAGAAACAGATACACTTGGCTTTTAACACTAGCTTAGGATACTCTGTTTGCTGCTCCTGGAGAGATTAATCGGTGGGACAAAACCTCACTTTGTGTTCAGAAACTAACAGTGAAGCAAGGCTTCCTCTTCTTTGTGTTTTGTTTGTTTTGGGGTGGTTTTTTTCCTTTCATTTCTTTCCCTCTGTTTTTTTTCTATTTTTCTTCCTCACTGATTCCTGAGCTGCTCCGTTTATTCCTGCATTCTGTGGAATTATCCATTCCAGTCTACTACACAATGTGTGCCTGTCCGGAGGCATAGATCTGCATGCATATGCACGCTTAAATAGCACTCCGATACAAGTCTGTGGGCTGTAGGGAGTTACACAGATACGGAAAAACTCGTGCACCTCTGCCCTCTCCTACACATACATTCATATACGTGTAGCAACAATCAGCACAGATGGCTCTAGGCATCTCTCAAAGAGAATCGGCTAAACACACACCAGGAAAGGCTGAAAGGAAAGCAGGCAGTGACAAGCAAGCAAAAGAGGCTGAGCACAGAACTTCATCGTAAAGTATCTATCCTGACGGAGAAAACAAAGGATTTTTTAAAGGCCAGCCAGGCTGCCGTGGTTGAAGAGGTGCAGTGTGAAATCGCAGGTCATGTTTAGGCTCCCACAGTAAAGGCTGCCCGCACCTTGTCATCACCCACCCAGCCTGCAAGAACAGGGTCCTCTCCAGGCATCATGCAAGACCCCAGGCCAGTCCCTGTGAGGGGAAGGGGAAGCGAAGCGGGACAGAGAAGGGCCGTGCTGGGGAAGGGGGGCTCCGAGCGAGTCCCCCATAGCGACGAAGGCGGCCGAGACTTCCCATTCCACTGCCAGCTCTGATTCCTCTGCTGTGGATCGGTTTGGCTCTTTTCCCCTCGCATTCCTCAGTTTTACTCTTTAATAATCAGCACTCCGGCTCGCGGAGGCAGCCAGTTCTCCTCCAGCCCACTTGGCTACACTGTCATCAATACTCAACTACAGACAATTTGTCCTTAAAAAATGTCGACTCTTCCCTTCACACTCATTTCCTTGTATTTAAATGTCATTTATTCTTTTTTTTTTTTTTTTTGACCCAGTATAGAGGTTTTTTGTTCTTCATCTCCACAATTTTTTAGCAATTTTTTGTAAGATGAGGCCGTGTTTCACAGAATCACAGGAATCCCAGGCACATGGTGCGATTCTTGGGGCTGTCTTGTGCAGGTTCGTGAGTTGGACTTTGAGGATCATTATGAGGCCCTTTCAACTCAGAATATTCCGTGACTCTTTGATTCTATGTTTCACTTTTGCAGAGCCCTGTCTCCAACAGCCTCGTAACTTTACCCACAGCTGCCTCCCAAACTCTTCGACCAACACCAAATGTCATTCACGATGCAACCCCACCATCACTAGCCCCCTGTGAATCTTTTTTCCGGTTTTTGAAACTTTTTGGAAAATAAGTGTGTCCCTCACGAGAGTTGCAGGGATGCGGCGACAGGAGGAGCGGGGTACGCAAAGACCTTCCCTGCGGCCGGGGCGGGACGAGGCGGGCGGCAGGGCCGGGCGATGCCGACGGCGGGCTCGAACCGCGGCAGCGGGCGGGTGCCGCGGGGATGTGCCCTGGGGATGTAACCCGGGAATGTGCCCTGGAGAGCAGCTCCGGGGATGTGCCCCGGAGAGCTACCCCGGGGATGTGTCTGGAGAGCTGCCCCTGAGCCGTGCGCCGGAGATGTGTCTGGAGCACTGCCCCGGAGATCTGTCCCGCGGATGCGCGCCCGGAGATCTGTCCGGAGCGCTGCCCCGGGGATCTGTCCCGGAGCAGTGCCCCGGGGATGTGCCCTGGAGATCTGTCCGGATCGCTGCCTCGGGGATGTGCCCCGGGGATGTGTCCGGAGCGCTGCCCCGGGGATGTACACCCCGGCGGTCTGTCCGGAGCGCTGCCCCGGCCCCGCGGAGGCGGCGGGCCCCGGCCCCGGGCGGTCCCGCGGGGTCACAGCGCCACCCTGCGGCGGTGTGTCGTGGCCGGGGCGGAGGTGCCGCGGGGCTGGGGAGGGGCCCCGTCCTGTGGGGCTGGGATGCGCTCAGGAGCCCCGGCGCTGCCGGGACGTGCAGACCGGCCCCCCTGCAGCCGCTGGCTACAGGAACGCAGCACCTGGGAGCTGCTCCTGCGCTACCTCCCTCTGCCCCCGCACGAACCCGGGCGCGGGCTCGGAACCGGCTGTTCGGAACCGGCTGCCTCCCCGGCGTGTGAGGCCATGTGCAGGAGCTGGCCAGGGAGATTAGGAGGAGCGAGGGGCTCCGCATCACAATTAATTGTTGTTACAAGTCTCCGCAAACCACTCGTGCCTGTTTTCTCACAAACCCCACGGAAGTGGGAATACAACTCACATCGTCTCCTCAGTGACTGTCAGGCTAGCACATCCCACTTGTTTCTGAGAACTACTGAGTATTCTTCATGCAAACCCAAGAAGCTTCAACAACAGAAACTAGACTAGATTGTAGCATCGTTTACAGGGCAAAAAATTTCTCTATTTTTGACCCTCACTCCGTGTTATCTTCAGCTAATTGATTTGAAGACCCTGGACTGTGGGAAAATGATATATATTTTCTTACGTTCAGATATCAGTTTGACTATTCCTGAAAACAGGCTGACGATAAGAAGATTTAATGAAGTTTAATAATTTTGTGATTTAAGAAAAATACTCCGTAGAATATTATTATGCTTAATTTTCACACGAGTATTCAGAGATTCACCTGATTACTTTATGTGCAAAATATATAAAGCCCATTGAAATACTTTAAACAAATTCCACATTAATAATGCTAAAAGACTTCCTGGATACAAGGTAATATTCCTAAGCACAAAAGCATTGGTAGATGTGTGTTGAAACTATTTGCTGAATGGTCTTCTAGTACACAATTCTTATTTATTACCCATCCAAAACAATTGGCATAGCAGGGGATACAGTCAATTAAAAATTCAGTAAATCACTTTCTCACCCACTGACCTTCTGCTGACAAAGCTCAACATTCACACATCCAAAACCTGCCAGAGGAAAGGTCACCTGCACACAGTGCTGCTGGTCCTCACACCCCTCCCACACCTCCCCACAGCTTTTTGATAAAGTGGTTCCTGTGGTAAAATATTTCAAAACCCTGTTGAGCTTCAGCTTTCCCAATCCATCACAAATGCATTTACCCCCACTCCAACTGGAAAGTCTTTTCCTTCACCTAGGGAGGAGAATCCAAGTGACCTTCAGAAGTCACTGGTCAGGCTGGGAATCTGAAAGCTTAGTCAAAAGGAGGTAACTATCGGGTATAGGTACTACTCAAGGGCAACTTAGGTGTGCATCTCTTTTAAAAAATTAACATGATGGGAATGAGAGTCACTGGCCCAGGCATGGGTCCCATTTATTCCAGGATGTGCCACAAGGGACACAGTGCTGTTTGTCTGACCTGGGGCTTACAGGATTTCATGAATAGGGAACTCTGCCCATGCAGGAGGAGCAATCCCCACAGCATGGGAACAGCTTACAGCCTGTACAGCTCTGTAAATGGAAGTATGAGCAAGCAAGACCAAAGTGGAAAGGAACTGTTGGTCACAGCTTACATCACCTTCCCTAGCATTTTTCCAAGAATAGCATTCAAAATCAGAGTAAGTCCCATGAAATTTATAGGAGATGCAGACAACAGAGATAATTACTCTGCAACAGGCCATTTTACGTACCTTTCTCTTCTTTTTGTACTGCTCGGATCCACCACTGGACCAGGAAGTGGACTTCAATGATCCTTGTGGTTCCCTTCCAGCTCAGCACATTCTGTGATTCTGTGTGTGCTTGTTATAAGTCCCAAAGGCTTAACTACAAGGCAAATCCAGCTGCATTTATCCCAGGCAGCCACTCTCTGGCACTGTTGCTCCACGCAGTTGTAGATTAAGGCCTCATATATCACTACAAAAACAATTCCACAAAAACATTCCTTAGGGGAAACACCCAGGGCATATGGGGTTAAAAAAGAAAGAGAGGAAAAGAACTAAAAAAGGAAATTTTTTTTTTAAAGTGCACAAAGACAAGTATCTTGCATTTGATCAGGATCTTACACACAATTTATGCACACTCTTAACAAATGAACACATTAGGTATATGCATATTTTACTAGTCTTTAATATTTTGTACATATGTTACCATGCCTTTGTACATGAAGCCTTTCCTTAACTGACACTATTCCATCTACTCACATGCTTCCTAGGTCTAAGATGTCCCTTCTTTCTGAGAAACTACCAAACCCACTCTCTGATGTTATTTTTTTTCAGACTCAGGATGTCCATCAGTGAGCTTCTGATGCTGAGACGTGTTCTCAATCATCTGGTCTTTCAGCTTTGATTCAGCAGAAGGGTACCAAACTCATCTGGTAAGAAATCATGCTTCTGGCATGTGCATCTGGCATGGTGTCCTGCACAGCAGCACTTAACAGCAATAAAACCTGCACCATAGTCAAGGTTTGAATCTGGTCTTACATAGTAACTGAGCTGTCCACTGTTCTCTTAGCACTTCTCTCACTTGTTATTACACAGAACTGCATCTGGTCACATCTTTGGTCACCACTGGCTTTTGTCTCAGTTCCTCCTCTGTTTCTCTCCCTCTTTTCCTTTCCTCTCTTTTACATCTCATTACCTGGAACATGTTCCACTTCCTCAAGCTATAAGTCTTCCTGTAATTCCCAAGCCTGTTAAGCCTCCACCAGTTTAGCAGACACCTAATTAGATTAATAAGTAACACAGTTGTCCATGCTCAGTTGCTTCAGGTGTTTCATATTTACAGGTAAATGCTGGTGTGAAAATTTGTTTCCTTGTCTCATCCAAGCTGAGAGTCACTGTTCAAGCAGAGGTACACATCTTTAAAGCAGCATGAAATGGAGTTCATAGACTTCCTCACAAACTCCTCCCTTGATAACTGAAGCTTTACTGGCTTTGTTGCACTGGACTTAATATAATTTTAGATTCTTTCTTCTGTTCTTCATGAACTGATTTCTTACCTCATTGACTGTATTACTTTGAAAAATTCTTTGCAGAAGAAGTTTGGGCAGTTAAAAAGGAATGTGAGTCAGCTATAACATATGGTTGCAAAAAAATAGAATTTGATATGGGAATGAACATAACATGTTCTGTTGCTCTGCAGCAGTAAGAAGTCCAGACTCATGTATGAAATTGTCTGCTGGGCAGTGAACTTCAATAAGTACATAGATCAGCTAGAGATGACCCAGAGGTGAAAACAGGAAAATGATCCACTACAACAATAAAATGCATGATCCATGAGGAAAGGCTTTGTTGCTTCATTTTACAGAAACACAAACTGAGCAGGGAGACTGTAATAGTCTTCAAATGTGCAAAAACACGTTGCAAATACAGCAAGGTAAGGAATTATTGTACTCATGATAAATGGGCTTGAACAACACATAGACAAAATCAGTTTAATGGCAAATATTGCCAAGATTTAAGATCGGGTTAAATACTCATCTACAGAAACTTCATAATTCAGGATCCTACCACAGGCTACAAACATCCAGGTTCCTTTTAGACATGGAGCCTATGATTCTGTGACTCTGCTTTCAACCACTGTGCTGTGAAAATTCCTTTCACCTTCATAAAGCATGGTGAGATGCTTCCCGACTTCTTCTGAAAGTGTTTCGTAAAGCATCTAGCCTGACCAGAGGAGATGGAGTTTGCATCTAGGGGTTTAGAGGAACACCCAGAGCAGTAGTCTCTAGGCTGTATTTCATGAAGCAATCCCTTTCATCCTATCTTGCAGAAACAAGCATTCTCCCCAGTCCTCATGAAGCAGATGTCTAATGAAAGGAGCCTTTTCACATTTCTAATCAAGCAATTCAGAAACTTAAGGTTTGAGACTGTAGATTCTGAAGTTCTGTGAAAAACTTTTATTCCATGTTTCAGACAACACAGTGAGACATCATCACTGAACCCAAGTCCATGACTTTCCTAAGATGGCCCTACTACAGAAGCCTTATACCAAATGAATGCAAACTAAATATTGAGTTTAGCAAGATTTCTACTGGAATCAAAATAAAATAATTTTAGACTAGTAATTTAATCTATAATCAGCAAGTCTCTGGGCCCTACAACTACATATGATGCAACAAAAGGAAAAGTCAGGACTCAGAAGTAATTTTTGCTGATTTGCACGCTCATTCCTATTTTCTTACTATATTCTCAGACAGGTCCAGATGGGCAAACACATTTTTAGTTATCTATGGTTTTGAAAGATGATGACAAAAGATATCATGGTGGGTTTAGATTACACTTAACCTTTAAAATCATCTTTCAAAAGCTAAGGGACTGAATAGTTTTATGTGATACACTAATTTTGTTTTGCCTGCCGATTGAGAGCTGCAATTTTTGTAAATAGTACAAGGGAAGTTGCACATTGTTAAGCAGTTTTTTCCTCCTAAATGATCTTCTCTATTGTAACCTTACCCCATCTAGTGCAAAATACTTTCTAGCTTCAGAGTTAAAAACCAGTAAGCATTGATAATCAGCCTGAGAAGACTGAAGCTTTACCTTTCTGTGTGTTTGGCCTGATGTTCTATCCCAGTGAAATTGCATCACCATAGATTTCAAACACAACAAAGAATTACAGTTTGCATGACAGGGAGAAACCTTGAAAATCTCATTGAGGTAAGCAACATATTCCCCTTGGTTCAGACACAGTGAGACACACAGTGTTTGTCACCTGGGTAGCATCCCAGTATAAGGACAAAGTGGCCACAGTGCCAAATTTGGGGATGAGCTTGCAGATAGGGAGCATGGCACTCTCTATGAATGCTTCTATCAAGGGAACATTTCTTTTTAGCAGAATTATTACAGAAACCTTCCTACCCTTTAATTGCCAAAGAGAAAAGTCTACCAGGTCCTGCTGTAGGTTTTTCACCACTGCAGCTGTCCCCTTCATAGATATTGGTTTTACCCCAATATTGTATGTAGAGAGATTGTGAGTCTAGGGTTGCAGGGTCCTTTGGGTTCCTTCCTCAGGTAACCCTCCAGAGAAGTACTTTTATCTATCAGAAGACAGGGTGCCTTAGTAAGAATAAGCAAGAGAAATATAGCGGGGAAGAGCATTAATTGACAAATAAAACGCGACAATGGTTCTCTCTTCTAATCAAGCCAGACATCAACATTTGGAGCTGTAAGGTATCATGAGGTTTCCACTTACCCTGCCTCATCTCCATCCATCCATCCACGGTCTGGCTTCATTGCCACACATTGAGAGAAAGTTTACTTGTTTCTACTTTCAGCAATGTGGAGATTACTCACTTTCCACTAGCTTGACCACAACATGGATGAGTTTACCTCTTTTTTCATTTGTCAGTACATCACTGGTGATACAGTTTAATCATGTGAATCTCCTTTAGCAATTCATCTTACTCCTTTCAAAGGTATTGCTCACAATCTCTCAGATAAATGCTTAAATGCATTTCTGTCATCAGAAGAAATAAATGCCTCTGGGACTGTCCCCCGACCAGAACAGCATCACTGCGTGTAACCACACAAAAAAAACCTTTCCTTTTCACTAACTGCAAAGGCAAAATGTTGTAGCTTTAGTAACTGCAAAACAAAAAACCTTGTCATTTCACTAATTACAAATAACCATCTATAAAAGAGATAAAACCCCTATTGCTCTTTTTTTTTGTTTCTGATTTCTAAACTACACTTCTCAGAAATCTCAGGTCTAGAGTCAAAGTGAATATTTGTGTCTTGCTACCTAGTGCAGTCTCCTGTCAGGGAAACATCCTGAAAGGCAGATAGTGCAGATTTAAGAGTATATTTTTTTTCCGCTCTCATATAAAAAAAATATTCTACTTATTTCAGCCACCAGTAAGAAACTCCGTAATTGCAGACCTATGTTTAGGTCATATTCGTTATCTTTTAATTGAGCCTTTAAGCATTCATTTTTCTCCTAAGAATAACTCATTAACAGACTTGATAACCATCTCTTCATAAAAATACAGGACTTTATAGGCTTTATTCATATTGAAATTATTAATTTGTTTCATTGTATACTGCTTACTATTTTGAGATAAATTGCGTGAACATGAACACTCCTGTTGGAATAAAAATATCATCTCTCAATTTTGTGCATGGTTGTTTTAAAAATTACTCTGATGATCTGTCTTTATATACATTTGACAGTACATTATTTCTAGATTTCAAAAGCTAATCACATGCCTTCCAATGCTTGATGTTTTTAAATGAGAACCTCTGGATTATTTTGTTCCATACATGTGAGATGCCAAGAAAAACTCCTAAATGTGATTTTTTTTCCCTGCTCACAGAAACTATGGCCATCTAAGAAAAACAAGCATATCTAGAATTGCAATATTTAAAATTATCCTGATTTTTTAAGCAAATCTAATAATGGAAGTGGGGGGAGGGAGAGTCCAGACATTATTTTTAAAGCACAGGATTGATGATTTTAATGCTGCCAACCTAAACATGAGAACATTGGTTTGTTTAGCTTGCTGTCTTTTCCACCAGCCATCATTTAAAACCATCTACTGCTCTTACTTAGGAGAGTGTGCAATTTATTTACAGCTACAGTGAAGTCAGTACTGAAATAAATGTCCATTCATTAGGCTACTTCTTAGGGGTTAGAGATATTTCTAGTGTCTTAAATCTAAAATAAATGTTCCATTAAAGAGGTTTTCAGGTGAAGATGACCCCTAGTGAGTCGTTTTATAAGGATATGTCCAATGAAATTTACTCTTCATTGATCCCTCATCTGCTTTCCAGAATATTTGTCTCTTTGGATATTTTAATCATTGCCTCTGTGTACCAGGGTTTGACTAACCTAGCTGTGTTGTCATGCTGCAGTTCTATGACAAAGCAGAATCAGATATATTAACTTATATATATGTTACCTAAAAAGGTTTGCCAATCTTCCCTTTACAGCTTTCAATGATTCATCAAATAATGTTGTTCACATCATGTCCTCCCCAAGGTCACTGACTTAGAATGGTCACTTATCTACAAATCTTTCCTACATTTTCTTTCTATTACAATAAGCCTCTCTTTCATCAGGATTATCAGCAAAAGCTGCAGGATATTTTAACTGGCTGCAATTCAGCTTCATGTGGGGGTGCTCACATGCACCCTGCGGTATTTTGTGCAGTTACAAGCAATTTATGAGATGTTTAAAAGTGCATACTTCACTTTACAGATTTAACTCTTTGCTTGACTCCATCCAGTATCTGCTGAAACTCAGTACAAGATATCTGTAGAGACCAGGGTTTAAATCTTACATGGTGTTGACAGCCTCTACTCTTTCGTCACCTCCTTTGGAGCTGAAAGTTCTCCACAGATTGTTTGGATGCAGCCCTAACACGCCTTACATGCATTATAAAAATCATTAAAATTTCTTTCCAAGCCAAGCAAAGGCTTCCTGAGCAAAGGCCCTAAAGGGCAGGAGCTTCCCCATTAAGCCTTCCTGGCATGAGACCGGCACTCCTCTTCGGGGGCTTGGGCTAGGTTACCTTTAAAGGTCCCTTCCAATCCACACTATTCTACAATCCTATGTTTATCTGAAATCATCCTGTGGCCACCACAGTGTCTGCCTCCCCCCAATACCCAGTACCTCCCTCAAAGCTGCCAGTGCACGGACAGTCACCTAAGGAAGCACACCAAACCAATCCTGTAAGACACTGGGCTGGCAGGTGCTGGCTCCTGCCACCCCTACCACCCCTGAGAGCAAAACAAGTCTAGCACAGAGCAGAGACCAGTTATTAAGTGTCTTTAGCCATGGCCTTGCCATAGCAAGTCTTCAGTTCTCTGTGGTTTCCAGAATTAATTTATCTTCATGGTTTTTTTAAAGAAAGTGAGAACTAAGAATAGGTGCCACTGTGCTTGTACATGCACACCCCTACCTGTGCTTTCAGAAAAGTGAAGAATTGAAGAATCTTTGAGGAAGTACAAACAGGGTGAACATGTTTCACCCCAGGGTATTAATTAAATTATTTCATTCTTTTGGTGCAGACAATGACTTTTTGCTACAAGTTCCTATGAGGGTTAGCAAACTGGAGCCTAGCTTTGTGACCTTCACATAACTGAACAGAGAATTTCTGATTACTGAGTGTAAATGATTAGTCCCCAACATCCTTCCAAATCCAGAGCATAGCTCCAACATCTAATATTGCTCTTGGGAATGCTCCTCACTACTTCACATTGTGTCTGTGGGGTCTCTGGATGCGGGGGAATTTTATACTGAATAAATTATTTTATACTGAGTAAATTATTCCCTCTAAAGTGACCAAAAGCTTTATTCATGGAATCATTCTGGATTTGTTTGTGTGCATGCCAGAGCTTACACAGTCTTTTGTCCTTTGCTGTTTGGGACCTTTCAAACTCCAGTTGATGGTTATGAATTGTCTACTGAGCCTCCGTGAGCCATAAGGGGGGAACCTATTTAGTGCCTTGATTAAACACAGTGTCTTGGCTGTCTTTACCATATCTTTCCACAACATTTTTTCTTCTTTTAAAAAGTCATAACTTGGGTTGATTCTAAAGGCAATGGCCCATGGACAACATCTTGCACAATAACAAGGCATAAATGCAAGGGAAAAAAAACTCTTTTGGCTGACAGCTGCAGGTGTCCCCTTACTTTTGGTAATTAAGAAGAAAGAAAAGCAATTTCCTAGAAGTTTCCTTCTGATTACCATACTGCTGTATGGGTACTTTTCCTTTGTAGTGTGAAAATCAAAACTTGTCTTTTTTAGAACTGCACTGTGTCAGCTCTTGTAAAGCCTGCCCTGTTAAAAAAATCTTACTTTTCTTCCTGTCATAACACAAGAAAAATCTGTTTTCTGTATGTAGCAGAAGTATATGTTTTGGAAGAACCTGGTTTAGGACAATAAATATTTAGAGGGCTTTAAGGGTGGCTATTATTTCTACTTATATATTGACCAAAAAACAGAGGCTGCAAGAGAACAGAAAATGGAAGGTAGACATTGAAGAACAGTGATATAAGAGAAAAATGGTATGCAGAAGAGAATCAGCAGATAGAGGAAAGAGAAGAGGACTGAAGGAAATAGGAGTTAACTGAAATAGAAGTAAAGGAAAGAAAGATTCCGGAACCAAACCAAATCAAGCACTTTTATAAAAAGAACCACTGTATCAAAAATATCCAGGAAATACAGTATTTTTTTTGGTATTTCTAAGAATTTGTTGTAAATCAAAAACTATATTGTGAAAATAAAAATGAAATCTGGGTTCAAGAGTGTAATCTGACAGACAATGTAGTATTTCTAGAATCCACAAGATGCTGTTTCCTTTACAATTTCCATGGCTAGAGGTCCCTTTTTGAAATTAGAACACTACCTCTCCTTCAGACTGGCTTTTCTGATGGTCTTCCTTTTAGATGCTGACAGAACAACACATTTCAGCTCCAGCTCAGTCATTTTAAGTGTATTACACTGTTAGGCTTTCAAGTCATACTGCTGATAATGCAGTAAAAAAACCATATAAATCAAACAACTGGCAAGTGGGTGCCTTCTGCCTTTTGATTCTTTGTCACAGATTACTGCAGCTCGTCATTGTTCCTGTGGTTTGTCATGACCTCAGGAAACCTGAGGATGCTGAATTTGACATGCCTAAGTGCTAGTCTGCACTGAATCACTGCCCTGCTGAATGACTGTGAGTCACTTCTCAGCAAGGAGACAAGACTTTCCTGCCAGTTCCTTCTCTACAGGCTTTACTCTCTACCCAGAATCAGTGCTAGAAAAGACAGCAGGGATATTAATAGTAGGGGGAAAGTTAAACAGGTGGCAGTGGATTTGGCTGATATGAAAGACGTGATAATAACGCCAAAGGATATAAATATTCCACAGCTTTTGGATGTGTGAGCTAGTTTTACCAAATGGGAAACACCAAACCCATGACCTAGACCTTTGCATTCATGGCTTGCAAAAAGCAACATCGATGTTTTGATGTTATTACAGAGAAAATTCTTCACACTTTTTGACACAAAGGGCAGTGTGTTGGTCACTTTAGCACCATTTGTAATGAAGGCACTTCTACAGAAAGCATCTGTTGCATGCCAGTGACTTCATCAGTTGTTGCTCATTAAAGGCAATTAAGCTGTTGATATTCTCACCTGAGAGATGTTCCGTAAGTTATCTGTTTAATTACTAATATGAATGAAACAGGGGAAGATAACCACTTCCTCCCAGGGGGAGAAACCACTCAGGAGATCAGGCTTACCTTGTTACAGACACCACATGCATTTTATGAGATCTCCTGATACTCTCTGAGATTCACTCTTGGTTTGGGAGATTTTTGGAAGCATTTCTGTGGCTACTTCTAATCCCTTAAGATACTAAAATAATGATTTACCTATTGTTCCTAACAGCATTGAAGTTTCCATAGACACTGAAAAACCTTTCCTAGAGAGGTGATCAATGATCAAAGTCACACCTTAACATGCATTTGGACAATGATAATATGTTTTAACTTCTGGCCAGCCCTGAAGTGGTCAGGTAGGTAGAACAGATGATTGCTGTGGCTGCTTTCCAATTGAAAATATTCTATTCTATTCTATTCTATTCTATTCTATTCTATTCTACTCTACTCTACTCTATTTCTCCATTTGCAAACAGTTTGCATGAAAAAATACTTTTCTTTCCCAATTACTTAGAGAAAATGCATCATACTCACTTAAAACAAGATAATGGTGATACTGGCATGTAGACATATCTTGAGGGAAACTATTCAGGATGATAAAAGCATAGTGTTGGTGCAGAAACAATTTTCGTACTTCTGCCAAAAGACCCACTGTGTGTTTGTTGCACTAAGAATAAAAAAGAAAAAACTTATATATAAAAACAAGCTTCCTTAGACCTAAATATATGGAGAGAATCTCTCGTTTTACTCAATTCCAAATCAGTGCTTTAAGAGTAAACCTTTATTCACAAGAGCAAGGAACTGGACGCACAGTGTCAAAACACACTCAGGTGGATGCACCACCTGGATTCTGGGTTTTGGTGGTGGGTTATTTGAGCATGAATCATTAAATAAAAACTTCACACACTGTAAGAATTCTCATGGCTTAAGACATATCTTCACCTAAGTAAACCTCAAGGACTCATTTAAAGGAGTGCACTTGTATTTCTTTTGACAGGTCTACGACTCCCCATTTCTCCCAACTGTTATTGTTTTACCACTCTTTATGTCCTGCATCTGGGTTTACAAGATGCTACTGACCACACATAATTTAATATCCTCTCTTTGGTTTCCTACCAAACCACAAGAACATACATCCCATTTATTTTTCTCATTTTTCTGTCTTTTTTTTTCTTTTACATAATTCTCAGTCTCATATGAACAAGCCCAACTCTCTCTGTTGCTGCACTGATGTTACTGAAACTCAGGTCTATCTCTTAGAAATTGACACTCAGTTTTTTCTATTGACACCAATAATACTTTTTCTGTAAACTTCCTCATTCTCTCATTATTGTTTTATGTTACAGCAGAATATTATTCTAATCCAGTCATTTTCAACCAATCTAATATAGCCCCAAAGTGGATTAGCCAGCTAGCACTGGAAGGCTGTGCATCCATGAGTTGACAGCTATAAAATCCCAGGATAATTAAATCCAGAGAGATATCCAGAAAGGGAAGGGAAAATTAATTTGTCTCCTACTTTTCCATCTGTTGCTGTTCACTCTATACAATCGCAGATCAGCTCCTTGCCCTTTCTTCTTTCACCCACCCAAAGCTGGAAGTGGCTTCCACCCCTGGGGCAGAAGAAACAATGCTTTGAGGAACTGAACTAAGGGCAAGGAGGAGATGTCTGATCCCCCCACCCACTCCTGTCCCTAGGCAAGAAGTTTCTCCAGCAGTCTCACCAACACTACCGTTCCTACAGAGGGTTTGTACCATGATGGCTACATCAGGGTTAGTACAGTGAAGTATCCAACCCCATGCTGACATGTCCTGAGGGTGAGTGTTCTGTAAATCACCTGTAAACTGCCCTGAAAGCAGGACATTATATGATTGTTACAGGGAAGTAAATTGAGCATCATAATCCCATTACTAAGCACTGGTGGTTGTGTCCTTTGTGTGCATGGGCTTTTTCTCCATGCTCACATTTCATCATGTGGACAAAATAATGGGGTGAATCAGATTTTTTTTTTGTCTATTTAATTTGTCTCTTTCTTTCTGCCAACCTTTTTCTTCCATAAGTAGATGTCACCAGAACATGCAAGTGTGTGCATTCTATAGTCATGATTTCTTTTAATTGTGTTCCTTTTCTAAGCAGTTTTTTTCCTTAGATTGCAGAACTTATCTTCAGAACAAAGGAGCTTGAACTTATATGTTTTGTTCAGAACAGTATGTCTTCCTTCAAGCTGGCTAAATCCCACTGTGCCAGTGCTAATGCAAATACTGCATTACTATTTCCATTCTTTGTGAAGGCTATTCACTATTTGTAAGGACTAAATTTATATTTGCTATAAATATCTTCTGTGGCATTTTCCATGTAATTAATTGCATCATGATATTCATCTAACTGAATGTAACTGGTTATCAAGCACACAGACCTTTCCCCTGCTGTATCAGCATGCCCCACCACATCTTTTCCTTCTGACATAGTCAGAGTCACTGCTGCTGTTTAAATACCACTCTCATCAGTGAGTCAAAAGAGTAAAACTTCAATGAAAGTAAGAGGTCCATTTCTCCTTTTGGCTATCTGCCAGCAGAGTAGTTGGTGGGGATTAATGTTTGAGGGGTTTTTTTCTCCTGCTTTAAGAAGCAGCTGTTGAAAGATGCTTGAGGAAACTACTTTGGCAGAGAGAAGCTAAAAGGTTTGGTTACTTGCTATGTGTGTGTGAGGTGGACACCGTAGTGCTTATTTGTCAGTCTGAAATAAAACAGCCTTTTTAATGGTGTGGACTCCTCCCTGCTGCCCAGAAGGTGCCTCAAACAATTGCAATGGAATGGGAGTTCCGGGGAGGGAGGAAGATGAAACAAGTCATGAGGCCTCCAAAAGACTCAGGCTGCCCCATTCCACAGACCTTTAACTCTTGTCCTAACATTTTAAAATATTCCTCTGACAAATAAAAAAACCCCTCATTTTCTTCTCCTTGGACAACAAATAACATAATTCTCCTTGGACAGTGAATAAGATAACATTACTCCTTAATTCTACAGATCCAGCTCTTTTGACAGATGCATACAACATCCCTGTTTCTCCAACACTAAAAAACCTTGTGTAGGGTATGGCTTTATTTCCATACCTGATCAAAAGGGACTCGTAACTAAGCAGCATCCAAAACAGGCCAATCCACAAATCTTGCCTTTGTAACTTGATATGCCGTAAAGCCAGAAGCACTAAAGTGATCGACAGCTTGTAAGAGACCCTTGAAACAGGCACTGGCCCCCTCCCACCACTCCCTGCCCTAAGCCTCACTGTCTTCAGGGATTTATTCTCAGCTTTACAATGGAATACATGAGTCTGAAGGGCTGGGAGAAGGTCTTTCATAACAAATTACAATCTCACTGAAATCAGTCATACTGAAGATACAATGCCACTTGTATATCTGGAAAGTATATGAGTATACCCATCAGCTTTAAATAATGGACTGTTAATTGAAACATCTAAGTGTGATTACAGCTGCAAAAACATTTAGAAATGTAACCAGTGCTCACTGATGGTGAACTTCTGTGGTACTTTTGACAGCATCATTTATTAAATGATGTCGAGCAGTGTTTATGCACAGAAGTTGAGCTTCGCTGTCTTATGGTCTGCCACTGTTGGATTTGTGTGCTTTGGCAGCCAAACCGAGATAGCAAATTGAGTCAGGATTGAGTCTGAACACAGGCAAACTAAACTACGATGATGCTGTGTAATGGATGTAGCGCCTTGCTGGAGGAGACAGACCCCTGAGGGCACCAGGTCTCACTCCTGAGAGAGGCCAGTCAGCTTGGCAAAACAGTGGAATTAAGGGTCTTCCCCTTTCCTCTTACTTGAACTTCTTTCCAATCTGAAACATCCTCTGACCTCCCCACTTCACAGGACACTCCACAGAGTGTCTTTTGTACACACCACTGAGGGGATGAGTTCGTTTTTCAGCTGGAGGAGACTGAGGTCAGACCTCACTGTGGTCTGCAGCTTCCCTCCCAAGGGGCAATGGAGGGACATCTTCAATCTCTGCTTTCTGTGACCAGGGACAGGACCCGAGGGAACGGCTGGAGCTGGGGAGGGTCAAACTGGATATCAGGGAAAGGTTCTTCCCTCAGAGGGTGTCAGGCACTGCCCAGGCTCCCCAGGGAACGGCCACGGCCCTAAGGCTGCCAAAGGTCCAGGAGAGTTTGGACAATGCTCTCAGGCACATGGTGGGATTGTTGGCAGGACCAGGAGCTGGACTTTATGATCTTTTGGGGTACCTTTCAACTTGGAATATTCTGTTATTCTGTGAGAAGAAAGGGGATGATGAGCACTCAGTCCTGAGGAAGATCATTCTCTCTCACAGGCCAGCACGATTTATGCCATGCATTGTGCTCCTTAGCTTATGCAAGACACAAATTTATCCCTACTCCTTTGACTTCCACGAAATCCCAAACTGTTATAATATCTTAAAGGAGCATTTCAGTGCACAAGCCCAGTGTCAGCAACACTGTACAGGGTATCAGACAATCTTTGCTTTTTAAAAGTAAACTTAGAATAAAACCTTGATTACCTGCATAATTAATCCCTGTTCACAGTAATTTGCGTGCCTGAATAATTAAAGAATTAGGTTCTAAAAATGAAAAGCGAGCAAATCCTGCATTTTTGTACTTGAAAAGCTGCAGCGGCAATCATGATAGTTCATAGCACATAAATAATTCAAATTGAGCTTCCTTGCCTTTATTTTTTTTCCTTGCAGAAATCCTCTTAGCGTTGCCTAATTAAATGAAAATATTTTATAAGCCATCACTTTCTGACATCACAAGAATATTTTAAACTCCAGATTAGACAAACCGGATTTACATTTTCAGTATTTGCGATCTGATATTCAGGGCCATTTAAAGGAACCACAAACCACCATAACGGGGTGATAAAATGGGCACGTACTATTAAAG
>VWYN01010657.1:93575-155029 GCA_013400075.1 Hippolais icterina
TCTTTTCTTTCTTTTTTTTTTTTTTTATTCCCGTTTTGGCTGTAGCTTTCGCACACTGTTTCTGTACTGCTCACATTGTTTATACCTCATCCTTTGATCGTGGTACAGTGAATTTGGGATTGAAACGAAGTCGTAGGGTTTATTGCTTGTTAATGTGGGCTCTTTAAGTGCGGCTGTTCAAGTCTATAGTTAGGCCTTTCTCAAGAGGTGTCCTGTTTTCTCCTAAGGCTTCAGCACCCGGCACTTGCCAGGGAGAGCCACGGGAATACTGAGTGCTTAGCAGGGAGGAAAATAATTTCCTTTGTATTAATAATGAAACTAAGAGCCCCAGTGGCGTGTCCGCCTTGCAAAATGAGGGACTAACTCTGCGTTTTCCTGTTTGAGAGCGCTCTTGCTTTCTTCGAGTAGTGCATGCTATGTGGAGAGCAACTGGAAACCGCAAAGAATTTTCAAATAAATAATAACTTTCACGGAGCACTGGTGAATAAGTAACACTAGTTGTTAAAGCGGTTAATGGATTATTAAAGAAGTAATTTATTGGAAACATGAATGGAAGCAGAATATTGCAGGGTACTTGATAATTCAGTGTAATCCCTTTTCGCTGCGCTTTGGAGGAGAATTTGCAAAGCCCCTGGCTTGGTTGTGGCTCCTGCTGCCGCGCTGGTCCTTCGGTGCCACTCGAGCAGGGCAGCTGCCACTCGTGTGCCCTCCCTCTGCAAGGGAAGGGATCCTGGACGGTGGGGAGGGATCCCGAAAAATTTTGGGAGTGGCTCTGTGCCACGGGCTGGAGCAGCCCTGCCCCGGGATGATGCAGCCGCCGGTGTGCGGCATTGTCCCCCTCGTCTCTCGAGGCTGGGGAGAAAAAGGAAAATATACCTGGCTCCGGTAGTGATTTTCATATAGGGCCTCGTTCCCTTCCACCCTATGTCAATAGAATTTTTTTCCCCGTTAATTAAAAAAGGCCCTACTCGTCGCCTCCATAGTTTTGGGTTTGTTTGGGTTTTTTTCTTCTAGAAATTCTTAGTAATGGACTAATGTAATAAACATGGATACAAAGTGGATACAGAAAAAAAAGCCCCAAACAAACAACAATAAAAGCTCAACATAAAATAATAAAATATAACCAGCCAAAAATCCGGCACCTCCTGAACTCTACATTTTTTTACTGCTTGTGAAGAGGAAGGTCAATACAAGCAAAAATACTGAAATCTTGTTTTGTGAAGTCTCTGTTGTAGAAAGAATTCTTTTAAAAAACCATTAATTCCTAATAAGGGAAAACGAATAGCTATCACAGTCTTTTTACCTAAAATGATTCGTTCTTAAACTGGTAGGGTCACGTTTTAAATGTTCCGTACATCTGTAACCACGTTACTGAGATCTTTAATGCAGTGTCAGCCAATATTTTAGCTACAAAAGTAACAATTAAGCGAGGGGGATTTTTAGAAACGTATTGCATGTTTCCTCTTTAACGCAGCGACATTGGGGCTCGGGGGGTGTCCTGTATTTTTTTCTTTTCTTTTCTTTTCTTTTCTTTTTTTTTCCCTCCAACTATCAGTCCTTCAGCATCAACAGGCTTCTCTGAAAAGTACTGACAGTTTCGGGAATGCTCTGTTACTTTCCAGTCATTTCCAGATAAACAACGATGTGGTCTCAGAATTATTTCCTGTATTTATATGTTCATGATTTAAAACCAATTTCGGCAAAGTAGCCCTTAACAGTAGAACGTTTACTATCTATAATGTTGATTAGTTTTCCCACTGGGAGCTGTAGTCTGGATACAGGTTTTTTCCTCTCCATTTAAACTGCTTCCAAATAATCCCGCATCCTCCCAGCAGAAAAACCAGGGGAGCGTCTTCTAAAATGTTATTTAACGCGAAATAACGAGGCGTTTGAACGTCCACAAAGTACTGATTTCGTGTCTGCTCTCAATCTATTACCTCAAATAACATCCCACGCTGTGTTCAGGGCAGGCGTTTGCTCTCCCGGCTCTTCCTGTGTCCTATTAATAGGACAAATCCGCCCGCGCATGACCCTTCCTACAAGATTTCGGCTACAGTTTGCTTTGACTTCTCGCTGCCTGTAAAATGGGTCCTTTAATTAAAAGTAATTAAATAAACAAATAAAACGAGTATCTTTTCTCTTTCACAGCACTTCGATGGGGAGCTCGGTGTGGAAAAGCACCACGTGTGTATGCCTACAAACCAAGAGTGGTGCGGAGCCTAGCCTGCATCTTGACAACAGAATTCTGCCGGCTTTTATTAAATAAATTGTGTTCAGTTTAGCATTTTTTTTATCCCAAGGAAGTGTGCTTTGGTTGGTATACAAAAAGCAGAGCGGCCGTCAGGGACTTGCCGCTTATTTCCCCAAACTTTGTCAAGCATTGTCGGATCAGGAGGTGAAAGCACTTGCATAAAAAGTCTCATTTTTTAAAGGAAAAAAAACCCCACCAAATAAGCACACAAAAAAAACCACCGAACAGAATTAAAAAAAAAAAAAAGTAATTAAGAAAAAAGTAATAAAACAAAGCTCTGTTTTGTTTTTAAGGTAACTTTGTCCTTAGCTGAGGGAGAAGCCCAGCGCACATGGAAAGGGTGCCGAGAGGAAGAGCTGCCGTCCAAGGGCAGCTGAACCCCCGCTGCCACCCCCGCGACGGGAACCATCTCCCACCTGCACACCCCCCGCGGCCCGACTGCGGGACCACCCCCCATCAAAAAGCGGTGCCTGCCAAAAATCACATCCCCTGGAGGGGTTGGAAGATATATTTGCTGGAAGATACCAGGAATGAAGGAAAAATAGCTGGTAAAGTTGCGTTGGAAAGCTCTGTGTATTTGTCTCCAATTAGCATAAACACCGCTCCCCATCCCCCTTTTAATTTTAGGGGTTAAAGCCAGAATATATTTCCTCAGCAGGTACCTAAAGGAAGAACCCTGATATTTGCTGTACTGGTTTGTTCTGTCGTCCCCTTTGCATTTAGAGGTGGGCTTTTGTGCATTTGTTCCTCACATGTAGCTATTGTCGCTGTTAATAATTGTAAAAATGTAAAAAAAAAAAAAAGATGTTAAAAATCTGAATTCGTAGCCTGCTAGCAGAGAGCGCTCTTCACTCTCCTGGCAATTAAATTAGGGGTGTCGATTTGGGTTAGGGAGCATCCTTCAATTTTAAGGGAGGGGTGCTTGAAGTCAAGAATGCCTTTTCTGTTTTGTTGTTTGTTTGCTTGTTTTTCTCTTTTTTTCGACGGCTTTTCCCTTTTAGTATTTAAGTCAGGTTGGAAGAAGACATTTCTCCTCCGTGCTCGTTTAGGCTATCCCTCCCTTGGAAACTCCTGACGGGAAGGAAACAGGCGTGCATAATTTGGGAGGTTTTGTTGTTTTTTAAAAATGTTTGTCATGCTGTAACCGTTATTACAAGGATCCTGCGAGGTTTTCATTCACCGGTTTTAAGGGCTTCTTTCTTCATATTGCAGCCGGCCCAACTGGAGACTCCGTAGAAAAAAAAGAAAAACAAGTAAAAATAGTAAGAATAAAAATATAAATTAACCCTCCTCTTTGTCTCCCCGTCACCCCAAAACTAAGCTGCACCCCGAGGCAGGCTTCTCTTGGGGAGTCAAATTACCCCTGTTCCCATCGTAACGCTTAAGAGTCATTTTAGCTGCCTGAACTTTAGGACAAAGCTGTTTTGCAGAGGAAATTTCCATTCCTGCTGCCGCCTCACACCAGAGGGCGCCTGGAGCCTTCCCAGGCTTTGCTGCCTCAAGTGCTGCTGGAAATTAACTCTTCGGGCGCTCTCTCCGAATGTTTTCCTAACCTTTCTCTTTAAAAAGATACAATTGGACTCTAACTTTTTTTTTTTTTTTCCCCCCTATGAAATGCGTGTTGGTTTGTTCTGGTTTGTAAGGTCTTTTTTCCCAGCTCTTCCAGGCCTTCACCCTGCTGCAGCAGTCCAGCTTTGCTCTGTCTCTGCTAACTTGATTCTGATTAAGTCACTGGATCACGTTTGTGTGACATTACCGTGTTGTCCCACATAAACTTCTGGGATGAAACTTGTCTGGCTGTGTTTAAGGGGTCACTTAGGGCTCTTCAAGCAGAACACCAAAGCCTGGCACCAGAGTGAAAACTGGGCACAGGTTGCCCAGAGAAGCTGTGGCTGCCCCATCTCTGGAAGTGTTCAAAGGTGAGACAGGACTTGGAGCAACCTGGACTAGTGAAGGGTGTCCCAGACCACATATGCACAATATAAGGTCTCCAACTGAGCTTATTATTCTAAATAAATTACTAAAAGGTAAGATAAATAATAAAAAAAAGAAGAAAAAATAAACTAAATAATAGGATATGTCATTTCCATGTTTCCTGTACATTTTTATCAAGAAGCTAGATATGATTTTGCTATTCACATTTGAGGATCAACAGAAATGCAAAATGCATGATACAAATAATTATTTAAAAAATCTGAACATAAAACATAAAAACCAACAAAGAAAAATATTTTAATTCTGGAGGCTGGTGGGAAAAGCCAGTGAAAGATTAATGTTTGTCCTTGTGCTATTTAAATTAAAATATGGATTTTAAAAATTTATGGGCCTGTCTGTTCATTTATATAATTTAATTTAGAATCTATCAATCATAAAAAATGAAAATGAATCAAAGGTTGCTGACTTTATTCCAACTCTAATCCCTTTAAAGGATCAGATTGTATTACTTACTTGTTCATGTTGTTTTATCTTTGAAGTGTGTGCCTAAGATGAGAATCTTTGTCTCAGAACAAATGGGACAGTGTGTTGGATATTGTGAGAAAATATTTTAAAAGGCAACAGAAGCCTTCCAATCCTAAGCTTGGAAATAGACGATGTTTCTCTGTGCCCAACATATTGTGTATGGTGGAACTCTGACATTCAGATGGATGTTCATGTCTGGCCATGGCAGTGATAGATGCTTGATAACTTGCTTGATTTTTTTTTTTTTTAAAGGTGTAAGGGGGCCTTTGGAGAGACTTCTTGACTCTTGGAACAAAACAACAAAAAAAATCATGTTAAAATGCATCTTGGCCCTTATGCCACTTTCATTGAAGCTGACAGTAACCCCCTCCTTGACTTTACTGGGAACAGGACTGAGCCACTTAAAATGCTATTTTCTAATATAAATCTTTTAAGTCTTAAATATTTCCATACAGTGGAGCAAAGAAGTCTCAAACGTCATCAGAGAGACTGCTTCTTGTTAGGCTGTTACAATGTGCTATTTCTGTTCAAATAACATTTACAAATAGGAGAGACAAATACATTTGTACAGCTTGGAAGTCTGACACTACAGTTGGGTGTTTGCAGCTTTTATGCATTATGGTATTTCTGACAATAATTTTAACTCTTTGGTTGCATAAAACAAAGCCCAGCAGCAGCATTTCCTCATCAGGTTTGTTAGCTGAGCCTTACTGGAGTGTAGAATTTGGTCACAGCTAAGCTCAAATTGGAATTTTCCAAAAGTACGGAGGGACCATGTGGCAAGGCAGGGGTTGGAAGAGGGAAGAGGTACACAGAAGGAGGAAACAGTCTTCTTCTCCAGATGTGCCAAGTCCACACCTGTGGGACCTTGGAGAACTGTTAAGTTCTCATCTTTGGAACTTCTTCCCTCCTTGACGGTGGCTTTTAAAAAGATTAAATGAGAGAACAGTTGCAGAAAAAGCCCTCAAAATACTGCACTTTGGGAAGGTCAGGGAAGCTGCCCTCTCCAGATCTATGGGGGCTCCAAGGTTCAAACTGAATCCTGAGCTGCTGTGATGTGTTGCCCAGCACCATGCCTTCTCACTCAGGAATATGACTTCCATGGATTTGCTGATTTTTTTCCCCCAGCCTTAGCTTGGCTGGGTAAGTACAACTGAGTGGCATTTGTGTAGTTATATGGGTCTTACCAGTGATCTCCTAACAGGGAGGTAATGTCCAAGTGAAAATTTACCTGATTTTTCGCCAAACACCACTACAAATCTCCATTTTCTTTCTTTTCCTGGGTGTGTTGTGTCCAACTGTGATGTCTTATAGTAAGATTTTCAGGAGAGGAACTATCTTTATAGCTGGTGCCTTTATAGCATGTTGTGCTGTGGCCCAGGCCTACAGTTACTGGTGGTAAGATGCCTTCATCTGAAGAAAGACCCATCTTTTAAATCCCTAATTTGAAGTAGATGAGGATTAACAAAGGGAAAAAAAAAAAAGTGAGGGTGCATGCATATACATTGTGATGAGAAGGGAGACTTTTGTTGTCTCTGCACCTTCCTTGTCTCAGGAAATACCTGTGGCTCCTTGTAAGATGTACACAGCCTAAAAATATTTGAATGTTTAAAGGTGTACTGCAAGGGAAATAAAAGCCAAAAAATGTCAAGCTATAAATCCATTGGAAGGAAATATATCTTTGGGGGAGAGGCTTTAAACTGTGGTCTTTTCAGAGGGGGAATAAAATAGAAATACTTCCAATAAAGTCATGATAAAAGTAGAGAAAACAGAAAATAGCTCTACAATGGTATTTGTGCATTTCATAACAGTTGAGTAACCTTTCCTTTACGCTTTGGGCCTGACCCTGAAGAACATCTTAACCAGGTATCTCTGAGAGCCAGAGTGGTACCACAGAGATCAGATCCATGTGTCTGGGTCAAAAGTGGCCTCAGCTGTTAGAGGATAACTATCAGAGAAACTCAGACTCCTGTAAGCCAATAGCAGCAGAGGAGTGAAAATACTCTGTAATTATGTCCTGAAAGTGTTTAGTGGTATCTGCCTTTAATCACTGAAAGCAGTTCATTCTCTTTTGCTGCTGATTCAGAGACTTGCAAGCAGATCTAAAAACAGCTTCACATCAAAACACTGGGAAAACACAGAGATGGACATGGTGAATACCAGAATAGCTCCTAGGGTTACAGCTCTGCACACAAATGCAAGCATGAAAGTGCCGACATATCAATCAACAGAGCTTGTTGGGCATATCCTAACTGCATTAGGAAGAATTATTGTAGTTATTCTTCAAATTAGTGCAATATGGCCCACTTTAATATCTTCCTTGCAATAACAAGGGGTTCTCTCTGTGGTAGGATGGAAGTGGAGACCTCAGTGGGGTTTTTGGGTAGGGAAGCTGCTTCTGTACTGGCATCAGCAGAGTCTCTGTGCCTATTTCATTGTTACTTCTGCTTAGTTGCTCATCTGACCATGTTTGTGTCCACAGCTGGAACCCCAAAGCACTGTCAAGTAACACCTGTGCAATAGGAGACTCAATACAATAAGCTTCACATATTACCTGGTCTTCACCCAATATATCTCTAAGATTCCTCTTTTCACTAGTTCACTGTGGCAAAATCCACTTCTTTAATGTCAGTCTTAATATTCCATTTTATTGTTGGTTTATGGCAAATTTATTTTGGATTAAACTTACAAGCACAAATGCCACCATTTAACAATGGTCCTCTGTCTACATTTGCGAAACTTTCCAGTGCACTCTAGAGAAGCAAAAGGTAAAAGATACAGTAAAAGAGCATCCTGTTTTGATGAAAAATTGATAGCAGTCATAATGTAATTAACTTAACCAACAAGGCAATAAAAATTAAGTGCCCAGTTCATGAGTGATCCCATAGTAAGGCTAATTTTCCTAGAAGTGATACAGAGAAATATTTTCCATTAGGACATTCATAAAATTTTGTATTCAACAATATCATTTCCTTGGGTCTTTTGGAATACAAGAGGGGCTGCAGTTAAGAGAGAAGTATGATATACACGACCAAAAGGTTGTGTTCCATCAGTGGGAAAGCCTGGGGAAAATGATAAAAGTGTTATTAGTTATATTTTTCTCTGACTACACTACTTGAATGCTTAAATGATAGGGTCATTATTTTTTGTATTTCTGAGGAAGTAATATTTTTGCTACTTGTGACTATTTGTAATTTTTGCTGTAATAGTAAGTACCTATCCAATCAATCTTGAATTTTAAATCTCTTTTAGTCTCTTGGGAAAATCTGTTTAAAAGAAAAGTCCAGTTTGTTTAGAACCATGCGATGATTTAGATTGCAAGGGACTTTGGAGGTCATTTGGTCCAACCTCCTGCTCAAAGCAGACCTAACCTATGAAGATGAGTTTCTTTCTTTCTTTCTTTCTTTCTTTCTTTCTTTCTTTCTTTCNTCCTAAATAATTTCAATAGCAGTATTTTGTGGCAATCGTTCTCGCCAAAGAGCTTGTTCTAAACCACTTTCCATTTACTAAATTTCCTTTTTTGTCTTCCCTGCTATTAACATACCCTGTATGTTACCTTTGGAATCAACAACTCCTGTTCATGATTTATTCTGCTCTTGCCTCTTGTATTGACAATGGAAAAGAACAGAGACTAATCGGAGTATCTTGGGTGAAATACAGTTTGGAAAATGTTCCTTCTCCCATGTTAAAAGGATTACAAAACCATATTCTGAAGTATAACCATACTTCAAGATTATTGCTTTCAATCTAAAGGTAATTAAACCATTCTTATATTTTTAGGCCCAGAAGAAAATTACTTTGTTTTCTATATATTTACAGAGATGATGAGCTGCTGATTTACGATTCTTCTTAAATTATAGGAGAGCTGAACAAATATGAAACCTAAAGGCCTGGCTTTACTCTCAGCTGTTCTGGTATAATTTAGCTCAGCTTCTGCAGTGTTGATGAATTTATTCCAGTTCTACACTGCTGTGACCAAACCAGAATTTATTGTATAGTTTATATGAAAGAATTGGACCATATTCCTGTGTTCTTAGATAATGAGATTTCTCTTAGTTGGTCTATAGTATCTCTTCCTCAACCTTTCCCTATTTTATAATTTTAAAAAATGTTTCTTTTCAAAAGAAAATGCCGAGCTCTACCTGAAAAACTGTATTACACACACAGTCTTGCAAACTGTTGTTTTTTATAGGGAAGCTCTTTGCAGACCATGAAACTTGGGAAAGATCCTGTGGAGGATTTGGTCATGTTTAGAAACCATCCAGAGTAGCTACGACAACTTCATATCCGGGGGCCAAGATCGTGTCCACATACCAAATATCTGACACTATCCAAGATCCTTATCCAATGTGAAGAGGAAACTGTAAAACTATAATTGCCTAAAACAACCCCTAGAGAGAGTATTGCTGGTTCTTAAGAAGATTTTTTGGCATCTTAAATACAGCTTTTTCTTAAGAGGTCTGAAACAGGAAACTTGTGAAAGAAAAGAAAATAGTGAAAGGAATAAGGTATCTATAGCTCTGGAAAACCAGGTTTCCAGCTAGGTCCCTTCTTTGTTACTTGCTGTGATTTCTTAATGAACATTTAGTTAAATGAACTTGGAGTGTTCTATAAGCATCTGAAATATATCAATATAATTTGCTTTGGTTTATATTTTAAGTGGGAGTGGTATCCTATCTCGGTTTCAGCTCCCTCTAATCTGGATCAGGTGGGATTAATGCTGAATGCAGCTGAGGAAGGAGCATGGAGGGACACTGACTGTAGCAACAGTGGCTGGTCAAACTCCATTCGATCACCTGGTCCAGGCAGTTCAGATGCTGACTGTGTTTTTTTTGTATTACACGTGAAAGTGAAGCTTCTAAGTGATAAAAATCTGCATTTCTGTACAATGAATATGTTGGCTACAGCACTTGCAGCCTGTTCTTTTTGGTAAAAGCCAGGCTCTGTGAGATTTCTCTTAGTTATTGATTGTTAATATAGTTTCTGCTTCCTGTCCCTTCACAGCAATGAGATTTTTACATCCTGCCTGTATTTGATCCCTTTATATTTTTCTGGATGTGTTCTGCAGGGTTCTGGAAGACAGGTTTTTTAAAGGAAGAGAGTCCTGGAAAATGCATTGCTAAAGTTACTGATCTAAAAAATCAGGTGAATAAATGGTTTTGGCAGCCAGGATAAAGTTTTGTATATTGGTTCAGGTAGAATGAAACTCAAACATTTTAATAATGGCACATTAACATAACTATCTTTGGCAAAATATTTCTGGCTACTTTTAATGAAAGTAAAAAGACACTGATATATCTGGATAAATAGGAACAGATGGTAATTTTCATCATTCTTCCTTTCCCCTCTCCTTTTACTAGCAGCCCAGTGAGGGAGAACTAAAAGAAAAAAACTCCTTTTAAGAGAATTGGAATAGAAACTGCAAAATAGATATCCCAACTTATGCTTAACCTTTGCCCTGTGGGGTCATGCTCTTGAATGTTCTTCATCCATTTGATTAATAAAGCAAAAGGATTTTCATCACTGGAAAAAAAAATAGTTCAGATGTGTTTTCCAGATTTTACATGAGTTAAGAGCTGTTTTGATTTGTGAAAACTGCATTTTCAGAGAATACATTCTTATTCAGGAAAAGCTCTCCATCGTGATAATGGTTACCTGCAAGGCAATGTTAACTTGGCAGCCTTCATGGTTTGGCAGCAGATTTTAGCTTTACATAACACTGAGTTATTATTATTGCATATTGCAGCTTTTATGAAGGAATCAAGTTTTCAAACGTTGGGGTGGTTTTTTTTCAAAGTCAGGAAATGCAACAGATAGGCTTTTTACAGGTGTGTAACTTTATGCTCTACATATCCTGTACATTTCATTATATGTCATTTAAAATACAAATCAGGTCAATGCACATTGTAATCAAAGATATCTATTATACCACCTGAATACAAAGAGTCTCATTTTATGTTTCAAGATCTTTTTCATTATCCACATTTATAAAATGCTCAGTGTTAATATTGCACTGGCATATCATTAATATTGTATTGTGGTTTTTTATATTTGACACAAGACTGAGGATGTCTGACTGATCTTGATTCAAGGTGTCTGTCATATGGGGAACAGAATTTCTCTCAGTAAAGATGCTTTGTTTTTAAATCAAGTGAATCACAAAAAAATCCCTGTAAAAGGCTAAAAAGTCCTTAAGGATAGTGGAGGATGCTCTTGGTGACAACAGTTTGTACAGAGTAAGATCTCCAGCTTACATTATTGTTCCATGGAGCATCATACAGAGGGGTTTTTTTGTTTAGCAAGGCTAATGAGATTCTATAGCAAGAAGATACACAATATCAGCAAGGAAACAGCTAATCTGGCATAAATGCTTGATGTCTTGATTCCTTTTTAAATGAATATTAATTTTTTTGTAACTTTCCCATCCCTGTACTGGAACTGAAAGTAGGACATCTGTAGGTCCAGTAATTAAACCCCTGTTTAAAAAAAAACCAAAACAACTTCTGTTTTCCAAAGCTGAAGTTGATTCTGCTCTAAAGTGTATCACAATCCCATGCCTCTCACATACCAACAGAAACAAGAAGATTCACCAATTTTCTGGTTGGTGCAGAAATCAAATGCTTCTGTCAGAGGAAAACTCATAAACACTTTTGCCATTCCTGTGATCCATCAGCAGCATCATCAGTTTTCCCAGCTCCTTTTTTGGAGGACACAAATTAAGTGTTTTTGTAGTTGGAGTTGAGGGACAAAATGCTCATTGCTACGTGCAGAGGTCATGGAGCTTTTTAGATCAGAGATGTTTCTTAAAGGCTACATTAGAAACTTCTGCTCACAGGCTGATGTTAGCTTGGATCTGAAAATAAAATAAATCCCACCTGCCCTGTGGAGCTCAGCCAGCAAAGTTCCTGGTGTGGACACAGCTGTGCTGCCAGGAAAAGGCTGCTGCCAGATTAACCTGTTGGGTTTAGAGCCTGGTGTAACTACGATGGCATAAAATCTCTTTCAGCTGCCAAACATTGGACCTCTGCTGCAGGGCTCTGCTGTTGTGGCTCTGTAATGCCCACAGGGACTGTACCTGCAGACACAGCCCTGGTGTGAGAACAAAGGGAGACAAAGATACCAAGAGTCATTGCCAGATCTGCTAGTAGGAGTCCCTTTGGACTGTGGGAGCCCCTTGGAGAACTTCCCACTCCGTAAATCCATCTTTTTCCCCTCTGGAAGGCACATTTCCTATGTCTGCCATTTTCCACTGGGTGCATGAACATCTGCTGATGTGACAAGATTTTCTTTTTCTCAAAAGAGCGTTTATTGCCCTTGCACTGGGAGCTACATGCTAAGGAATCTGACCCAGGAGCATTGCTCTGTGTAGTAGAAAGGAATTAGGTCTTCATCCAGACCCTAATGGGAATGTAAATGCCTCTGGTTGTTAGCAGATACTACAGTAAGAACTCTCTGCCTGCTTCACAGTCACAGCTAGAGGACTGCACAAAACCATAACCCAGCACTATATCAGGTTCAAAGTGTTTCTTCTGTCATCACATGCATCTGCCTTAGGTTATCAGAAAACCACAGAGAATTACAGCAGTGAGGAAATATTCAAAGGTCAGCCCAGGATCAGTGTGAGTGACAGGTGATGATTGTGTTTTTGCTAAGCTTTCTGTCTCTGATACCTGTTGATGTAGGAATGGTTGAGTTCATGGGGGCCAGCAGCTTCAGGACTCTTTAGTGTATGTGGACTTGTTTAATTACTCTTTCTTCCTCAGATGAATGTGAGAAAGCTTGGATGGGTTGTAGCAGTGGCAGACAAAGAAACGTGACTGTGATGGTCCTTGACCAAAATTGTCCAAAGCCCTTTAGCATGGAAAAAATGTCACTGGACAATGACACAATAGAGTTAGTGGAGTGAAGAAGTTGAAGAGGAGTGATTGTTCACTTTTTTCTGCAGGATGAGAAGTAGAGGGCATCAAATAGAGTTTAAATTACTCAATCCTTGGAAAATATCTCTGGTTCCTGAGTAAAGGTGTTTGGAGGCTGGATGAAACAAGTACAAGAGCACTGATCTTAAATACTTGGCCTTTGTATGGCAGCTGTTTCTACTGTTATTTTCCCCTCATCAGGAAATAAAAACCTAAATTCCTTCCTAAAAACCTTCTCTGCCCCATGGGGAAGTTGACAAAGAGCTGCTCTGAAGAGAAGGAGGTGAGGCTGCAGACAGGGAGAATACCAAGAATGGGATAAGGGGAGGTCTGCTTCCAGAATTCTGGAGGAGCTGTAGCTGCAGCCTAGCACATGTGGAGTCTACCTCACCCATTTTCCCTTCTATTGAAACATTAAAAGTGTTTTTTTTTTAATATTAGGAACTAGTCATGCTAGTTGTAACAATAATTATCAAATCAAAAAGATTTGATAAGGTGGCTATTTAAAATCCATATAAGTGTGAAGTTCTGACATGATTGAAATGAAAATGTTAGTGAGTCAAACAGAGTAATTTTGACAAACTGTATGCTATAGCAAACTTCCAGTTTCCTATTCCAATTGAAGAAAAAAATTACAACAATCCCTGTATCAGAACTTCTAAATTAACCTTCTGAAAAATCAGTTGCTTCAAAACAATATCCAAATCATAAGATAAAGCAATCAAACAGAACATTTTAGTGATTCTCTTATTGGGGGCAACCTGTTTGTTGGCCAGAGACTGACAGACCAGCACATATGCCTTTCCCTCACACTGTGTTTGGAAGTGGGCAGGGAACATGGTGTAAGGCCTGCTGCTTTCCTGCCATGGAGGGAATGGTCTAGCACCAGTCTGGAGACAATAGCACATCCTAGAAGCTCATGGATGGAAGAACCACAACAGAACATGAAACAGTTTTCCAAACTAGAAAAGCCTTTGCCCCGAGTATTTTTAACCCACACATTTCAGAACATGTCAGACAATTGATTAGCAATCTGTTGCTGAAGTGATGTATTTATCTGATGCATGGTTTCACTTAGCAGCTACAACACATACAGCAAAGAGTTGAAAAAAAAATGAATTGGAACTCTATACAACATCTTTTATTCAAAACAGATGTATTACTTGGTATATGTTTAACATTCTCCTCATAATCCCAACTTGATCCTTAACCATCATGCATTAGAATGTTGCTTTTAAAGAAGATGAAAATGGGCTGCTAAAATGCTGCCCATATAATCTGAATTATTTTCAGCCCTGTTGTTAAAGCTTAGAGATAAAATTCGCTTTTGAACTAAGGTTGAAGGCATTGTGTTTGATATATTGGTATAATTCCTGCAATATAAATACTCATAAATTAAGTTAGTGGTATGGTATGATTTCCTGTAATCTGTTTCCAGAATCAATATTTTATTGAATGAACTTCTTATTTTAACTTCTCACTTACTGACCTAGTGGTGCAGCTGTAATGTGTGCTTGATCATTCACTCTCCTTTATTTTTTTTAAACAGACCTGACTCTGCAGCAGTGTAGATGGGGCAGATTTTTGGAAGCATTGCACTTAATATTGTGTGGAAAGAGATTGAAAATAACACTATCATGCCCTAATGTAGAGACTCCCATTTTAACATCCTGTAGTAATTTAGAAAATGACTATGTAATGTTACCCCCATTCTATGGGCAGGAAGACTGAAGCCATAATTACTTCCTTCTTAAAAGGATGCTTAACTTTAAGCACCTCCTATTGTATTTACTCTTCTAAATGTGGATTTTATTTTTAAAAATCCTTTATAAATAGCAATTCTCATTTAGTTAACTACCCAAGATTTATTACAAGCTTCTGCCAATGAGTGTGTGACCTCATGCACAGCAAAAGGTTGTTTATTCTGAGCAGGTAGAATTATCTCACCTTTTGGGAATGTGCTAATGAAGATGCTCAGCAGTAGCTTTGGTGGCTGGGGTCCATTGGCACGTGATAGCTCAGCCTTCTGCTCTGGGTTTTAGCCCTCCTGCCTTCCTGAGCAAGCCAAACTGCAAGCAGTGGGATTGCAATGTGCTGCTCTGGTTTTAGCCTCTTTCACTTTGCATTACACTAGCAATGAATTATTTATTATTAGTAATCATATTAGTAGGGTTAACCCTTTTGCTGTATATTCTCCCCAGCAGGCAGCCTTTGATCTGCTTCTGAGGCAGAGGTAGTGACGAAGACAGATGGCAATTTGAAATTGTTCCCTTGGTTGACTTTTGACAAAACTCTGAGTGCAGAGAAGCAGATTTGTGTGCTTTCTTCTCCTCATTTCTTCATAATTATACAACTCCCATATAACTCTATGCAAGTCAACTGTTTCCTAGAGGCACCTGCCCTTCCTCAGTAAAACCCAAAGAGAGATCAGCTTTCTGGTTAAAAATATAGAGAGGAAGAAACAATGGCATGCACTTCAGGAACATTTTAGAGGTTGGCTAAAACAAAATACAATAAAAATTGAAAACCCTGCAATGAACACTTGGAAAAAGCAACCAAAAAAATTCAGTGGATTTGGTCCTTATGCTCTTACACTTGATGGTTTTCTGCTTATCCTGTGAAAGAAATCTCATTCTGAAAGCAGAATTGCAGCTTTCTTCACTTAACCATTCCCAATAGTAGAAAGAAGATGGAAATACAAAATCTAACATCTGAAACAACACTTTAAAAAAAAAATAATCTCAAAGTTTCAAATATTATTTTTCTTTCCAGAAAAGCCTGTGATTTTTGTAAATTCTTAAGATTAGAAATTGTGAAAATACTTATTTTTAATAATATTAACTACTTATTTAATAAATTCTTGTTCAGCATATTTATATAAAGTAACAATACCTCGATCAGCTCAGTAGCAATGCATAGTTCTGTGCTGTATCCTTTTCAGGAACACCAAAATTACCAGTAACCAGCATCATTCCACACACACCTTCAGGTACTGCAGGTCTCCTGGGAGCTTTAGGTTGCTGCAGCAAAACCTGTTGCTGCATCTCTGAGCTGCAGAGCCAACGATTTTATGATTTCCCTCTCCTCAAACAGATCCTCACTCCCTTTTTTCTTTGCTGTTGCTTGTTCTGTGACTGTGCTTTATAAGCTACACCACATTTAAGCATGCATTGATCCCACTGTGGGTTTTGGGGGTGGAGGGGGGAATGCAGTGGAAGTACTAACAGAAAAATTGCTCTTTCTGTGGTGGCCAGAACAACTGTATTAGAGAAAACTGCCTTTTTTTTCTTTTTTTTTTTTTTAAATCAGCATTTATAAAAGTATTTTCTGATGTGGTAAAAACTGGTATATAGATGGAGTTCAAGAAGTTGGAGGGTATGTGAAAGCATATATTATAAAAGGAAAACTGGATTGTTTCACAGTTAGGGGTTCTGTACCTAAAATATCTCTACAGAATAAATTTCTTTCTTCTCAGACATTTTGTTCCAGATGGGCAAACTGAGAATGAACAAGGTTTAAGCTGAAACCTTCATAGAAGCAGCCTGAATATTCTGACTTGCACATTCTGGTCTGTAGGTTTATAGGGGGATAATGCTGCCATGAAACTCCAAGACAGCACAGATAATCTGCCAACCTATTTGCAGTCCTAGTCCTGAGAAATCCCCTGTAAGCAGTGAATACTGACCTCATATGAGGAAGACATGAACCTCATCCCTAGTCTCAGTTTCCTCTGCAGACTTGTCCAGCATCACTCTTGATGTTTCCAAAGAACATAAACTCCATGAAGACTGGTGTCATTCTCCAGTGGAGATTAAAATGGCATTTGTGAGATCTGATGTTCCAGAGGGCAGCCATGTAGTGCTATAGCAGGAAGGAAACCGGCCTCCAAAAGATACCACAGTAAGAAAAATCAAGGAAAAGCCCAGTCCTGGAAAACAAAACAGAACCAAAAGTGTGGAAGTCTGGTGAAACAATGATTTGGAGCTGAATAATATTATATCAGTTCTGTACGCTTTTAATAAATAGTTGGAAAGTCTTCCATGAGAAGTTTCTGTTCAGTTTTATCTCAGGGATAGAAGTTGCTCTTTCCCCCCATAAAGAGCTGAACTTCCTGAGCTGGCACATGTTGGAAATTTTTTTCACACTGGCATAGGAAGCTTTTTTTTTTTTTTTTTTTTTGGTAAAACACTTCACATTTATGTTCTCACTTCAAACAGAATTAAAGGCATAGGACCCTGCTCCAGAGACCTCTGAAGACCCTGATATTTTCACACTGACCTCTACGAGTTTTAGAGCATGCTCTTTTTTGTGCTCCTTTTGTTTTAATGAGTTGCCATTTATATAACAGAGTTAAAATTCAGAGGACTCAAGGCACACAAAGAATATGCAGTTCAGGATGGAAAGGGAAGGATTCTGTGCCCAGCAAAACCAGCCTCTGTCTTCCCTGCTACTTGCTGAGATAAGCACGAGGGGAGTTTTCTGCACTGGCTGGGTGTGACTGACAGCTCGCTGCCGGGTTCCTGCTGCTCCTGGTAAACCACTCTTCATCTACTCTCCAATCCACAGAATAAAGGAACCAGATAATCAATGACACTCTCGTCTGTCCATATTTAAACATTTATGGGAGAGATGTTGACAGATGATCTCACCATCTAAACTCCCTTTGTAGTTGATGCAAGGACAAAGACACTTCTGTCTCATGTTTTTCTATATGCATTTGCAAGTAAACAAATGGGTATACACATATATAAATGTAAAGGTTATTTTAAATGGTGTCATGACAAAATCTGAAGAATAGAATTAGGTGCTCCTTCCTGGCCTTGTTTTTCTTCTCTTTTGTTCTGCCAGCACAAAGTGAAGTCAGTGGGTTTTGTGTAGCCGGAAGAAAAAAGCTTTTGAAACTCCAGCAAAAAATATGTACAGCAGATACAAATAAAATTCAGGGTAAGTGGCACCTTTCTGGGGTTTCTGTGACTGGATATTCTGTTTACAACTAGCTGTTACATTAAGGATGAAGGAATACCTACAGCTAACAAAGCTGCAACTTTCTTTTGGCCACATTAAGGAGGTGTTCTGCTTCTCTTCTGGGCTTTTGCATCACTGACTCAAAAGCTGCACTGTTGTTAGTGCAGAGAGACTGTCTTTTTTGTCCTGTGTCCAGCTGATCAACTTTCCCCCTATGCTTCATCCTGCAGTCTTCCTCTGAGGGAGAGCTGCAACTTGAGAGTCAAGGACCCCAAGGAGTGCTTAGTTTACTGAGAAAAGGTGAAACCACTGCTGTGTTTGAACAAAACCGTTTATCTTAGTATAAAATCAGTATTTTGTTCAGCCCTAGGAACTTTTCTGACAGGGCTGAAGTCTCAGGCCTCCTTCAACACATGTGATTTTGTCCATCATGAAGGTTGCAAAAACATCTGTCCTGGCACACAGGGATCCCTGTCTGGGATCACAAGGAGACTGATTAAAAACCTGGAAGACAGACATTTCCCAGTCTGAGCTTTCTGCCATGGAAACAGGCACCATAATGCAAACCTGACTGATCTGTTGCAGGGAAAGAAAAAAAAAAATGAAAAGACAGTTGCTGTTCCCTAGTTGTTCCTGAACTGATGGAGCCCTCTCATGTTTCATTAATGTAATCAGTAAGTTGTCACTGTAAGCTGGCAGGGAAGGCAGAGATTTGGGGGAGTCCTTGAAGGCAGACAGAAGGAAGTGTTATGTACTTAGGAGATCTGTGTTTGTCTGATAACAGCCTAGGCTAATTTGTAGGCCTGTGGCATATCTACCCAGAACTGAAGGGCCATGAAGGCTTTTTTTATTGTGACCTTGGTTGCTTTGGTAGGGTGAGCTCACAGAGAGGGGGAATAAGTGAGAAGGGAACCAAGCAGGACCAGCTGGCCTGTTCCTGCAGGATGCAGTGTCTCTGTGTGTGCAGCTGGGTTCTGCTGCTGCCCACGGTGCTCCTCCCCTGGGCAAGGGTGATGGGAGGATCTCTGCATCCCACAAGTTCACTGCACAGCTCCTGATTATGACTGAAAGCTAGGAATTCTCTCCTCTTCCTCATGTCATGATATGGAAAAGATTTCACCAGTCCTCTCAAAAAAAGAAAACTCATTGACATAATTAAAAACTACTCATTTAGTACAAAAGTCTTGTATTACAGTAAACCAGCTGTTTTATCCACAAAAAGCTGACCATGTTTTCATTTAGCCTTTATCCCATTACTGATGTGTTCACATTTGTGCAACATTTACATAAAGTTTACTGACAAAATATGTCTTTCCTCTTGCATGTTTATGTGTTTCACGGTTGAGCACATCTGTGGAATTGTTTAGATATCAACAAAACTAACGCAATACAAAAACTCTGACCTCACTGTGGCTTTCTCTCATAATATCTCTGGATATTATGCTTCAATTACTCCTAAAGATAGGTTTCAGCTCCAGGCTGTTCCCTGCTCTGCTACCTTGTGGGGAGGAGGACTAACCTGATGAAGACTTTTGGGATGTCTTCCTTGTGATGAGGACATTTGGGTGTGTGGCTGTGTCCTGGTCAGCTGCAGGAAACAGTAAGTCTGCAAACATGAGGTGGGCAACCTGCTGAGCCTTGCAACTGACACATCCTCATGGAGCTGTATCTTCACAGGGATGCAGAATCCCCCTTTGCAGAGCCTGCAGGGCACTGCATGGGGATGGCTGGCTAATTGGCATTGATCCTCAATGGAAATGGGTGTCTCCTGTGCCTCTGAAAAGTCTGACTGGAGAAAATCACGTTTCTCTATCTTAGCAGCCAGTTCTTTCATCACATCTTTTCACACTTTCTGGCTCTGTGAGAACATCATGTTCAAACATGAGGGAGGAATCTGGACCTGAGTGTCATCAGTTTAATGATACTGTTCAGATAAGGAAAGAAATGCTAGACAATGGTGCTTATTCCTGCTTGTGACAAAACTGTATCAGATGTTGTACAAGCTTCAGTGGAAAATTATCTACGGAGTAGCTTTCATGTTCAGAAATGCACACAGGAGAAGTGATTTGGTTAGATTGGTGAGAGCCCTCAAAAAAAAAAAAGTGGTGTATCTTGCAAGTAACTCTTAGTTTTTAAATCTTCACAGGTGGAGAAGGCAGAAATTGATCAGGACAAAGTCACATGTGAACCAGCTGAACTGGGGGGAAAAATGGCTCAATATATATCAGCTGATGAAAGGTGCTTGGGAGCCTCCAGGGCTCAGGGCCCAGCTGGCCTGGAACAGCCAACATCTACTTTAGAAAACTCCAGGTCCCTAAAGCAGGGTGTTTGCATGCAAATTGTCAGGTGTTTGAGCTGCCAAACTGTGGCCAGGATATAACTGGAAGAGTTTTAGTTGGCCCAGGCCAAGCAGTGCCAGTGAATGTGGTCATGGCACAGGCAGTCCTGTCCCAGGGCACACAAACAAGTTCAGGCACTGAATTTATTCATCTCTGTGAAGATACAAATTTCCATGGCCCTTGGCTCTTAAACATGCCAAAGCCATGGTCTCACCCATGGCCCTCAGCCACTGCTTCACTGCTGGATGAGAGATATCTGGAGAGATAAACCCCTCTTCTTTACCAGAAGGCAATGGACAAGGCTGGACTGAGAGGCTGAGCAGCCTCCATGCTCAGAAGTTTTCAAGAACCAGCTGGGTGATGCCCTGAGCTGGGCTGTGACCACACAGCTGTCCCCACATTGAGCAGGAGGCTGGACTCAGGTCCCTTCCCACCTGGATTATTCTCTGTGGAGCAGGGTCCATCCTCTGTGATTCCCTGAGCTACCTCCATGGTGTGTTTGGGCCGTGTCAGTGAGGTGAGGGCTGTTTTACAGCACCATCCATAAAGAATGGCTATGAATTGAAAGGAAATATGGGCAGATTTAAAATGGAAAAAGCACAAGTATAATAAATACCTAATTTTATGTCAGTGAGTTTATATTGAGAAGGTAAAAAATTATTATCAGGTGGGTTTTTCCCCCCCAAAGCCTAGTTAACTTCATAGAGAGAGATTATCATAGAAGCAGTTTATGAATAACATTTTTCAACAACAGGATTTGTGGCTTGCATATGATTGTGGTAACACTACTGCAGCTGCTCTTTCAGCAGTTTGGTTTGCACCCATGACCTTCACCCAGCAATTAAATTACGTGTCCTGAGTAGTGTGATGTTTCAAAATGCAGAATTTCCTGGGTGGGCTGCAAATCCTTAATTATATATTTTAGCAAGTCATTGATGTTTGTGAACATTTTTGCATAATTGTAGTTCTCGCTCTCCTTTCTACCTTACAATGTAATGTATTTTTTAGAAAGCCAAGAGCCAGGTGGAGTTCCCTGGGAAAAAGAACAACTAAAAATACTTCTACTATGCATTAATTCAGTGCCATTGTCCGATACCGTATTACACAAGATTAATGATCTAATGTAGCTTGACATTTTACAAGGACATGAAGCATCAGCCAAAACGTGTCATAAGATGTGACACCAGACCTGGAAAGCAGTGTAGAGTGATAATGGGCCAATTAGGCGTGTCCCTTTGTGTTACCGGCAGGCAGTGAAAGGCAGCCCTTCCATCCTTCCCTCCAGATTCACCTTCGGAACTCGTTGTGAATGAGAGACCAGAACTGTTTGTTTTGTCAACAGCAGCAGGGGCCAAATTCTGCCCCTTACCCAGCACGAGTCTTTATTTATGGACTTAGTAGGAGCTTCTGAACTACTCAGTGTATTCTAATTATCCTGGTGTCTTCTGAAAATAGTTGCCACTATTCCCATTTTGAGACTGTAGTACTGATGAAAGGCAGCAGTGCTCCTCTGGAGTGGCTATGTTGTTATTAAAAGTGGCCTAAATGTAAAAGATAAACCCTGACAAGTAGTTTTAATCACCAACAGCCTGGGCTAAATATGAAAGATGAGCCTAAAGTTAAAATACCATCCATTTCATGAGCCATCTGGCTGTCTTTCCTTTCCTACTTATTTAAACACTGTTTTGTACAGGCCATTCTTTTTGGGGTTTTCCATTCAATATGGACAGTTTGCCTCCTTTTCCCAGCTTCTGACCCCATTTCCTGAAGAGATGTGGTGTGACCCAGCTGTGCCAGGGCCCTGGATGTGTCAGGGCTGAGTGGGATGAATTCTGCAGGCTCTGATCATGGATTTGCTGTCCTGCAAAATTCACCTGTGACAGGTTGCACGTGACTCTTGCCACGGTGATTCTCTGGTTTTCGTGCAGCCATGTGCTTGAATACAAATTGATAGGCCACTTGGACCTGATCTAGTATTTGATTTTCCTGTTTTTCCCCTTTTCCTGTACTTGGAAATTTAAAATTACCTATTTAAGTCATAATATGGAAGGATGCAATATAGAGGTAAGCTGACAGTGATAGCTGACTGGCCCCATCTAGTTATTTACAAAGAGGTAAAATGTATCATAATTCAGTATATCTTCTGTGGCTCTTCATCATTGTTTCCATCATACATCATATTTCTTGTATCTACCAGCTTTTCAGTAGGAAAAAATAATTTATCTTCATTGACATTAATCTAACTTAATCATAGGAAAACCAGAGTGCTAAATTAGGTGTACACTTGGGATTTCTGTACCAAAACCCCTGTAATAATAAATCCTTCTCCACACAGGGTTGCCCTTTCAAAACCAGGTACAACTCATGCACCTGATCCTTGTGTCCTTTTAGAACAGGATAAAATGTAAAATTATACCAAAGCATGCAGCTTTAGTTCTTCCCTCATTGAAGTCAGGAGCAAAATCTCTGCTGTCTGTAGTGGAGAAGGAACCAGTGCTACTTAGAAGTACATAGAAATTTTTCATCTGGTTTTAGTAGATGCTGGAATAAGCTCCTATTCTCCCCCTGACACACTTAGTTTGAGCTTTCACCACAGACATTTCCCTGCAGCTGATGTTCAGTTTACACTGGTGGTGATGTCCTAAATCTTCATTGCTGATTGCACAGAGTAGCCTTGCCAGATGAAGAAGCAAAGGAAATGTGGGTGTCTGGTTTTCAGTCCTTCCTCTCCAGTATTAAATTAAATATCTTTCTAGTAAAAGAAGGCTTGGAATCAGTGGAAAGGTATCCACTGAGAAGGATTTCTAGTAAGGTGCACCATTCTGAAGGCAACTGACACACACAGCCATTCCTTCCTGACAGGCATTTGCAGCTGGGGCTAATAATAGTCTTTAATGTTCTTTCTAATAAATCTCCTGTCAGATGTTTAGTATGTTCAGTGTTAACTTACATTTCAAGCACTAAATATGTTTATCTCTATTGGGAGCTATCAGATGTAAACACATCAAAATTCTGTGACTATTTAACCCTCACAAACTAAGACAATTCTGTACAATCCAACTCTCTGGATAGAATTATTTCCCTTTTTAGCACCTTTTGATGGGAAGAAGTTTATACTGGCCTTTGGAATTGGTCTTTATCAGGTTCTCTAAGAGACACCATCATTCTAGTTCTTTGCTTTTGCTTTTTATTTTTTTTTTTCTGGAGCACCTCTATATATCATATTATCTGCCAAAATCACATGTAAATGGAAAGGAGTTTTGAACATATGCTGCATATTTTACAATGCAAATTTTCCTTAAAAGTAAATTTCTGAATAAATTTTCCATTTTGCAGGCTCACTTCCTGTATTCCTCTCTTCTATCTGTTTTTGACACAAGCAAAATCCCGCTGCTGACTGAAGGACAGGACACAGAGGAGGTGGATATGGCACTAGAATCTCTTCCTCCTCCTCCTCCTCCTCCTCCTCTTCCTCCTTGGAACGAGTCACATTTTGCAAAACTGGTGTCAGCTGTGAAAGCAGAATAGGTTTCCTTTCAAAAGCTCACTGAAGTTTGGAACTGAGGGAGGGGTTTAATCCTGGCCCTCTCCCAAGCAGGAACACGTTCTGAAAGTCGAACTAAAAGTCTCTCTCTGAAAAGCGCGTTACCATTAACGAACCCTCTCCTGTCACTGTGGGATACAGCACTTTAAATCAGCTATTTCATGATGGAATTTTCCTCCCCTTCCTCAGAGGCTGTGAACTGTTCAAGTTAAGTCAAGCAGAGCATTGGCAGAGCTCGTAGTCCACTTGGCAGGCGAGCAGCAAATGACTCTGGGCTGGGATTCTGTCCCAGAACAACTATCCCTATTGAAAACCTCAGCTAAGATGAGAAGCACCACATCTGTAATCTATACCTTTATTCTGCAGACCTCCTAAAATAAGGACAGATAAATATAGAAACCTGTTGGGGCCGGCACACGGGGAAAAAACTTTTATTTGAAGGGGGAAGAACACACAGATGGCAATGTCCTGGGTTTGAGGTAAATCCCAGCCCTGCTGCCAGCCTGCTGTGCAAGCATAGGTGGCATTTGCACCTCGGCAGCTTTTCCAAGTTCCTCTGGGAGGATTACTGTAGTGAGGAAGGCATGACACTAATGGCAGTGAGGGAAGGTATGTCTGTGCCAGTGTTGTCTGTTTTGGTTCATTACCACATCTCACCATTGAGGAGCTCACAACACTAAGAGGGAATCGAGGCACTGGAAGTTAGTTTGCTGAAGAGCAGAGTCCTGCTTCTGCCACGTCCCTTGTTTGTGGTTGTAGGAAAGTTGCTTCTCCATCTGATAGCTCTCCCTCCTCTGTTCACTGGCCAGTTAGGTGGTGCAGGGAGGGACACACAACATGCTGCAGCAGGTCTCCACCTCTGTAATCCCATAAAACATCCCACATTAATTTGCAGGAAATGATCTGCTGGGGCAGCTCTGGGCAGCATGGGAGGGATCACAGGCTCAGGCAGTGCTGTTGGATGCAACCTGATTTTCTGATGGACAGAGATGTAGGAAGGCAGATGAGAAACACATTCCCTAGAGCAGCAAAGCAGCCTGGCCCCTACTCAGGCTACATGCACTGATGGGATAGACCTAACAGGAGGGAAGATCCATGTTTGCCTTTTCATTCCTGTCCTCAACTGCAGCATCAGCCCTCAAATAACTTGACCACAATACCAGTGTCAGGATCAGAAAGCAGCACAAAACCCAGCTGGCCACCTTGCTCTGAAGTGTGAACAATCTGGAACATTTCCAGAGCCTGGAATGTGGCTTTTTACAACAGGGAAAATCACTCCAAGGGACTCCCAAAAAAACCCAGTGACTCTGCATCGTGCATGAATTCATGCATACTTCATCCGGACAAGTGATAGAAAAAAAATCTGCATCAATATGAATACTTGTAACACGAGGATGGGTAATGCTTTCTGCAGGGTGAGTACATGTGTAGTTCCTTGTGAGCCCTCTGAAACTCCAGAGGGAAAGCACGGCAAAAGCACAGCACATTACCATGTGAAAAAGCAGGAGCTGAACAGATAAAATCCTGGAGACAACAGAACCCTGGGTGTGCAGTATGGCAACTCTAATCTGCTACACTGAGACTTGGCACTTGCAGAGATAATCACTGGAGCTGTGGCAGGGTTAAATGTTGAATTAATACACATGATAGGTCATCATCCTTTCGTCTTTCCTTCTCGGAGGAAGTAAATAAATCTGTCAGCTTAATCTAGCACATTAACCTTAATCCTACAATTTACTTACTAGGGGATTTGTATAATCTACCCGATAAATAAGGACAGTAATTATTCCTGCTACAGAGGGCTGCGAGAAATATTTGCAATGAAGCTTGAAGCTGGATTTAAAAACCGTTTTGATTTTATTAGAAACACAAAACTCTGGCCAGGTTTCCTGGAAAATTCCACGGGGCCCAGTGCAGGTGGAAGCTAATTTTCTGTATGTGTATGTGTTTGCTTAGCTCAAGTGTAGATTCAGGGTTGCACGTGGTCCTGGATATGGGGGAGGAAGAACCTCTAGGAATATGTTTGCAGGAGCAAACACTGCAGGAACAGCCTCGTGCTTTGTGGAGGTCCAGCCACTGCACAATCCCACCAAGAAGTCTCATGGTGGAGAGCAGCAACACAGCCCCGTGCAGCCCCTATCTGCTAACAGGCCTTATTGCCTTCTCCACACCTCCCTGGATGCCCATCTGTTGTATCAAAGCTATTCCTTTAACTTCCCTGTTGGGAGATGAACTTAAAACGTGATTTGAATGATCAGAAATCCTATCCAGACAATTAGCAGGACTGCAAGGGAAAGTCCTGGAGGACTTCAGTGACTCCCTTGAAGAAACAGCCCTGTTCCTCTCACAGAAATGAGTGATTTTCCATTTCTTCCTGGAACAGAAAAATGCTTTTCAGGGTTTAGCACGGTGCCCTTTGAGGGCTCAGGACATCAAGAGCACCCTTTGCATTCCCCAAAACTCCTGTTTTCCTGGATTATATGAGAAGGGCAAACTCTTCACTCTTTCCTGAACACTGGATATCATGGGCATTGACCTGCCTCATTGCAAACACAGCCAAGACTGGAAATTGAAAATAAACCAGTCCTAATTCCTGGAGAAGTTTTTCTTTTTTAGCTATTTCTCATTGCCAAGAGTGTATTGATAGGGATGAAAGAGACAGAGAAGTCAGGTTTAATATCTGTGATTATCCCTAAACGCACTCACACACAAAGCTTGATTTAGGTACTTGGGGTGAAGGGACATTTGGACAACTCCCATTATTGATGTTGCTCCAAGTGTCTGCACTGAGCACACACTCGTGGAGGGCTCCTGACTGCCCACATCCTCCCGTGCCCATCTGCTGCCATGGCAGGGTGCCCACACAGGCCCCTGGTCCCAGGACACAGGTATTCTGCAGCAGGGGGGTCACTGAGGCCACACTTTAAACAATGTTAACACCATCTCTTCAGCAGGACAACCTTCCTGGTGGGTAATTAATTGAGTTTCCAGCAGCATCTGTCAGCTGTTTGCAGCACTCTGCTTTGCCTGGCTAAGCAGCCAGGATGACACTGCTCTTGTTTCCTCTGGGGTGTCAGGGTGGGGGCTTGGCTGTATAGGAGATGATTATGTGGGAACAAGGCTTTTGAGGGCTCTGTTCCCATACCTACGTGTGAGGCAGACAAAAAGGGGCAGCAGCTTTGAGCTGGCTTTTACAGAGACAGGACACGCAGCCTAGCTCAACCTGGAATTGAAATCTTAGCACAGAACAGAATCAAGAAGGTTTAAAGATCTAAATTCATTCACAGTAAGGAAATTGTTGCAGCTGCTTCCAAAAGTGCAGGCAGCAGGGGAATCTTTTGAGGGATTGTGGTAGTGTAGGGGCCTGTTTAAGTGGGTTGTCCCACATCACCCTATTCCATGGGGGTTCTTTTAGGAGGGGTCTCCTAACCCTCCTCAGCTAACAGTGGCTTCACACACTTCTGTGAGCAGTGTGGTAACTCTCATGCACAGTCTACTACATCTAGAAACAAGGCAGCAACACTTTTAACAACAACTCCTCAGAGTGCAGGCTATTTTTGCTGTTTATTTAAAGACTTCAGTAGCTTCCTCAGCACTTCGAGCACCTTACAGACACTTTCTATTCACACCACGGAAAGAACCCCAAGCCCAAATCCTGGAGTGCTCTCTGATGCACAGGAGAGGGATGGGTGTCTTCAGATGGGTGGGAAGCTGCCTGTAAAATTGCTCTAAAGCACCTATTGTATCTTTTTGGAAGCAAACCCAACTTTGAGTTGCTCCAGCTAATTTAGAGGCCCTTTCAGGACTGTTTCTATGGATACTTTCACCTTTAAGAGGGCCAAGCAGAGGGCTGGCTCTCCCTCACAAATGAATGCCCACGAGGCACACAAGGTTATTGCCTCCACTCCTCCTGCCATGTCAGAGCAGCTGCCTTAGCCATGTCTGGAACCAAGGGCACACTGGGGAAACTCCACCTGCTGCTCCAGGAGCCCTATTTAGGTTCAGTTTGAGGGCTCTATTTCTCTCATGCAGAAAACTCACTGTGCTGGCTTTCTGCTCTGGCTCCTGCTGCCCCAGTTTCCTGAGAGACCTTTCTGTATGGACCCTAAAGCTGTACTCTGGGTACCTCTGTGCCCAGGCCTGTCTCTGGTCATTTTTCCTGGCTGGAGACATTGTTATAGGTAGCCTTGTTTCACACAGCTGCTGATGGTGCTCCCTGGAGCCCTGGCCAGTTCATCATCTCTCCTGCCTTGAGACTCTGGCTGGGTCTGGGCACTGCCCCAGCCCTGCTCACTGCCCGAGGATGGCCTGTGATGGGGTCACACTCAGCAGGTGACTTGTTCCCCTAAAAATCCTGGTGTGATTGCAACCTGAGTTTCCATGGCTCGTGCTTCTCAGGACAGCAGGACAGCATGGAGGTGTTCTGTGTTTGGGTTTTTTGGGGTGGAATGAAACATGTGACACCCTTTTGTTTCTTGCAGCAAAGAGAGAAGAGTGTTTCTTGTTAATCGTGTCAATAGAGAATCACAGTTTGTGGAGAAGCACAACAGAAAGAAAGGACATCAGTCAGCATCTTCTCTGATTTATGGACTGTTTCTGAATGCACTACTTAACAATAGCATTTGTTCCCATAATACCCTTTAAGTGCAGATGGCTGATTTACTTCCCTGATGTTCCCATCAGGATGCAGACCCCAGCCGTGCATGGCAGGGGGATTTTGGTTCTTGCTGGGTGGCTGAAGCCACCACTGCTTTGGCCTCTTGCTGCCACCTGAGGCACGTGGCAGCCACCCAACAGTGCAGCACCCATCAGCTCCTGTTGCTGAGCTCTGTGTCCTGCTTAAATGCAGCCTGGTCAAAAGTGGCTTTGAATTGTTAGCAGGAAGGGCAGGCGGTGTCAAAGCTGGAGCACAGAGCACGGTGTTGGTGGGGCACAGCACTGCTCCTGTGTGCTGAGCAGCTCCTGTGCCCTGTGAGGGATGGTGTGGCAGCCTAGAGCCTGCAAGGACTGTGCACAGCATCAGCTCTAGCCAGGTAAATGGGGTTGGGGGTGAAGAGACTTATTTTGCCTTTCCCTGGACAAACCCTGTGAACTGGAGCTGCAGAGCCCTCAGTCAATTTCTTGCTGCCACAGATGCTTGAGAAAAGGGGGAGAAAGTCTGGGTTTAATTATCATCAACTGATTTCCTAATTACAGTTAGGTGAGAGGGCCACCAGCAATTACTCCCTTGACCTCTTCAATGGTTGGAGAGAGACTGACCAGATATAGAATCACAGAAAAATTTAGGTTGGAAAAGGCCTCCAAGATCATCGAGTCCAGCCTGTGACTGATTTCCACCTTGTCAATCAGAGCAGAACACTGAGTGCTTGGACACCTCCAGGGATGGGGGCTCCATCACCTCCCTGGGCAGCCCCTCCTAATGCCTGACCACCCTTTCAGTGAAGAAATTCTTCCTGATGTCCAACTGGGCCTCCTCTGGCATGGCTTGAGGCTGTGTCCTCTTGTCATTATAGGACACGAAATAAATTGATTCAAATATTTCTCCAAAGGCAGAAGAGAAAGAAATCAAGACTTTATTTACAGTTTACTCACTTTCTTTTATCACATGCTGCACTAAAAAGGGGACCCTATTGGTCCATAGGATTAACATCTCTCTCCATTAGTTAAGTAACAGAAATAGGAAACAAAAAACTTGGGAGAGGTTTTGTTATGGGAAAAGTACATTTCCTAACAATGTTTTGAGAGAAAAGCAGCTATTTACAAAAGCTGTTTTGGGAAGAGAGAGACCTGCTGAAAGGTTTCCCTCGGGAAACTAGCACAGCTAAAATTCTCTCAGGCTCAGAAAATCATGTCCACATCCTCTTGCCCTGTCAGATCACTTCAATCCAGGTGTAACTTACAACTTCATGTCAGAAGTGCCCTGTGCAGTGTCTTGCCCCATCAGGACTGTCTCAAAGATGAGCTGCAGGGAGGTGGTTGTGGCACCCATAAAGGATCAGAGACACATGTTTTGGTAACATGTTCTCGTTTGTTGTCTCTATTGATGTGATTGTATGAAGTTGAACAGCAGCAGCTCAGGGGGTGCAAGGGGATGTGATGGAGAGGTTGTTTGACAGGTGGAACAATCTAATGGAATTTTGAAGCCAGATATGAAAAGTACCAAAAAAGCCAACTTAACTTTCAGAAAAAAAGTTGGCTATTATTGCAGTGCCCTGAAGCTTGTGGCATAAAGGGAAGTACAAGTGACAAGTTCCATAATGATCTGAGCCAGGGAGGCTGCCACAGCTTTGTAATTCATACTTAGAAAAGGACAGTGATTGTGGTCAGCCTCTGCAGTTATTGCAGTTGGGGATTTCTGTGCCTCTACTGGCAGGTTAGAGGCAGTGATAACTCAAGTTTCACTGTGCTCATGAATTTGGTGACAGAGGAGCAAGATAAAATCAGTTGTGAAATGCTACTTTGGCTACTACCAGGGGATTCACTGCAAGAGAACGGTTTCTATTTACTTTTTTTATTACTCTGTTACTACTGGTAAGAAAAAAAAATAGCAAATATATTTTGCTATTCTTCATTGTGGTAATTGCAGACCTTTTTTAAGCTGTGTTTCTGATGGACTTTACCAAAACTGCATATTGTGATTTGGGGCTGAGCAGGCAGAATCATGTGTTTAATACTTTGAAAAAGTGGATTCTTAATACCCAGGTATAAAGTGTTTGTGTTAGTGGCATTGTGCTTGTATTTAAGGTTTTTTTAAACTTTTTTGAGGAGTTAAGGTACTGTGGCATTGGGGGGTGGGATATGTATTGGGTTTGACATACACAGACCACTAAAAAGCAGTATGGAATTACTTCTTTTGACATTTTGGATGTTTTGAATTGCAAGATACAGGAAAGATTATGCACCAATTTTAAGAAGCATGTGTTCAAAAGCCCTAAAGGCTTAACATGAATGATGTGACAGTGATTTTAAGATACTTTTAAGTCAAGCACTTGTGTGGTTTGTTTGGTGAAGTGTTCATTTTGAAAGTGAAGTGGTGTATTTAGAAGAGGAACAAGCAGCATAGATTATTTTCTTATGTATTCTTTACATTGTTCCCAGAAGGGAAAAGACTTTTCTTTCAGACTTTCATTCTTCTGAACTTGTGCAATGTGACCATGACAAATTAACCAACCTGGAATATGGTAACAGTGCAATACAGTTGGCTTGCTTAACTCCCTGTGATCTTGAAAACATAATACTTAATTGACAAGAGGTTGTTGCTCGGGCCTAGAGAAGGCCTTGCTAATACTTTATTTATAATAAGGACAGACTTGTAGTGCACAGCTCTGTCCTTGTGGCTTGTCTGTCCCTGAGATGCCAAACTTGCCTAAGACAACTACTGTTTTTAAATTCTATTAAACAAAGAATCTCTTGAGGTATATTTGAGTCTGAGACCTCCCTTACCTGACCAAGTAAACAATGTCATGTGTTCCTTCCCCCCAGCAAAGGAGAGGAATATCCTACTGCTGTGTTACAACCCCTCTGGCTCCTTCCACTGGCATGGAAGGCTGCACAGATTTTCCTTCTAGGAAGTTCTCTTATATTGCACAGGTGGAGGTGGGCTCTGTGCAATAACCACAGGTACCTCTGCCTTCCTAAATTGCATACTTTAAAAAGCCTTTTTAAAGAGAGGAACTTTGTTCTGGTTTTGTGTAAGATGCTACAGAGTACCACCCTAGTTAAGGGTTTAGGATATTGTTGCTATTTTATTTAAATATAAATGCCTAGATCCCTCAGAAGGGGAAGGGAGTAAAGGGAAGGTAATTGTACTTTGAGATATGTGCCTGTTTAGTTCAAATCCCATCGTCTGAAAGCAGAGGCATCTCTGCTTTCAGAGACATGGCTGAATTGCAGTAGGAAAAATGCCTGATGGTAGGTCTGTACATGAAAAGGCAGCATTTTCATTTAAACTGAGGAAAATCCTCTCCATTTGGGTCATATTTCTGGGTGCATATATTTTATTTCTCCCTTGCACCTTTATTGTAGTGTCCAAGTATTTCTCCATAAAACATTTTTTACACACTGCCGAGTGTTGCTTAGGTAAGAAAGTGCACTTAGCCATGCACTTCTTGTCCATGCAGCCTCACCACTCCTGGAAAGGAAAATCTCTCCTTCCCAAATTGGTTAAAAATGTGATTAGAAGTCATCCAAACAACTGTTCACAGTAAATGGAAATCTGGCTTGCTGTCTTAATCTCTTCAGAAAAAACTGGCTTGGAGATAGTGCCACTGAATTTCTTATATAAAAAACTCCATGCCCTCCTCTTCAGGAGAGTTATATGAAGTAGCCTTTCATTTAGGGCTGTATGCCTGGTTCCTGTTTTTTCTCTCACTCCTCTTCCCCTCAGCTCACAGCTAGTGGATAACAATTGACAATCCTGTATCCACACCCATCCTGCAGCTTTGCAGAAGCTTTCATATATGAAAAGTGCCATACTGAAGTGTAATGTATGACAGATGCCTTTGTGAGGAAGTTGTGAAGTCCCTTATTACAGCAGAGTGCATTTCACCTGAAAAGCCTCCTGCAAGGTGGTTCCCCCTTTACTGCTCAATTTCTCTGTGCTTGTGGCTCACTCAGTCTGCTGTCTCTAACAAGCAGAGGGAGGTGTGCTTGCTCTAGGGAGGCAGCAACCTTTAGATCCTTTCAAGATATGTCTCAATGCTCAGGTGGTGGATTTTGTTTATTGACATCATCCACAGAGAAGTTGAATTCTTTCAGAACTTGGGAGGCCCAGATCAAGTTGAAGGTCAATACATATAAAAACAGAACTGGTAGCACAGAAGGAAAGAAAGCTCTCAATTTCCCAGCAAACATTAATTGTACAATAAGTTGCCTTCAAGAATCCTTGCAGAATGTGTAGAAGTGTAGAAGAATGCTGTAAATAATGAGTGGGGTTTTTTTCTTTTTCAGATCTAGGCTAGTAGTTCAGTGTGCAGACTTTATTCATAACTCAGGGAATGTGCAGCAGCTAGAACATGTTAGTTCTGAAGTAAAGGAATAATGCTGGGAAGACTCACCTCTTCAATTTCTGTGGGCAGCACGTGCAGTTGGATTGGTTTAGCATTAGTGTAACTCCACAGGATTTCCTGTTTAATCAGTATTAGATGGCAAACATATCTAAACTCCTCAGTCACAGGCACACTTAATTACTATGGATCAAAGCAAACTACTTTCTTAATACTTTCCCCCTCCCTGTCCTAAATACCCCAAAGTGAAGCACTGGCCATGTCAGGTGGCAACTTTACTGTGCATGGTGAGGAAAGCTAAAGGCAGCCTTGATTATTTTGCCAAAAAATTCATTTGGTAGCATGGCATCAAACTGCAAAGTATCACGGAATAAAAAGGCTTGCTGGGTGTGTTCTGTTCAGCTGGGAGTTTCTGAGTTCCAGGCATGAGTTTGGAATGATCTGACTTAATGCCCTGTATCCCATGTCACTCTGGGTTCATCAGCTTGGCCTGGCAGTGGGCCAGAGTGGAAAGTGAATCTGAGTCAGATGTGAGCACCTGATCACTTTTCTATGGAATTAGGCAGGCAGCAGAAAATGGAGGCTGTGCCACTTCTTGCTTTTGAGGCAGCTCTGCTGCAGGACAGCAGGTACCAGACCATGTGTAGGAACAGGAGTGCTGTGAGCAGGTAACTGCTCTGGCTGAGTTGATATGTCAGCATTTTGGGGACAAATTTGAGCTGGCAAGGCATTCACAGCAGAAAAATTCATTATGTCACATAGGCTGTGGCACCTTTTTATCTGACAAAAGGAACCCAAAGCCAGAACTGCTTTATTGTCAGGTCCTGGTCCTGGGGCAGTGAGTAGAAAGGTAGAGTGAGCCTTGATCTTCCATAGTTACCACCTGGAAAATTCCTGTGAATTCTCCTTTACTAGGCCTGTCCTGGGCACCAGTGTTCAGGCACCAGCAGAGATTCCTTGTGTAGAAAGTCAAAATTGTAACTTGTTCTTGAGCTGTTTACTTCTGTTTGAGGAACTACAAGTTCCACCAGAGTTGAGTCTTGGCAGTTCACAAGAGAGCTTTATCCTGGAGTAGGGAGAGAGATCCAAGTATCCCCAGAATGTGCACAAATCCATATCTCTGTCTTTTCTGGTAGATCCTGCTGGCAGGAACAGAAGTGGAAAACAGTCTTTACTTTTCAAAGAATGTCTTTTCACAAGGAATTTTTGATGCAATTTTTTTTTCTAGCTTCTTCTGAGCTTTTCTAGTGAAGACACTCATTGGCTAGATCAGTGAATAGTTCACTCTTGACATTTGGCCAGAAGCTATGGGAATTTGTATGATATTATGATGTTACACTTATCAGACTAATTTTTTTCCCCTGTTTCCAGGAGGAAGGTTTCCAATCAATAAAGAATGAACTAGTAAGTTTACAAATCAGGATTCATCCCGTGCTGTGCTACCATATGTTTGTTCCCATAGTTCCAAACATAGTTAATATGACTATCCAATACATTTATGTAACTGTGAACTAAAGACCCAAACAGCAAAACTGGAAAGTGTTTTAATAGAAAACAAAGATTTAACAAAAATTCTCCCTTCCTGCCTCCTAGATTTCTAGTCCTGCATGTGCAGCCCTATAAGAGAATAGGAAGGCTTTTTTATGGATAAGATTCAGATTTTCATGGACTCAGAACCATATATGTTTCAGATATACTCAGTGACTCTGACAACTCTCCAAATCCTGGTTTGCTTTGTGGTAGTTTTTTCTAATTTTTTTCAAATGGCACTTGAAACTTAAATTGGTGTTAGTGGCTAGAGCGAATTGTATTTTTTTTCAGATTTTCAGAAAATTAACATCAATTTTTCTACTAAGAAGCCTTCTTAATCTGAGTCCTTTGAATATGCACATTTTTATAAAAGCTCTTCTCATCAAAATATTCGAAAATAAAAAGGGAAAACTCATTTTTTCTATTCAGAAGAGTAATGACTGGGTTTTAGAAATCAAAGATAGAAGTTGGCACCAAAAGTTCATAATATTTTGGGATTACTCCCTGAATACATTCATATTCTTATAATACTGTATTTAGTTTTTCTTTCAGTTTTTGTCCTCTTTTTTTTTTTCTTTATAGTTGGAGAGAAGCCCTTTAAATGTTAAAGGAGAAGAAGGAGCATGCCAAATAGTAAAAAACCACTCTGAACAGAACCTCTGTGATTTTTTTGTGCCAAAAAGCCCATTACAGCTCTGGAATTCGTGGTGAAATAACAGTTTATGCTGCACTATTCTCATGCAGCCACTAAAATTCTTGTTCATTTTAAGAGCTTAGCACCTGCTCCACCTTCCATGGAGCTTCCAGGATGGTTTGCCAGACACATCTGCTCAAGCAGAGGCAAGGATGGACTGAGCTGACTGGAGTTTGAAGTCTTCATGAAATACCTTTTCTGTCATTCTCCCTGTATAAATTGCTTGTCAAACAATTCCAGGTTTGTGGCAACCTGTGCTGTGTTTGTGCAGCTGGATGGATCACCACATCAAAGACAGGGAGGTTTTTTTGGAGGAAGGGTTCAAAGTTAACCAAAAGCAGCTCTTGTGAACATAGATATATAAAGTTGGGCTTCCACATTGGTTTTGATCAGATTTGGTGAATACCTGATGAATTTATCAAAAGTTGTCATTATTTAGTATATTTGAAAAATACATCTGTGCTTTGATGTTGATGGTTTATTTGCTATAAAAACCTGGGCCTGTTTATAGAAACTTTCAGGCTGCTGAAAGGAGCTCTGAGGCTCCCTGGAAACAGGGCTGTGCTGGTGCTTTTGTGCACATGTGAAGTGTGGAGTATGGAATGCAGTGTCAAACTGGATTCTGGACACCTTGCAAAGAGGGGGCAGGTGGAGATCTAGACAGCAGGAATTAAGTCACCTGTTTGATCCCACATGTATCAGAGGTGAACAGCTGTGGGAGGGTGTCCTGATAAACATCATTAACAGAATATTGCTGTCACTGAGTTTATTCAGTCTCCTGTCCAGAGCTAGATGAAACAAACTGGAATTGGAATGATTTGCAGCTGGATGTGCACAGGCAGGTGCTGCCACAGCAGCAATTGCTGTGATGGGGTGTGGGTGCCTTGGGGTCTATGGCACTGACATTTGCTGGTGTGAATTCACATTTGGCTTGCCAACTATCAACCAACTGCACAAGGTGTCTTGACATTGTTTTCTTGGGAAAAAATTAAAAAGGATATAGGGGAGTGTAAGGTAGAGGAACTCAACTGGCTAAAATACAGAATAAGCTAATGAGTCATGCCAGTGATTTAAACAATGTACCAGTACTTCTGGGAAAAGTACAGAAGGCCTTAAATAGTCATTGGAATAGCTGAGGTTGGAAAATACCCAGCAATATAAACAGACTGCTCCTATGAATCTGAAGACATGACACCTCTCCAACTTGGTAGCTCAAGGTGGATGTTCAACTTCGCCTCGATTTAGGAATAAGAATTGCTGATCAAATGCAAGGGAAAAATATTCTTATTCAAAAGAACTCAGGATTTTTTTATTTTAAGCAGATTTTGGTAGAAGGGGATGAACAAAACTGTTTTGTTCTGATGGGTGTTTCTTGAAATAAAATGTAGGTGGCAATCAGGTAATGCATCTTAAGGGATGGTGACGTCATGACTTGGTTTTGGTGAATTCAGCTTAAAGATTAGAATCTCCAGTTTGTTCAAAATGAATAAATGAATCCTCATCAATGCAATGCCAGAGTCATTGGAATTCAGGTGAGGCATTTCTTGAAAGGAGGGAAACAACACAGAAGGGACCCTCCATTCCCCTGGAGTCCTGGCTGCCTTAGGGAAGACTACAGAGGTTGTGCTGTCATGAAGTGGGGTATGAACAGCTTGAGAAGAGTACAAAACTCACTGGGTAGTTGAATAGCTAAGAGAATGATTTACTGGAATGATGGAATCTCTCTTTTTTTCTGTTGCAAATGGGTTATTTCTATGCTGACACTCATTTCAGGACAGGCCCATCTTAAGGATTCTTGGTAAAATGGACAGTTAAAAGCTTTTATTCATGCTATGGGATTAATAATGGCTGTACTTGACCATGTGTGCTGTAATTCTTTTAATAGCTTCATTCCATTATCAACTATTTATTAAAAAGATTTCACCACAGATATGGGCTTTATGGAGATTACTGTGCACTATACTTAATTACCAGATGTTCAGTGTGTTTACAGTATATCTGGTATTCAAGTAAACTTCTCCGTGTGAAAACCATCTAAAATGAACAGTTAAAATACCACTGTAAAGCTTTGTATTATAATAACTGGAAATGGAAATTCCAGCTGGGCAGTGTTATGAAACTAAAACTACAAAATTTCAGTCCTACTCCAAAACAACACTATTAAACTCCAGTAAAAATGTGTTTTGCTGTCTGAATTTACCTTATGCATTCAGTCCATCAGATAAACCATCACCCATGTGTTTTTCATATTCTTTTAGTTAGTTTATTGCTGTCTTTCATCAAAACTATACAAACTCAACTGTATGCTCAACTTTGAAACCAAACTTCGGAGTTTTATGGTTAGGGAATCCTAAAATTAAGACATGCCAAAGTCCAGGATAAGTGCTTTGCATTGTCTCAGTGCAATCATGTAGCTTTCTTAAAATTCTGTTTTCCAGGCAATTTTTTATTGCTCTTTAACTCTGATCTCTTTAAATTTACCCCTTTTAGAAACATCTAACTAGTGAAGTTATCTTAGCCTAAGGCCAATCTGATATAAGCTCAGCTCACCACCTTAAAAGCAGGAACATTTTTCTCAAGAAGTTGGCTGATGCAGAATCCTTCTGATTTTGAGTCTACTTTAATTCCTATTTTACATCACTTTGTACTGGGGCTGACATTGTTTTTCCACTTAAATAATCCTTCTCCTTCTATTATTGATTTTGGGCAATTGTAGTATTTTAGACTCCCCGTTGAGTCTTATTTAATCCTAAGCTAAGTAAGTCAAGCTGTTTTCCAGTCTTTCTATTCCTCTGGTAACATGTTTTCTGGTTTTCATCTTTCTATGACCAGAACAGCACACAGATATTCTCATGCGCAAAGTCTCAGGAGTACTCTTGTAATAAATTTCATAATACTTTTTCAGGGAAACATTAATGAATTTCAATATATCTTTCCATGGCTGCATCATATCAGCAATTCATAGTCAACTTGTGGCCAATTAAAGAAACCAGATGACTCTGTCCTTCTCACTTCTACCTTAAGAACCCCTAGTTTGAATCCAAAATACATGTCCCTACACTCTCTGTAGATGATAGCACTCTGTATTTCACTGTATTTTCGCTGAGCACAGCTTTGATTTCTCCCCTCCTCTGACGTGCTGCTGTGTCACACTGTTGTTAACATTAAATTAAGTCTTTCTGCAATTGCCTTTCTGTTACTACTTGCACTACTCAGCAGAGCCAGCTCTGAGGTTCCAGAGATTTCATGGCAAACACTCTTGTGCTGGGATAACTGAAATATCTACAGGGCTGGTGTTTTCCTCCTCTTTTTTATCTGCTGCAGAACGGGCTGGAATGACCGAATTATTAATAAAATCTAATTCTGTAATAACAATACTGTGTATCACTGCTGCCCTTCAGCTCTGTGCTTTTATCTCTGCATTCTTCTGGCAAGAAAATAGAGATCCATCCTGTTGTTTCAGTGAAAATTTTTGGTCCGAACCTCTACTTCTTTATCTGTGCATTTAAATTTTTTTAACATTTTTCTTCTGTGCTTTTAAACTTCTTCCATGCCCAACACACGAGCAGTGGCTGGTGCTATCTAACACCTCTTTAATTCCTGTAAACTTAGGCCTGGATCTGCTCTCAGTACATAGGGAAGCCTTATTATTGACATTAAAGAGAATGGAACCAGGACCTAGGTGAGCAGTGACCCATGACTGATGCCCCAACACAATCCCTTCAGCCCCAGTTCTGATTAGTCCTTCAAGAGCTGCACAATAAGGACATGAGAGTGAGATTTCACTCTTTTCCTGTCGCCTTCTCATCCACAGAATAGGCTTCTTCCCCTGCCACAACTTTATTAAAAGGGATATCACCCTAGACAGGGTGTCTAAAGGGATTATCACACAGTAAATGCAATTACATATTTCTCAGCATGTTGCCATTATTTGCCAGTGAAATATGATAGGTTTGATCCCTGTGTTGAGTATCCTTCCCTGTGAGTGCCACAAGTTTCAAAGGCCTCAAGTCATCTGACATAAAAAATGATAAACAAATCAAGGTATAGAGGCTCAGCTAAATTCTTAGTAGCTTGTGTTTCAAATGTTTTAGCTTAAGGACTTCTATTTGCTTTGCAATGGATGTGGAAGCAGTGCAACCATGCTTTGGAGGAATTATTTGTCTATATCCCAGTAGGATAACTTTTGGTTGTATGTGATTTGTACCAGAATAAATATATCAATAGTGATGAAATAAAGAAGACCAAAGGTACTATGCACTCCTGCCAAAACCGTTCCCTTCAGTTCTTGCCACTAAAAAGTGCCTGAGACTAACTTGAGACTTTGATCTTTTGGAAGCAACACAATCCAAAGTTTTCACTATCCCTTTCTATAATGAAAATAGTGCATCTCAAACTCACAGAATTGTTCCTCTAAATTGTGGGGCACTGTTTAACCCAAATTTAAAGTATGATGCAAGAAGTCAAAGACAGGTGACAATATTGTGGTTATCAGCATTTGTACTTAATCTCTTGGCAGAACTCAGGTTCTATCACAACAGAATAAAAAAGCAATTTCTATTTCTGAGTTATAATATTTTTAGTTATTTTTCATATTAGTATTGGCAATGCCAATTAACACTGTATGGGAAAAAATACATCTTCAATAAACAAATAAAAGCATTCTGATGCTTATGTTTTGGGGAGAGTTTGAAAAATTCAAGATGAGGCTCAAGAAAACCCAGGAAAAAAAAAAAGGGGGAGGGGGTCTACAATGACTTTTTGTTTGTTTTCTGGAAAACCTCTGTATTCCAAGGTACTATGAGGATTGCTTAATGTCTAGGATTGGCAAGTGCTGTTTGTAAAAGGATGCAGGTGAGCTGCTTGCTGTTGAGAAATGAGGTGGTGTGCTTCTCCTGACAGGGGGGCCAGGCAGGGTGGTGTGCCTATGAAATCACTGGGATACTGGCAGGAGCAGTAAGTGGAAGTAGTGTTTTGAGAAGTTAGCCAGGACATTATGAGAAATTTGGAAGCCCTTCTGGAGGGGAGGGATAGAGAGTCACGTTGCTGGAAGATGTGAAGAGGAAGAAGCAGGCTGGAGGACATGACAAGGCACAAAAGGAAAATGGGAAGGAGAGGAAGCTGAGGGGAGGGAATTGTGAAAGGGAGCTGTCAGGAGATGTGTGATTGAGGGGAGAAGAGCATAAGAGAAGTGAACAGGGCAGCTGCTGATGGAGACTGACCAGGGAGGGGGAGGGCAAACAGTGATGCCCAACACTCTGTCCCAAAAGGCTGAAGTGCAGGAGAGTTATATTAAACAAATTATGGCAGCCAGGTGTGTGAATTGATGTGTCACAGAAATACCTTGGGGTTTGCCTTATAAAGCCCCTCTTTGCAGCGCTCTCTGTTGTACACTGTGAAATGTTTTACACAGGGCAGGAGCTTTTCAAACCAAGGATCTCTGCAGCTGGTTCACCTGGAAAGAGACCCCTCTGGGAGGCACCGTCCTCCTTGCCTGACTCAGAAATAGTGTGAGACTTGCCCAGCTCTGTATAAGCTGAGAGTGCTGTGGTGACTCATGTCACAACCAAAGCCAAGCTCCCTGTGGCACAAATAGCAGCAGAACAGGCCCTGGAGTGTTTTAGACTTCACAACCTGTGAGAGCCCTGACAGTTCTATCCAAGGGTAATTCAGCCTTTGGTTTCCTTCCAAACTGTCAAATCTGCACTTGTATCTGCAACTCTCTGTTTCCAAGGCTTGCAGTGGGGTATTTGAGTGTATGGCTGCATGGAATAGCAGTTCTTGTGCCTCAGTGGTCCCTTGTGACCAGTTTTTTCCTACCTGTCTCTCTCCTTTTGTCTTAGTGTGCTCTGGCTGTCACTCTGAAGATCTGACACTTCAGCTGTGGTGATGTAGCCTCCAAGAGGAGCCATGCAGGTTTTGATTCAGGTTTGTCAGCACGTGCTTTAACTGAGCTGGATGTATTAACATGCTCATCTTGTCATGTCATAGCTCAGTGTCCTTAAGCCCTCACTCAGACCCAGAGTGTCTAGGAACAAGGCTGCCATGTCCATACTGCTCCATTTTTCAGTCTCTTTTTGGTATCAGGGTATCAGGGCAAACCAACCTGAGTCAAACTTGTCTCTTTTGGCCTTTCTCCACCACCCCTGAGTGTGAAGGAGCAGTGAGAGCAGAAGGCAGTCTGCACTGGTGGAGGTGAAAATGCAGGATACCAACCTTTTCCTGGACTTTTCCCATTTGCTTTCCACAAAGGAAATCTTATTTTCACTCCTTCAGAAACAACAAGCAAACAAGAATGGGGGCCACTGGATGGTATTTGCTGATGGTTTGGTGGGGTTTTTCTTTGGAACTTTTGCTATCTTTCAAAGCAGTAGCTTTCCAGGACAGTGTATTTAGGAGTTATGTATTCAAAGCTGACCTCTGCAGTGCAATCTCTGCTTGCCTGTTAGTTGGGTGACAGAGGAATTTCTGTTCTGTGCTCAGTGCAATGGGGCTCAGCCAGTGCAGGGCTGCCTCTGCCATGGCAGAGAATATGATGTTTTGTTCAGAGTTTCCCATGAAATATCTACAGCTGCAGCCCTGCCTTACATTTGCAAAAGCATTGAAATAGTCATGTGTAGCTCTTATTGCCACAATCTGTTTATATTTCCTGTCAAGCACCTCACATAGTAACTTTAAAAAAAAAAAGATGAGTATTTGAGAGTAGAAATTATAGGTATGAAACCCTGAATTCAATGGAAATTCAACTGAAATAAATGGAAAAACTGCCTTTGACTCCTGCAGTTAGGATCGTGCATCAAAAACGTGGTAACATTTAGGAACAACTGTCCTCTGCCACCTTAGTGTTCTTCTTTTCAAAGGGACATCTCAAACTAGAGTCTAACAAATTTCAGTCTAATGCTAGGCTCGTTCAAACTGTTATTGAATTATACTGAGCTTTAAAAAGCCTTCAGTTTTTGTCTTGGATTTAGATACTAAAAAACCCTATTTCTATTTTTTCCCTGTGGCCTGGAAAGAACAAAGCTTCCAGTTACCTTGATCAGCTTGCATATTGAGCTACTCAGTTATTTACACAAAGACATTTCTCCAAAAGGAAATTGTATAAGCTCTGGAACTACTTTTCTACCCTGTGTTTACAATAAATCTTCCAATTATTCAGTAACTTAAAGGTGCTATTCCTATAGGAATATAAAGTACCCATAGTCTAATAAAGTGTAGCAAGTAAATCTGATTTATCCAGTGACACAGTTTCTTGAAGTATTTTCCTTTTTGCTTTATATGGCAAGATGAAAGAAAACTATGCTAGTAGGTGCCCTGTAAACAGAATTGTTCATGAACATAGTTTAAATGCCTCAAATCCATGCACACATTCAACTCATCAGTCAAGTGTCAAAACAGCTTAATTGCTTTTTTCACAGCTTTGATCATACTTGTGTTTTATTGGACTGTTCACATTTTCTGTTATAATCACTTGTTATCTTTCCTAACAGCTCTAACAAGTACTGTCTTCATCAAGATTTTTGTTGTTCAACTTCCCTATTTCATTTTTAATCTGCTAAATGAGCATTTCCTTTCTTTAGAAAAACAAATAAATCAAAAGGGTCAATTTGCTTTTGTGTCTTGAAACAAAGCTCTTTTTGTTTTATTTCTGCTTGGTCATTTATTATCCACAGCATGTTTGATATTTGTGATAACGAATTTTACATAGAATAAATTACACGAGCATCCTGATGAATAAAGCCCCTGTTACTGTGCGTTTAGTAATGTTGGTTGCAAACTTTGTTAATGTCTTACAAATATTTTTGGTAATAACACATCAGGCTTTATTTATATTTCCTAGGAGAAAGCTGTCCTTTAACAAACTCAGCAATTTATAAAGGGGCATGACTGGCGTTATCCAAGGAGATTTTTAATCCTAAACTCTCCCGTTCTCAATTAAAAGGTATGACACAATTCTTTGTCCAGCTTGCCTCCTGTTTATGGCATTTACATGAAATATGGCACATTATTTAAAGCAAACACTGTAATTGTGTGTGCTTCATCAGGTCAGAGCACAATAATGCATGAGCAGTGTTCAAGACTCAATTTGCTCTCTAGATGCATTATAACCTATTTGGCATGATTTTTCCCAGTCTATATGTTAATGGCCAATAATGGCTCTGATCCAGGAAAGCTTTTAAGCATGCACCTAACCTTAAGTAGGTGATCAGATCCCTGAAACTTGCTGTTCTTTGCTGGTTTGTGCTCTAAACAAACAAACACTTCACTGTTCTCTGCCCCAAGCCTTCTCTTTCCTGACATGATCCTCTGAAGCCAGGGGGTCCGTGGGAGGCTGGACAGAGCAATGCACGATCCGACCACTATGGTTAATACATGCATTCTCCGTTTATTGTTGCAAAATGGTGGGTTATATACAGAAGTACATAGCTTACATTAACAAGTAGTTTTTAATTGGTGACAGATTAGAAAAGAATGTAAACAATCTTAAACTTAAGGCACCTACGGTAAAATTGTTACAGCTACACTAATTAAATCCAAGCACACCTTAATCTAATTTCTAACTGCGCCACAAGTCTACTCACTACTAACTAGGCCCAAATCCAAGGCCTAATGCAGGCCCAAATCTGAGGCCTAGTTCAGGATAGCTCAAACCATGTCCCATAGCAAATCATGCCCCTGTTCACTAAGAAATTCTTCTACAATCCTCCTTGTTCCAGTAGCTGCTCTTGTGTCCTGCTGTGCTGCCATTCATCCCATCCAGAGGAGGTTTGAGCCTCTCACAAGGACCAGGCCAAGTGGACTTGAAGCAGTCTGGAAATGGCTCTCCTTGACCAGGCAGACCTCAGCAAACACCCACCACCACATCTCCTGTGCTCATCTGCCCTATAACCTTGACCCCAAAGCTCCTGTTGGCTCCCTGTCCATCCCAGGCACAGCTCCTCACATTCCTGACGCTCTCTCACGTACTGAGCAACTCCCCCTGCTCATCCTCCCAGCCTGTCCTTCCCACAGAGCCTCTATCCAGCCACTGCCACTCCTGTTGGAGCTGTCCCACCGTGTCCCTGTGATCCCAACGAGGCTGTAACCCTGCCATGGCTCACAGAACTCCAATTCCTGTGGCTCATTCCCAAAGCTGCTCGGGGCAGTTCACAGCCAGCATCCATAGATTGTCAACAGATGCATTAAATACATGCAAATAAGTGTATCTACACATTTAAAAAGATCTATGGGGTGATTCATGAGGTGAAGCAAAGTTCCTGGTATCTCATTATGCCACTTGATAGGGTCTAGAGCCCAAACTAGAAATTTAAACTAAACGAGATCACTGAGGAAAATGAATCCAAGATACAATCCCTCAGTGAAGGCATTGCCACAATTGCTTACATTTGTACTGCTCCTTTTATTCTAGTTAGATAAAAATTAACCAAAGTTAACCAAAGTGTCCCCAGCAAGTCCTGGTGTCATCTTCTCCTGGACTATTCTCCAGTTTCCATCTTTTACGTGTACATTATAGTCAACTCTGTAAATTTTTCAGGCCAGAAGTTACATTCTCAGGATGCTGGATTTGATGACCCTTATGGATCTCTTCCAACTTGAGATTCTGATACACCCTTTTGTGTTTCATGTTAACTTAGTAGAGTCTGTTTATCTATTCAGTGCGTTGCAACTTTTTAAAAAAATTATTATGTGCCTGATAATTTTCACCTTCTTTTTTTTTTACTTTTTTCTTCCCCCTGAGTGGAAAATGGAGCTGTAATACCTGTGATCTTTTCACTGTGCAGCAGAGGCAAGATTGCACCCTATGATGGTCATGACCTGCTGCCTACCCCAGCTGTAAGTGGCAAAGATCAACGATTAGGTGGTCACTTGACTCTTCCCACTGATTTTCCTCAGTTTGTTCTCTGTTCCTCAAAGTTCAGAGGTCACACCAATTTGAGGGAAGCTTTTCTCTTATTTGTAATTGCCTCTGTGTTCTTCTCTGTGATTAAAGTGCCAAGTGGACAAAGGTGAGCATGAGCCCATTTTGTTTTCTGTGTTACTTGGCTGCAGAGTGAGCCAAATATGTTGTTCCATGTGAGGGAAATTACGGAAGGAGAAGACAAAAGGAGATGACCAAAGTCAGGAAAGTTCAGAGGCAGAGTGCTCTTCTCTTTGATATATCTTTCAGACAATTTCACCTTTAAACTGCTCAGCTGGTCAGTGCAGGAATTCAGCTGGTTAGAGGCCAGGTTTGTAAGGTTATTGTGATCTCAGGCTCAGCTCCCTGTCTGTCAATCGAGTTATAAAATAAACCATCTTCCATGCTTTTAAATTGGGGCCCATGGTAAATACACTTTTAGAAATGACACTTGAATCTGATCAAATCCTACAGTTGGGTGTTTATAGCAGCACTGAAGACAGTCTCATGACTGTAATAAAACTAAGTGCCCATTTCAACAACCAGATGTGGGAGATAAACATGCACGTGAGGCCTCACACATGGCAAGTGAGAGCAGCCCATTGTTCACTACAGGTTTGGGGTTTTTTTCCCTCTGGGTTCCCAGCAGTAAGGGAAGTTAGATTTATGGACTATTTTTCTTTTACATTTGCTTGGTGTCATAATGGCAGGGTGCCTCAATCACTCCCCAAATATTAGAAAGCTGCAAGTTTGATTCCTTCTATTCCTGGGTCTATATGAAATAGGAATTTTTTAAAAATTCTCTCTGAAAATACCTACAGTACTGTATAATTTGAACAGTTTGAGCAGTGGAACAGGGAGGAAGAGTTAGAGAGCATTTATTTGAAAGTTGTCATTTCACAAACTGAACCTACTCTTTACTTTCGGCCTTTTTTGCCAGACTGAAATAAACAGCTCAGCTAAAACAAATGTGGTGGTTTTGTCTGACTTGGGTTTTTTCATGATTGAAGTGTACGTAGTGGTATTTCAGCAGGATTATATAAATGGCAGTATAAGGGTGTTACTGAGGCAAGCTTTATGCATTGAAATAATATCTTTTATTAAATCCCAATCAGTATAGTTGAAAAAAAACCCAACCAGAAACACTTTCAGACATACAAGTGCTGTTCCAGATCTGATGACCTCTAAGAGCCCATATACCCTAAGCAAATAAAGATGGGTAATTATCTGCTGTAAGTCATCCTGCAAGGTTGTACAACCTCTCTACAGGTAAGGACATGCCTTGATTTTGGAAAAAATCTTGTTCTCTTCTGCTGAGGCAGCCACGTGGAGGCAGCAGTGGAAGTTTCATCCCTTGGATGTATGCACCAGGCCATAAAAGCAGGTGCTCTGGGCATTGTGCCTTAAGTTACATTGTGCCTTCTGCTCCTGGCAGCTCCTCTGAAGCAAAGGCAGTGGCAACAGAATTAGTCAGTGTGCAAGATGATGATGTCAGTGGAACTAATCTATTTTAGTCTATTTAATTATTGTGTTTAGCAGTCATACAGCAAAGTCTTCCAGTATCAAAAACATAGATAAAGGCAGACAGACAATTAATTAAAGTCTACCTGCTTTGGAGTATCACTGCACTTATTTTTAGGTACAGCAATTAGAGAAAGTTGATACATAGACCATGTGAAATACCCTTGTGCAGAAGCAAGAAGTCAAAGCCCGGAGTAAATCTGCATTCACAAAAGCCTTTGTTCCAAGCAGTGAACAGACACACTGTTAAAAAAACCAAAATCAACTATTTCTTGAGATCTCTGCAATACCTAAGCATGAAGAAAAAGGGCTAAACACAGACTTTTAATTTTGTTCTCTCTACCTCTTAGCTGTGGCAGCCCTATTATTTACATTATCGTAAGATCGGGTTATTAAAAATTCAAGCAGAGTTAAAATGACTAGAAGTGATTTATAGTGTCAGTCCAGAAGATTGTTGGTTGTTTTTTGTTTATCCACCTGTTTTCTGATTCCTTGAATAATTTCTCTTTCTTTAATTAAAAAAAAAAAAAAAAAAAAAAAGCCAGCCCGGACCAANAAAAAAAAAAAAAAAAAAAAAAGGCCAGCCTGCTGCTACTGAAACAAATAGGTACTGTAGGGCACTTGAGTCCCAGGCTTTGTTTTGCTGCCTGCATTAGGTGGGTTTAGGGGCCAGATGCACTGAACTTTGCAACAGACAGTGCTGGGACCATCTGTGCAGAGTTGGGGGGTGTCAAAGAAAGGCTGTTTGTGTAAGTCGTGGGAAACGTAGTGGCCTGCCTGCCAGTGTGCTCCATGAATTGAACTAATTGAAGATTATACTCTAGAGCTTGCCGTAGCTCAGTGAGAGGATAATCCTTCATCAGCTGCAGTCGCAGCCAGTAATTGGTGCTTATTACAGGGAGGAGTTCCCCCGCAGTGCTGCAGAAACTGAGAGGCTTTAGTGTTTAATTACTGTCTTTCAATAGAGATGGGAGGAAGGGGGGGAAAAAAAGGCCAGAGTAAGAAAGTCCGGGAATAAGGGGAGGGGCAGCAAGTGTAATGCAATTTCTGATAGTCTAGGCTAGACATTTAACAAGTGAGAGCGCCTTTTGTGTGAGAACACAACATTCTGGCATGGATAATGAACCTCTGTTGTTTGTAATTAACCCCCGCGTCACCACAAAGCCTTTGTCTGGAATATTGTCTTAAACGGATTGTTTTCCACACCTCCGGCACAGCTGAAAAGACTTTAAAGGTCTGACTTGCCACATTCATGACAACCTCACTTTTGAAAAGGTGTTTTGGTGGGTTTTATTTATTTATTTATCTGTCTATAGTTTATTGCAGCCCTGACTGTAGGCGACACTCCCATTTGTCTCTGGCTCCATATTCATACTGGAAGCTAATAAAGAAGAATGTATGGCCATATACATATACACCTATGAAAAGGCAGCTGAATGATTCTGGACCTCTAGAAGTGAAAATGTTGATTTAGCTAAGAAGAGATGCTGCTAGGGTTTTATTTTTAAGGTTTGGATTTTCATTATATCAAATTCTGCTTTAGGTTAAAACTGGTGTAACATGATAGACCTGGAGTCCTCATACGTGCAATTTCTTCCTTTCCAGGCATGGTTTTCTCTTACTCCAATTCCTTCAGTATTGGTGTTAAAATGACATGTCTTATTGGGGAGCTAAGATGAGCCACTCTGGTCCATAATCATCCAAATTATGGTTTGTGTAACAGTTTCTAAATGTTAATGGTATTGGAAAATAAGGATGCAATTTAAGCAAGGTAATCTAAACCCATTTCCCAGTTTGAAGGTTGGGGGCCTAATGGGCAACTCAAAGGCTTGTGTGTGATGATGCTGGTCGTCCAGATGCTGTGAAGAGCCTACACTGGCTCAGAGATGGAGCTCAGCCTCAGCACCATCATGGCCCAGAAATGTAAATCCTGACCAGAGAAAGGCTGGGGAAGAGAGCAAAGGAGGCCTATAGTGTGCTGCTCTGTGCTATCATTTATTTGTTATGGCATCCCTGGAACAGGGCAACGCTGCTCACTCATTTCAGCTCTAGCATGAGATTTTAAAGTTAACTCCATTTGCCTTTTGCTTGAGCAAATTGCACAAATGGAAATTTGTTCCTTTCACCTAAGTCTGCTAGGAAAAAATACAACAGGCTAGCATTGTTTGATGTTACAGAGGACAAAAAGCATGCCTGCTGCTAGAAAAGTCTTGCAAACACCATCATACATGTTTGTCTGTCAACAGATTGCTCCCTCTCTGCATATATGTACAATGGGGTAGAGAAGAAGGTATGTCACAAGTGGGTAAATTAGGAATTAAATGCACCTATTAAGTAAAAGCAATATCCCTGGTAAAATATGTACAACTTTCCAGAGATTACATCTGACTCTGTGTATTTGAATCTGTTTAAGTTTTAAGCTTGCATGCATTTTTTGATTGTAATTTTTCTTCTACACACAGCCAAGTATTCAACTGTGCACTAAGACCTGTGGACTTCATTAGAATGTAAGTATGCATTCAAATTCATTAGATCTCTACACTCTCCATTAATTGTTTTCCTTATGGCATCAGATAAATAGCAAATAGCTGGGAAAAGTCACCATGCCACGAAAAACCCCCCACCTTTATTTTATAAATAGCAATAGGGAGGTATAAAAGCTGTCAAAATAAGGAAATAGATCAAGAATTCACAGTACAAATTTTTGTATCAGAAGCAGAAACATGAACAGCGACCTTTCTGAAAAGAAAGAAGCTCTTTATGTGTCTCTTGTTGCTGAATACAGGCAACAATAATGACCTAAATGAGACCTGCTGAGTGCAAACAGAAAATAAATGCATGGTGGGTTTCTAGCACCAGCCACTCTCAGATGCTTAATTGCAAATGGTTAAATGCACAGAGTTACCAATTTATTTTAACAAAATAGCATTCACAGACTCTTACCAGTTTCAGCCTTGGCACCTGCTGAGTAGCCCCTACCATCAAACAACTCATTTGGCTTTGACACTGAGTAAATATCAGGGCTCAACCCTTTTTTGTTAACTACAAATATCCAAACCCATCCGTGTTCTGTACACAGGTGTGGTGGGATCAGATATACCTGGGAGATGCTATTCCTTTAGTAGAGTAAGGTGGAAGGAAAGGAAAAGATTCCAGTGCACTAGGATCTGTTTCTCTTCAATCTTTTCCCCAAAGCTCTAGGAAAAAACACTGTAATGGTTGCAGTTTGTTCACTGTGCAGAAGTCTCTGTAGTGGCAATAATCATATAAAGGTTGGAGGAAATGTGACTTAAAATTGATGCCACAAGGAGCCAAAAAACCAAACCAAACCGGACCAGAGAAGTTTCCTGAGAAACATGAATCAGTTTAGCCTGGGAAAAATGAGTAGACAGATAAACCATAACATGGAAAAATTGGCTAGAAAGGATTAGCAAACAGGAATCTGAGCTCTGCTCAAACCAAGCAGGCTGTAGTGAGGCTGAGCAGGAACCTGCCTGGGTGTGCTGGGCAGCTGATGGCTCAATCTCTCACCAGAGATAATCTTCTTGACAGTTTATCCTCCATCTTTTCATCTTTTTTGCCTTTTTTCCTCATGCTAGCCAAGAGAATCTCCAAACGTATATAGATATGTCTGTGTGTGTATGTGACGTTTATTTTATAATACATATAACTTCAACAGCTTGAGTTTTGGAAACAGTTTAATTACAGCAATAATAAAGACTGGAAAAATTAGTCTGTTCTCATACCTAAAAAGCATAAATGGTCCCACAAAAGTATCTACAGATAGATAAAATAATATAAGTACTTTTATAAGCTATTTAGAGAGTGTTAGCCTTTGGGAAAACAACCCCTTTTCAAAGGTATTTATCCTGTTTAACAGAGATTTGCTTTGCAATTTTTAAATACCTAAGTGTTTTTGTTCAAAATCCAGGAAACTTGTAATGGGTAGGTATTGTATGACTTGCAATGCCTTCTTAGACTTCAAAGTTGTAGGAATTATAAGTTGCTGGATGAAAAGAAGCAATATTCCAGTTATGAATGTTAAATATAATAAAGAGTAGTAATGATTCTTGCCTTGCCTCTGGCAGGCTTCAGACCAGTCTTGCTGGAGCAGTTTGTTAAATCCACGGCAATTGCACTATTAAGCTGAGTTACACTCAGGCAAGAGCAAACATTAAATGAAGGGCATAATTACAGTTTGTTCCAGTAAAACTGACTGGAACAGGGCAGAGCTAGACAGATTAGCTCATGGAAGCTGCACGTTTGTCCCAGCCCTTCCACTGAAGTGATAGAAGAGAAATGCCACCTCTTTAAACTATGCATTTTAAAGGATGATTTCTAGTTTAGATAATTGGAGAGAAAAACGTTGAACCAAACTTTGACTTGTTTCTGAACACAGACGTAGCAATCAAAAAAGCATGTAAGATGCTTATTTTTGCAAATGTAACTATTTTAAAATCATCCTATTTTGAAGACTGACTGGCACTTTTGAGTACTTACAGTTGGTAATGCCAGAAAGCTCTGAGCCCGTGTGGAGCCACTTCAGCAGGTTAGAAACGTGCATGCTATGATAATGTGTCATCCAGGATGTTCAGTGTTTGGTTATTGGCCTCCTTGGCTTTGTCCCTCATTGTGAAACCTCCCTGTGGCCCCAGAAGCAGATTCCTTTCTCTGGACATACTCTCATTCCCTTGTCTATGTGCTCACAACTCTCTAGCTGAGAATTGCATTAAACAGGGTTAATGTTACATGATTTTCTTCATCTATTTTCTTTAAGGCCTGAAAACTGTCTACTGTATCTTCTTTCATTGACACTAAACCACATGGGGATTTTTCATTCATTGTCTGTTCTCTCCCCTGCATTTTGTCACACCATACCTGGCTATGAACTGCTGCTGCTTAAGGGGCTACCATAGCACACAAAAAGAAATGGAAAATCCCTCAAAACTAGTTTAGAGGTTCATAAGAAGCATAACTGCTCTTTGGTAATGCCCTCTGATTCACTTCAAAACTGCAAAAATGCAGTTTAAGCTTTTACTGGCAATAGAGCCACAGTTCTGAGAGATTGTTCAACAAATGTAGGACCTTGTGTGTAAAACCGTTCTGCACCAAGGAGCCATGAATAGTGTCCATAATTTACTATTTACTGGTCATAAACTAATTTTCTACAAGAAGTCAGAAAACATATAAACAGCACTGCCTTTAATGAAATGCTGATGGATACGAGGGGGATCTGTTGCTACCAGTAAAGTAGCAGTGTATAGGATCAGTCTACCCAAATTTATTAGGTGATTTTAAAAGGTTTAAAAGATTTCTTCATGCTGAAATAATTACTAAAATTACAAGGAAGCCACTGATTTCTAATAAATATGTTTATTTTCTCATACATACATACATACATACATATATATATATATATAAAATTGAGAAATAATATTTTCAATTAGTCTGGCTAACTTAATTCTATTCATTTTCTTGGAACATTGCCTTTATCTTCACATTCCCTTTGGCTTACTGACTCCAGAGTCAGAGATTTCTGTTTATACTGTCTGTTTAGACAATATTCTACTGAGTTTTTGGCCTAATGGTATTTAACCAGGAAGGGTCAGTAAATTACTTTTACTAGTATAAAATACCAGCAGTAAAAAAAAAAAAAAAAAAAAAAAAAAGTTTGGATAATATTTCAGGTAACCAGTGTTTAGAACTGAATTCTTAGTACAAATTCATCTACAGAGCAGAGAGGCATTAATTCCAAGCAGGCTGAAGTCCCTGGCATGAAGGTTTGGTTGAGCATGGATTCAGGCTTTGGTTGCAGACTTCAGCCCAGCAATACAAAGGAAAGTTATACTGAACTTCAGAGGCTCACAGTTTTGATCTCTTTGATTGTTTTGACTGGATAAAAGAATCAAGCATTTGGGATTAGAGCACTTAACTCTTTTAAGATTGGTTAAGAATTTACGGCTTATTAACCAATTAATGTTTCTTTAAGCTCTTAGTGCCTTAGCATGGCTGGGCTACTCTAAATTCCTAAGGAGACTTAAGCACCTACAGTGTCTTAGCATAGTTAAGATTTCTTCCCTCATTAAAATGACTTGACCATGTTAAGGTTCCTTAAGCATTTAACAAAGTTTATATGCACTGTAGTTGTTGCCAATTTCCTTCTTAATTTCCAAACTAGCAAAATCAGTGCAAAGAATTGCACAATATGAATTTGAGAGATCAAGCTCTTACCTGAGACACTCAAGAGATGAGGTTATCCTCAAAGTTAGCTCAGGCATGATGACTGATTGAGCATTTCCTTTATGGAACAGAAATCTTCATCAAGTGGTTCTGGCTATGCCACCAGAGAGAATTCTTCTGCATTGATAAATCACTAGTGCATTGAAGTACTGAAATGCCAGACCACAGAGCCCCTAATATTTTAACTTGGGATTTGTTTTAATTGTGTTCATATATATATCCTAAATTACTAAAGTATTCATTAGTTTATGAACATATTGCTCCCACAGAGTTAAGCAAAAACTAACTTTTACACAGGTCAGTAAAGCCCTTGTATGAAAGAGATGTAAGTCAGGACAGAGTGCTCAGCGGCACTAAGTCCTTTCTCCTCTACTTCAGCATATTTTGTTAAGTCAATAAAAAACATTTATTTCAAATTGTTCACATGCAAAACAAAGACTATGCAATGCTTAAATTGTGTAGATCTTCCATGCACTTACGTGAGGAGAAAAAAAGAATAAAATTAGATTGTTCATTTTGAGCTAGTTGAGCAGGAAAGAAAACCACTTAAAATATTGTTGCCTAGTTTATGCTTAACTCTTCTTTTAAGCATCAAGATTGACATGACTGAGACTTGTATTTGTTCAATTGAAAAATTCTAATTGTACTCCTAATGATTACAACAGAACTGCAGTAACCTGTATGATTCACTGACAGCTCTTCCAAATGAAAAGACAGGTGTATCTATCCACAATGCAAAGTAAAATTGGGATGATTTTGATATATGAAACAATATTATTGCTGCCACAAACTAAAAGAACTCCACTCTTTCCTTTTTATGCAGGATAGCTGTTGAAGGAAGCAAGGAAAAATTATTTTTGAATGCAGCATTTCATGGAACACGTAGTAAAATGGTTTTTCTCCATTCTTCAGTTTATTATTCTGGTGTGGGTTTTGTGGTTGGGGTTTTTGGGTTTTTTTGTTATTTATGCAGTTACTTTGAGCAGATAATTTTTGAAGGTGCCTTTATTCACTCACAGAGTCTAACAGTTTCATGTAAACACAAACGCCTGTTCTCATACCCAACTAAGCAACAACAATTGATGACAGTCACAGGTAACAACAGGTATCCCTCCTTTACAACAGTTACTCTTCCATGGTTCTCCTTAAACTGGATAGTCTGCCAAACAACTTGCTTTTCTTTCACAGGAATTACCTGAGGCTAAAAACATTCACAAATGTCAGGCTGAATTTAAGGTTCCCGAGATTCCAGAACTCATCACTTTATTATTGCACTTTATATGCCTAAGCTACACTTCCCAGTTACTGCAGCTCCAGCTGTGACAGCTCTGCAATCCTTCAGATGATGATCTTGAATGTCCAGTCAGAAAAGAAGCATCACATGGTTTGGTGTCTAGCTGTAGAAAGGATCATTATTTTTCCCACCACCATACAGGACCTCTACAGCAGAAGCAGATATAGTCCTTTATCCTCTGATTTCCATCACTTCTCCACAGTTAGTAAACTCTGTAGCTTTGCCCTGAACTCAAGGCCTATGATCTACCCTTCTCCATTCACAGTTTTCTTTTACCACAACATCCCAGACATCTTCAGTTTCTGAATATTGTCAGCAATGGCAGCCAGATGGCACAGACAACAAAGCCTTTCCATCTGCACCAGAGGCCTTTGAAGGAGAACAGGAATGCTCTGGACTCTGTTGGAGTGATTCTGACTGTATTTTGCCCCTGTGAAGACACCAGAGGCTGCTAAGCATAAAAGGGAATAAAAAGCCATAATGGCTGTGCCAGGACTTTGTGGAATATGGGAGCAAAGCCAGCTAAAATGCCAAAATAGGAGGCAACTGCAACTTACATAGTTCAAAAACCAAGTTCAGGTAAGCTGGAACTTCATTCATTCTTCATGACTGACCCTGACACAAAGTTTGTTGCCCATCATGAATCTGGCAATTCTGCCCATCTTTTCTCTCATGGCTTATGAAGATGAATGTCCCTGTACATTTGAAAAGCTGATGGCAGGACAGCCTTGCCTCTTGAAATCATTAGGGTATCTAAGTTGGAGATGCCACATGTGTGCCATATGGGGTTTGTTGAGCATTGCACTCTTCCTTTGTCCCTACAGACTCAAACACTACCACTCTAATCCAGGTTTCTCTCCCTATTGATTCCCTTTCTCTGCAGGCATTGCAGCTGCTGCTGCTGCAGGGCTGGGTCTTGTTCTTCTCACTCCTGAATTAATCAACTTTCTCCAGTGTGTTGATGGCAGCAGGTCACTAAAGTACTGGAGAGACAAAAGTCATGTCTTCTGTTTACAAACTCATCCTAGGAATGCCCAAGCCAGAGATGGGATTCCTCTCAGTGTGGATGTAATCATGCCAATGATTATTTGCTGCTGGAACTGCACTCCAGATTTGGGGCAAGGAACATCTAACCCCACATCAAATTGCAAAGGGTCATTGCCTTCCCCTGTGGTTTGTCTGGTCCTTAGGTCACCTTGAAATGCTGTTTAATGACTCAATTAGCAATTCCTTCCCACCTCTTTCTCCAGCTTCTTCTGCTTCCTTCTTGCACTGAACTGGCATAATGGGTTTCACCTCACACTTCGTGTTTTCAGTGCAACAGAGCAAGACAAGAGAGTGTCTGGGGGCCAAGGGCTTGCAGGAGCACATGCCAGGATTGCCTGTGGAGCTTTTGGGTCTGTGCATCTACTGTACACATCAGAATTGCATGGGACTGATCTCAGCCCATCAGGCAGTGGTTTCCCATTCCATGTTGCAGTAAAATCATACAGGCAGTAATTTTTCAAAGGCTTATAAGTGTCCATACCCAAAAAAAAAGTGTAATTCTAAACAAAATTATCCCTTCCTGCCAATTTCAGGGCAGGGAATCAGAGCAAGTGGGCTCTGCAGTGAAAATATCTCTTGATTTTACTTCCCTTCTCTCCCTCACCCCCTTCCCACCCCCCCAGTAAAACAGAATGTTTTTCCCCAACAGTCATTCTTGGAAACCATTCTATTTATTTTAGATGAAATTTTCCAACACATCTCAGATTGAGACACAGACATGGCATGGAAAATTTCAGCCCAAGCATTTAGTGTTTGGCAAAGTTATAAGCAACTGGGACTGAAAATGGGAAGAGTTTGGCAATCTAGGATGCACTAACGGCCTTCCTTCTAATGAACATTCTTGTTCAAAGGTTATTAATAGACTCAAGAACAAGTTTGAAATTCAGAATAGACAAAAAAATCATGCTGGTGTCCTGTCCGAACTTTCCAGTCTTTATGGGAAAGTACTTTGAAAAATCATTGGAAAGCAAAGTTGTGTGACTAAAGCCAGTATAAATCTAACTATAATTTTCTGGTAGGCTTAAGAGTTGAAATATTGTCTTCAGCTTCAGTGGTGATATTAACAAAATGCAGTGTAGCGCTAGAAAAGCTACAGAAAAGGAAATTGAGAATGATCTCCAGAGATAAAGGAATGTGCAGGATGGAGTAAAGTAATTTGCATAAAAATTGTTAGATTGAAATTTAATTGAATTACACTTACATTTTTTAGATAATATCAGTTTGAGTTACTATTGTAGGTTATTATAGATTAGTGTATAATTAAAAATATATATGTTCTTGAAACAAGTTTTGACAATGTGCTTACCTGGTAAAGTCACCTGTTTAAAGCACTCATGTTTTCTAATGTGGTGAAATATGATAGCACTAAATAAAACCTAATAAACTGGTGGTTTCCATCATTCTCTTTATAGATCTCCCCCACAGGTGCCTGGATTATGTTTGCAGCAGATCCAGCCTTGTGCAGCAGGCCAAGGATGGTACAACTGGGTGAGTATTGTTGATTGATGCTGCATCATTTTAGTACAGTCAGCCCTTTCTTTCCATGCCCCCCTCCTTGTTGTTCAGCCATTAAAATAATACTTCCAGGTTAAAGATGCCATGTTTTTAGAGCTTACTGCATGTGAGTAACACTGTTGTGGCACGTTAAAATGCCACAACGCTAACAAGAGTGCTAAATAATTGAATACATATTGCTGTGTTTAGACTGTTCCTGTTTGTGGAGACAACTCAAAACCTGAAAGTACATCATTTGCCACAACATGGTACAGAATGTGCTCTAGCAAATAAAAAATACTGCTGACAACTCCTGTGATGACTGGTTTAGGCCATGGTGTAGAAGCAAAACTGCCATTTTAATACCTATACGTGTATATTTTTAATGTAAAATTTAAGCAATGTTCTATTTTTTAATCTAGCTGAAATTTTTGATGTTCAATTCTCTAAGTAGTGATTTCATTATTTTCCTGTACATTGATTCTTTCCTAGAGAGCTGAAACTTGCCCCTGATTTGGACTTGTGTAATATTATATTAATAATTGAGATATTTCAATATGTGTGTGTGATGAACAACTACTGGCCAGTGGTCACTATATTACTGCCCTCTTGCATTAAAAATAAACCCACAGGCTATCTGTATGATTTTTTATCTGTATGATTTTTTAAAACCAAACTCATGCTTGGTTTTAATCTGGCTCCCCTTGATTCCATAGCAGCACTGATGAAAATCATGCAGATCTTTCTAACCGATGCAGAAGTTAGAAAATCTGATGCTTTTGTCTTATTTTTAATCTCAGCACTCCCAAACAGTGGGTCACAATATTCTGGTCCCTCCCATAGCATGTGGAACGTTTAAGTGTATCCCACTATCCTTGCTTTAGTGCTGACTGTGGTGAGTAAAGCCAGACATGTAAAAATTGGTGACTGCAGCAGCCCCAGAACACTGATGCTTCTGATATTTGTGGAAATCTAGCTTATGGTAACTTCTTTTTAATGTTACTATTTACGTGTTTGCAATGGTAGGTGGTTTTTATAACAACTTTTTCAGTTCTGATTTTGTCACCAAGCATCTTGATATATTGTGGGCTTTACTGGGATATTTTGCTGTGTGGTTCATCCAACACTGTGAACTTGGACCAAAGATTAAAAAATGGAGTTAATTATAAACATCTTGAGATCTCAGATGGAGATTTGCTGTTATTTGCATAACAAGATTTCAAAGTGATGCAAGCCTGTGAGGATGAATGAAAGCAGTGCTGGAGAAGTCTATGTAGTCAGGCTGGAGCTGTGACCCCTGGTCATGCAGACCTTCAGAGCCCCTTGCTGGAGCCCCTTGGTGTCCATGGGTTTTCTTCAGAGGGACAGAAATCCACCTGCATGGCTCAGCTTGCCAATGGCCCTAAGAGAGCAGCAAAGTGTACACATAGCTGCAGGAACTCTGAGGAAAGTTAAGAAATTGTATAAACAGGCTGCATTCTGTTCTGCTTGTTCATTTTAGGGATTAGCAACTGATCCTTTCCAAAAATCGTAGGTGAAGATTCTCCTCCAGAAATTGACAGCAACCCAGGAAAAAAGAGGCAGAAATCCAAAGAATTTTCAGGGCTGTTTTGCAGTGTTGGGTGACATCAGGTCAAGTTCAGTACGAATGCAGAATTTGCCCTGAGTGCTGCTTCAGAAATTTGCAGCATTCTGCTTGCTTAGTTTCCTTGGAAATGCTGGCAGATATGTAGGGAATCAGGGGCTCTCTGGAGCAGAGACAGAAAACCTGAGACTGACAATGACCTCTTAACATGGTGCTTAAGGCTCAGAGAGGGAGCTCTGTATCCTAGTTGGTGGTCAGAGAGCAACTGTTTTCATTTTAAATGAACATACAATAAAATAATTTCTCTGCAGCATGTGGTTAAAAAGGTAAAACCTTTTTTCTCTCTTGGCTTGGTCCACAGCACTTTCTTTTTTCTTTGAAAGAGAACATCTGCCCAGACTCAAAACCAGTCTGGGACTTTCCTGCTGCCAACTGTCAGGTGTCTAAATCCTCAGTATATGCATCTTTCCAGTTAGTGTTTCTAAGAGCAGCCAGGTAAAGAAGTTCCTGTTCCCTCTGAAAGTAGTCCCGAATTGTGTATAAACTTCATTGCCCACCTGCAGTCAGAGACTCTTGTGTAGTGAGGGGTCAGAAGAAGTACAAATGAGTGGCAAACAGACCAGAACTGCAATACAAGATTCCCTGCTTGCCAGCTCCTAATTGCAACGGGAGGTGCTGATGTCTGCTTTCACACATTTGCTTTTAATCAACAAAAAATATGTGTCTGTGATGAGAAGATAATCCTGTATGACGTGGGGTGTCAGATCTCATTGCCATTATCTATTTTAGCTTTAGATCTGTTCTTTGGATCTGACTTTTTTGTTTTAATTTGAAGGAAAACAAAAAGGAAAATTATTATGACCTAATACATTTACCTATGTAATTCTCCTTACCTAAATTACTGCTTTTCAATAGCAAGCTTTCTTTAAATATGGCAACGCAGTTTTGGCATGACACATAATTCTTATGTTTCTCCTTGTAAAATTCCACTATGGTCATCATTTCCAGCTGATCCTCCAAAAATTTTGCTCTTGGCTCCTATTTTATAAGTACAAGGAAGGCTGTGCCAATAGCCTGTGCTTATCTAGCTTGGTTACAACAGTTACAGTCTGGTTTTCCAGCCTTAGGAAACAACTGAAACAATATTGATTCACTTCAAGCCTGCCAGTTTAACTGGCACCATAATCAAGATTCCAGTAGCTGTCTAAGTTTGGGTTTTTTTTTTTTCCCCAATGTATCTGCCATGTATGCAACTTTATTAAAAATAAGGAAGAAGTATGCTGGTTTAAGATTTCTTTTTTTAAAACACAATTTCAGACTGAAAGATTTGCTTCTGTCAGTGTCCTGAACTTTTTCAATTAATTTTTTAAGCAATGCTGTCACATAAGTTTTCGGTGGGAACCTGAACACTCCAGCATTGGTTAGGAAGCTAAACTTTACTCAAAAAATTCTTGGCTATCTTGAGGTGGTATTTTCTTTCTTACTACAGGTTGAAAACGTCTTGTTCGTTGATCTAACTTTGAGATATAAAAATGCAAACCACTAATGTGCATGATTCAACTAAAGCTATACTGAACTTTTTCTTACATTTGACAAAAATCACAAATAAATCCTTTATGTGGGACATAAACACAGAAAAGGTCAAGCCTAAAGAAACCTTAAAAAGTAGTGATGAAATCAGAAATAGAACTGAATTTTCATTTTAATCATATAGCTTTCTATTTGCTGTAATGCATGGATAAACATCTAGAACTGGTATAAAAAAAGAAGCAAGAATGTGTGCTCACAGCTTAATATTTTATTATGAAATTCCAACTACACACTTTGTGTATAATTAAGTAATTACTCAGCTAAGCCAAGTTTGAACACTCTAGACAATTCTTGCTAAAATAGATTGCACCTCACTATTGAAAGGGTGTTAGCAGAATTTTTTTGTTTACCGTATTTATTTCTTCAAACAAATGCCTGATATCCCATTTCTGCAGTCATGAAAAGCCTTCCGGAGGCTTATATACATACTACTTTCAACAGGCAAAAAGAGGTGGAGACAAACTTTGAATATATGAAAGAAGACACTTTTAAGAGGGATGATGAGCATGACTTTAAAACATCAGGCCTTTCCACAACACATGGCAGAGCCAACATAGTTGTTACCTATGTTAAAAAGAGGCAATGTGGAAATCATACTTATTTGACACTAATGCTTTCAAGCTTCTTTTTTGGCAAGAGTCCTAAAATGTAACATTTGAGTATCTTGGGTTTTCATATTGATGTGCAAGTGGTGACCAATTCTTATTTTTTATTTATACACCTAACATTTAGGAGCATCTAATCTTTAACACAAAACATTTCCAAAACATTTCTGATGTCTATAAAATTTCTATTATATTTATGCTTTAAAAATCTTCGATTTTTCAGTATTTCCCAGTCAGAAGTGAAAGCTTTGCTTATAGAGTTCTGCCTGTATGTAGATACCTAAATCCACTTGAACACTTTTGCCTTTTGAATTGGGAATGAAGTTTTCCCTGTACACTGAAGGATTTTACTCCTAGTATTTGATCACTCCAAAATAAACACTGAGAAGTTGAATTAATTACTTATTTAATAAATTAAGTAGGAAATAACGTAATTTAACTGAAAGAGACTGTAGTTTGATTACTGGAAGCCCAAGCTACATTTCATCCAGACCATCATTGTTTGGAATACTGCAGGGAGTTATAAAGATATCGTACCAGCAAGCTGCCACTGGGTCCCAATTTATGAACTGTAAGCTCCACAGTCTTTTAAAATTTGTTTTTCCTTTACTTTATTTTAACTAACTGTTTTTGGGTAAGTTCTTTTAGAAGTTTAGTGTATATGAAAGATCTCTAAAAAATCCCCAATTTGCTGTTTTCTTTTTTCTCTTCAATTACAAAATTGGTATTTTGAAAAATACCTTTTTTAAAAAGAACATTACTTTTAACAATTGCTTTATGGGTTTCATTCCGAATCCAAGAATCCAGACTCAAGTATTTACAGTTTTAGGGGAAGCTATTGGTAGATGCATTGTGTTGAAGATGCAGGGTGCATCACTTCACCTCCTTGGGACTGGGTGCAAAAGGTGATTGAAAGGCACAGCAAAATACTATCGCTCGACATCTTTACGGTGCTTTGAGTAATTTCATTAATCCTTTCATATGATGCACTGAAAACTGAGGTATCAAGTAGTTTCTTTTCTTTTCTCTTCTCTTTAATCCTGGTGGTTTTTTGTTTTGGTTTTTTTTTTCCAAGTTGGACCAGGTCTGCCTGACCAAAGCACTCCACTCCACCTGGGTAAGGAGTGCGTGTCCCTGTCGGGATGCCACCCCTTATCCCGAAGCTGCTGTTCCCAGGAGGGGACGCGCTGAGCCACGTGCGAACACCTGGATCCTGGGAATACCTGGAGTCCGGGATCGGCACCGCAGGGCGCAGTGCCCTGAGTCAGGGCCACGCACTGCAAACCGCTCTGGGAATAAAGGCGCTGCGTAAATACACTGTGGTTTTTAGATGAGTGTCATTGCTTTAATAGGAAATACATTAAAGAGGTTTCCGTGGCCTCTTCAGCGTGCAAAATAGAAAGTAAAGCGAAAAACGCAAACAAAACAAAACGCCGAAAGAGAGGAGAGGAGAGGAGAGGAGAGGAGAGGAGACTA
>VWYN01010657.1:155295-178254 GCA_013400075.1 Hippolais icterina
TGCCGGGCGTGAGGGAAGCGCCGCGTCCTGCGGGGGCACCGCCGGGTACCCGGCAGCGTGAGGGGGTGACTGCGACCGCCGAGGCGTGGAAGGGCCGCCCTGTCCGGCTGGAGCCGCCTGAGGCGGGGGATGTCGGCGGAGCAGGGCTGGAGGGATCTCGGAGAGCCCTCTCGAAACCCCAACCACAAAACTGCCCTCTCGGTCAGGACCCTGGAAAAGTCAGGTGGGTTTTGCCCAGCCCGTGGTTCAGGCAGCAGGCGGGATGTGCCACGGGGCCGGGCAGAGGCTCTGTCTCTCTCCCGGCAAGGCCATCAGGTGCCTGGGAAGGTGTGTGGGGAAGGCTTTGCCGGTGGTGCTGAGAGCCTGTGAAGGAGCAGTCTGTGATGGTGTGTGCGTGATTGAGCCAGGTGATGGGACAGATGTGTGTAGCATCCTTTACTGTGAAATTAGGGAGTGACGAGGTTGATAGGCAGCATCCATTCTTTTCTTCTGGATGTACTAGTAACCTGCTTTGTGAATAAGTTAAGGCTCTATCACTTGATGAGAAGTAGGACCTTCCTTCTGAGCTTTAACTTGGCAGGGGCGGGGAGCAGAGGGAACAAGGAGATGAATTAATTGTCAATGACATTTCACTTTTTTCATAATCTCTCCCTCTTCAGGCAGCCCTTTGAATTAATAAATCTGAATACATTTGTAACTCTCTCAAGTAGCTGCCAGCAGTGTAGGAGTGATTACTTTTTGAGTCATTCATTCTTCTTTTTTCCTTTTTTTAATTTTTTTTTTTAACTGGGATTTCACCTTGCATTTTAAAGGCTAATTTTGATCTGTTTTTCCTTCTCATTGAATAGGTTCAACAATAAAAAATATTCATTGGGACTCAGTAGTGATATCTCTCCCTAGCTCCTGCTGACACTTGTTGCTGAGCTGGCCTTTATGGTTTCTATCCCTCTCTGTTTGACCAGTCTTTATTTACTCATGTGTAATTGAGAAATGGATGTGAAGTTAGGATAACTTAGTAGTTCGTAAAACTTCATAAACTTCTGGATATTTGATTCCTTTGTGGAGTGCTGGTGAACCTCTGTTCATATTTACAGGAGCAGTAGTGATGTATATGCTGTGTACATACAGCTTTAAAATGGTTTTGCTGTAGTGCTAAATATTTAAAGGCCTTAATTGTGACTCAGAAGTAAGCTGAGGCCACTTTGCACGTGTTTTCTGAATCTCATGGTCAGACATTGCTAGTTCAGTTAATTTTAATTTGTACATTGTCTCTGACTTGGTCACATATAAGCACATTTCTGTCTATAAATTTGGCCTTTAATTTGCACTGGCTGGCCCTGCCAGAGCTGCCTCAGCAAAGCCCACATCAGCTCTCCTTTCACAAAACACCTGGCACAGGACAGTCTCAATGCTGACCCTCTGCTTGAGAGGAGGTAGTTAAATGAAACCTTGTCTCCATGTAGGATTTTATGAAAAAATGACTCTTTAAAAAGTCAAGTACATGTCAGTGAAGGTAGACACTGGTGCTTGGGACCAGTGGAGCCTTGCATAGCTGAGGGGCTGTAGCCATGCAGTGCCTCCCTCTCCCTTGACAGCTTGGAGAACAGGGCTGTCTGTTTTGAAATTGATTATTTCAAAACATATTATATATGTTTTCCAAAAGCAATAGATAACATTGTAAAATTAAGTGATGTGAAAATAACTAGAGGTTTTTAAAAATAAACTTGCCTAGTCATTATTCTTTGGACTAGACTTTCAGAATTTTTATCATCATGGGTGATGCTTACTTTTAAATGCTCTGGTTTGCAGTGTATAAGTAATGTAAAGTTAACAGATGAAGTGGAAATCATCAGACTGTGTTTCCTTGTTCACAGGAAAAAACCAAAATCCAAATACACAGGGTATGCTGTATGCCTTTGCCTACTACATGCTTGAGATACCCTGAAAAAAGTTTGGGTTTTTTTGTTTGGTTGGTTGGTTTTTTTGTTGTTGTTGTGGGTTTTTGTGTTTTTTTTTTTTTTTCTTTTTTTTAAGAATGCAGGATAAGGATGGGATTGGGAGAAAACTGCTTGCAGAAGCGCTGGGGAATAAAATATAGGCTAATGTAGTTAATTTCATATTCTGCATCAGAAATACATATTTAATTTTTTTTACAAAGTAAATGTGAGTCTTAAGGAAGATAAGTAACTTCATGCTAATTGTTCTGGTGGGCAGAGGAGAATCTACCTCTGTATGGAGTGAAACTTTGATAAATCCATAGCATGAAAAAAGGACCTACAGTGTAACTAGACAGCATAAACCCACCCATTCCCCCAGAAGGGGCTTGCTGCTGCATATACTTTTATTCTGTTAAGGTGGGGATATTATAAATGGGGAGGATTCCCCATTATATTACCAGACACCTGAAAATGTACCATTCTGCGTGGGAAACCTGGCACAGCCAGCCAGAACTGGTTTTTTTCATTTCAATAAACTAAGCCAGATTTTAGTATGGATGGAGAGCACTTTTTCAGATGCTTAATGATTTTTCTAATCCTGTGACCTGTGGTGCCTTAGGGAAATCTTCCAAGAGTGCCCCATGAACCTGCTGTGTGGCTGTATTATATCACCTTTGGGATTTGGATGTTTGCTTGGAAACAGCAATGGCTGGAGGAAGGAGACATGATGTTTTCACTAGATCAGGGTAGAACGAAGTAAAGCAGTTTGAAACCTAAGTCTTCTATAACTAGTGTTTGAAATTAGTGTTTGAATATCTGTGTGATTTCTGGCCCTGACTCACTTTATGCCTCTGTTACGTCTAGGTAGGAGAGTTCTTTATAAACTTCAAAAAATAGCATGTCAGGCCTATTAAATTGTCTGAATTAACACAGATCTTTGCTGATGAAGTAGTGGATAGGGCAGATGAGTTTCTCAGACTTCTTGCAAATATGAGCACTGTTTGGGCTCATCCCTCTCTTTTTATGCATTTCCTAAGTAAAAAGTTACTTCTGCACTACTTTAATTGCTGGCAGTAGCGAAGTTCCTCGGGGTGCTGGGTGGAAAAGGGCATGAAAATCAGCTGCAGTGATCAGCTGTAGGTGTAAACACTCCGTGCTTTGGCCAGGAGCAGCAGAGTGCTGCTAGCAGCTGAAGGGAGTGGTAGTTCCCTGGCCAGCGTAAATCCATGCAGCAGGTAATTACAGCTGCTGCCGACTCCCCTGGAGGAAATGAGCTGCTTCCAGCTGTAAATCAGGGCCGTTTGGTTTTATTGTTTTTCTTGTTATTTTTTAATAGCTTAATATTTTAATTAAGTTTTCCCTTACCTGTTTATGACTCCCACCCTTTGAATCTTCCTGTTAGTTCATTGAGAGGTACAGCTCAGGTAAGAGAAACACTGGTTGGTTTGTGTCCTTATTTCCTTTTAGAGAAAGTCACTTGTCATCAGATAGCAGCATTACCAGAACCTCCACTGTGGCTTTTTACTATAATTCTACCAAAGAATAGTCTGTCTTTCATAAAATAACTGATTCACAAGTCCATTTCTTTGGCTCAAATTTGATGAAGTGTATTACTACTAGCATAAGTTATTTCTGCTAGGGTAGGGAGAGGATGTGTGCAGCTGAGCAAGATTGGAGGATTCTTTTTGTAAACAATTCTCAATTCTAGTCTGCTAATACTTCCAGTAATATAAACCTTAAATTTTTGTCCAAGATACTTAAAAGGGAAGAGGGAAACTTGTAACTTATAAATTAAATTTCAAAATGCTAACAGCCCACATAGTTGTTTCTCCTTTTATTCCATAATATAATTTGCTGGTATTTTAACATAATACACAGAAACCTAGGAGAAAAAAACCTGTCACTAGTGAATATTGGTTGGCTTGTAACTAAAAGGAAGTCACCTAGTGCTGTGTGTTTGTGAGCACAGCACAGCAGCAGTCTGCCTCCTGTCACTGCCACCTGTACCTGCTGGCAGCCTGTGGCATGAACACAGGCTTGGAGTAGGCTGGGACAATGGCATGTGCATCAAAGGTCCAGCTGCTGGTTTGCTGGTCTGTTTATTAGTCAGATGCCTCCCTTTGTTTAATTCTAAAGAAAGTGTCTGTCTTTGCTTTAAGAATGAAACAGAGTTTCTTCTAATAAATGAGGGAAAATCAGGCAAGTGTTGATTTTTCTGCGCAGTACTTGTTGGTACCTTTGTTCAGAATGTAGCTGGATACCAGTTTGTGAATCGGGACAAATGTAAAAGGTTTCTTTTAAAATCCATGGAGTTGCCACTAAACATTTTCCATGGTGGTGGAAAGGAAGGCTCTCCCAATGGAGCTTGCCTTTATGCCATAGGATATGGTCAAGCATGCTCTTGGCCACAGCTCTTTGGAGTTACATGCTTACCCACTGACTTCACTGTCAGATTTGTTCTAGTTTGATTTGAGTTTAACTTTGCTGAAGGCCCCCAGCTTTGTATTCTCCAAACACAGCTTCTGTGTGGCTGCTCCAGCCTGGTTGATTCAAACTTGTCTTGGCAAGCCAAAATGTTTTCAGTAAGACATTTTAAAAGACAGACATAGTTTGCTGAGTCTTACCATTATGAAGACTCACAGTGTCCTTCTTTTGCAATACTTTGATAGTGAATGGTATTTTAATGTGTATTTAAGCCTGAATCCTGTCATGTGTTAATTTATCACCAGTTTTCTTGTGCAACAACAAAATGATCCTGAAAGTGGAATTTAAACATGGGTAGGAATTTATTGGCACTTTTCAGGAGCTAGTTCAGCAAGCAAGCCTTGGCTGCACATATTGGCATCTGGAGCCTTTATGTGGCCATGGTGTCTTATCATTATTAGCTCAGCCCCTCTGTGTGCAGATACAAACAGCAAATGCTGTTTGGTTTCCACACAGTACACTAGAAAAAGATGTTCCTACATTTCAGGATTAAGACATGAAAAATTTTTCTAAACTTTCTGGTATTGTCATTTTGATGAGTTTTAAGTAGTTGCTTTCATTGTGTATCATGGCTCCACCAGTCTTTGCCCCATCCTTCTCAGTGGAAGTTGACTCCAGTTTTAGTGTTTTGACTCCTCTCATTTGCTATAGTACCCTTAAATTAAACTTCTAAAAATCCTTTCAGTAGGAATATCATACCTGACAATGAGCCATTGCTATACAATATATACTGAGAAAGTTCTGCTGTAATCCCGCTCTCAGTTGTCTTTATTTATACAACATTTTTCCCTTTGGAGAAGTGAAGCTCATGGTGGTTAGAAAACCATCGAATTTGAATACTGTGCCAAGAGTGAAGGCTGCCCTCTGCTTGCATAGCTTGGACAGAAATGGAGTTATCTATACCCTTCTGGTGATACTGGGGAGAAGCATACAAAGAGAGATAAAGTAGGTACAGCTACTCCGTTCCCAGGCGCCTTTTTTGCTTTGCAACCACAGAAGTGTTGAAGTGTTGAAATGGATATGGAAGCTGAGGATGTGTTGGCTTCTTAGGAATACACTGTGAATACTGAAATACATCTTCTCTGGTTTTGCTCTCGTTCTGTAACCTTTCAGAAGTGTTAAAACAACTTTAAGATGCTGAAGTAGCAGATAGCACTGTTACTTATTTTGCTGGCATGTAAGTAAAGTTAGAACTGTATTTTCTTCTGGTGTCTACCCACAATTTGGTAGAATAATTAATGAAATGAATACCCAGAAGTTCCTGGGGGTGGCAAGAATGTCTTTCAGGACCGTGTGCTGGGCACCAAATGCTGCATCAAAACATGCACTGTAGCTATATGGAATAATGTCTACGTGTAAACTTGTTTGTCCACTTCCCAGTGATAGTGAAGTGTGAAGGACAAAGGCAGAAAAATGTGAGACACTCTGAGTGGCCTCTAATAAACATGGCACAGGCTTTCATCACAAACTGCACACATTGCAATTCCAACAGTGCACTATAGTGTTTCTCAACATCTTCTATGGTATATTTTTTCAATGTCTGGAAAAGTGAGGGAGAGTTGAGAGATTTTTTTCTTTAGTAAAAAACATGCTGAAATGCTATACTTTTAATTCCAGACACATGATTCTTGTAAGCTGGATTTAATGGCTTTGCCTTCTGAGCTGTATGTTGGTCATTCCCCTGCACCCAACTCTTCCCCTATGAAATATTTGTATGTCAGTCTTAATTTTTTGCTTCTCCAGGAGTGATGTTTGCAATGTATTGTACGTCTCCTAAAATAAATGAAGGGAAAATAATATGGTTATTTTTCTAATTGGAATGACCATCAGTGACAAAACTGAATGTTTTGCTCTCTCATTTGACTTCTGTATTGTTCAAATTTAAATTCCTCTTGCTGTTCCCCTAAGATTAGTGCTGTACGTAAAATGTCGGAGGTTGAAAGACTGAAAAAGTTGGATTTTTACCTGAGGGATGGTATTACATCTTTGTAGGTTTTGCTAGAACATTTGATGCTTTTGTGAAGTATGAGATAGAGTTGCTACCTGGTCTTCTAATTCTCCAGTTTCTGCACAGTTTTAGTTGTATACATGCATTATGATGCAGAAGTGATGCCTTAAGGAATCCTCTGCTGTGCAGGATGGCATTCACCTTCATTAGTAGGTATGGAGGTAAAAAAATGCTTAATTCTTTTTCCTGCAGTTCATGCATCCCTGTTAGTATTCAACTGCAAATTCAGAAACCCACAGATGGGTTTTGTGGGACAGAAAAGGCATTTGGAAAAGTTTCCTGTCTATGGAGCCAGTGTGGTTATCCATTTTTAATTATACATAAAGCATATTACCCTGAATAGGTAGCACTCACTGACACTCTGGGTTCTGATTTCTGTAGCACAGCCAAGCAGAGCTGATTGTGTGGGTTCTTTTGAAATTAATCAGTGCTGTCTCACGGAATAAGATGGCAGTCTTAAAAGAAATCCAGTCAAGGCATTATGACTATATATAATAGCACAAACCTATTGACTCAATATGAAAAGTATCTTTAAAGAGTGCACTGCTGCAGCTAACTAGCAGCATTAATGCCCTAATCCAAATATCAGGCACGTTGCACAGGTTCTGTCTCTGTTTTGCACTTGTTACTGTGACCAGACTTGCTGATTTGTAAGTTTGGGGAAGGGAGAGAGAAGAAGAAAAATCTTTACACTCTCTGTCTATAAAGATAAATTATGTATAACAGATAGAAAATACTTATTATTAATGTAGTTCTTAACTTAATCTTAGGAATCTATTGATCAGTGTCTTGAAAGTATTCTCCAAGGGAGAATATGAATCTAAATATTTGTAATTATCCAGACTCTCTCGCATTTAAGGACAGCTTATTCCATTAAAAATGTAGAAAAATAGGGAACCATTGCTTTAAAAACTTTGTTGTTGAATTTACCATAACCTGCTTCATACTTAGCATTGAATCTTGCTGTATTTATGTAAAAAGGTTTAAAAGCAAATAAAATGTTTGGATGCAGATTTCCTAGGCACTGATTTTTTTTTTATCAAGTCTAAAGCAATTTGGTTCTAGCTTATTTTACTAATTTTGCTACAAAAGTGTTTGTGGAGGGCTTCAGTTATATTCATTTTTTTTCAGGGATTTATCACTTTTTCCATAAACACATAGCCCTGATTATAGATTGGCACTGTGGTTTCTGTCTGGGAGCACTTGTTCCCTGATGAAATAGTGAAAGTTAGGCTTTTAAAAATTACACAAAGAAGCCTTTCAGGCTAGAAGGCCTTAATTTAAGATTTTCTTGACTTTAGAAGTGAAGCAATTAAGCCGTATTAACAGTTATTCTTTATTTTTAATATAATCTATTCAAACAGGAAGGTCAGGGACTATTGCTGCAGGCCTACAAGTCCTAAGGATCCCTAGCTCTGATCAAGGTCAGAATAGACTGTGATCTCATGTGATCACTATTTTCCTTCTAGTTCTACTCAAAGGAAAACTAAAACTGCAAAAAAGAATGGTTCACTCCTCTAAAATCTAAAATGTACCCGTACTGTGGAATCTAAAGGGATTCCCTGCATGGAAATGCCCAAAAAAAGATGTCTCACTAGAAAAAGGTTCTCACCAAAGAGAATTACAGCTTTAAAATGAAAAACTGAAAACTTCAGGTTTTCATTATAAAAATAAGCTTACTTGCTCCAGGGTCCCAGTTTCCTAGCTGGATTGCATCTCGGGAAAGCATCCAAAAGCAGATACTTTTCACAAAAAGAAAAAAAAAAGGCTTTATTGAAAACCTGATTCATTGCTGAGGAACAGCTTTCATGGAAAAATTTTGACTAGGTCTGTCTCAAGCATAACAGAATACAAATTTATTCTTGTTTATTCCTGAGGCATCCAGAGTTAGGCATTCTGATATTTCTGAAATCATCAATATACTTAACTTGAGAGCAGGCAGTATAATAGATTTCTTGTACAGAGTCCAGTTGCTGTATGTTGCTCTTGGATCTGTCGGATAACACAAAGTGTGCTTAATAATAAAGCCTGCCAGTTTTCTTCCCTCTGCTCTTCCCCTCTCGGCAGATGACCAGATTTATGTTTGATTTCTTGGATCTTTTTGTTACCTTTTTTTGCCAAGGAATTTGCTCTGACTGAACTTGCTGGAAAGGAGAAAAAGCTGAAGAATTACTTTCTTGCTCCTCTTTGTCATTAACAGTTCTGGTATTCTCTGCTGACGGCAGGAGCCAGTCTGCACTGTTGCTTTACTCATTAGGGACACCAGCTATTCCTGAGAGGGGTGCAGTGTTCATAGAACCCTAAGGGACCAACCAGGATCACCCAGTCCAACCCCTGGTCCTGCACAGACACCCCTCAATCCCACCCTGTGCACCCCTAAGAGCGTTGTCCAAACTCTCCTGGAGCTCTGGCAGCCTTGGGGCTGTGACCATTCCCTGGGGAGCCTGGGCAGTGCCCGACACCCTCTCGGGGAAGAACCTTTCCCTGATGACCAACCTAAACCTCCCAAGTATTCCAGAGACCAGTACCAAGAGACCAGGTACAGATGACAGGGAACATTGGGCTGTAGCATGTTCAAACGGCAGCAATTTATTCATCCTGTTTCCTTTTCATGGTTAATTCCAAGTCAAGCATGGTAGTAACACATTCTCTTAGGTCAGGAGTAGGATACACCCTTTCAGGTGAAGGGCAACTTATCACAGGGAAAAACAGTGCAGTTGTCACACACGGGTCAGAGTCAGAGCTAGTGAGGTGCTTACCATTTAGTTTTGAAGCCTGTTCGAGATTTCCAAAAATAAATAAAATTTTACATATTTAAAAAGAAAAAAAAAAAAGTTTCTGCTGTGTGCCTGAGACCGGAAAAAGCAAGTGAGATTGCAGACACAGCAACTTCTCTGCAGGTGTCAGAAAGAAGTGTCAGTGTGCCTCGAATGCTATTCCCCTTTCCCAGTTACACCTGGTTGCCTCTAAGAGTTTCTGCTGATCTCTGGAGGTTTTTCTGCTGTTTTTTCAGCCCGTGGGCACAGTAACATCACGGCTGTGTGTGGGTACAGCTCCAGCCAGGCCATTGAAATGCTGCAGGAGGTTCCCCAGTTCCCCCTTCTTCGCTTCCTTGAATAGAAACCTTTTCTTGTAAACTTAGCAACAACAACAGCAGCAAAGCCCAGACAAAAGAGAGCTTTTGGGTCGCTCGGCAGTCCCAGGAGGGGCACTGCCAGCTGCAGGTCACTTCTTTTGTGCCGTCTCTGTGCAAGCGGGATGCACAGGCTCTGCTCTGCCAGCTTCAGGCTGGGGAGCCACAGGGTGATCTGTGCCCCAATAAGAGCTTGTTAGTCTGTCTTTCCTGTTATGAATAGCAATGGGTGAGCATGTTTTGCATGATTTCAAATCCACTTAAAGTTCATGGGTTTGAAATCAAAACCAGAACTCAAATCTTACGAGGTTTGTGTTCTGTTAGGAGCTGGCCTTTTGCCAGGATGTGTCTGTTCATTTAACTTTTAACCCTGGAATCAAATACATACCAATTTGCTATACCAGATCACTTGTGTTGCTTTATATCTTCTTCCTTATATTTTTTAATGTTTGTTTCATTGTATGCATTTATGTATATCAGAAAGTTGCTAGACTAGGTGTTTTCTCTCCCATGAACATACGAATTTTGTCTTCCATCTTCATCTTGTTTCACAGTTTCAGGGCTCACAGCTTGTGCCTTCTGCCTGTTCCTCTGTATATCTAAGGCAATAAAGAAAGGCTGAAATCTGTCCTCTTTGAGGGCTCTACTTTAGATCCTATATGCTTTGAATATGGACTGAAATAAAGCCTCGACTATCTGTGCCCTGTAGTGGTTTGGTTTACCCACCATTTTCTGTTTCTGAGAGGTGACACAGTCACAGAAGCTCTGCAGGGCACTGAGGAACAGGATCTTGCCTAGTGCAAATATGGGCTTTAAATTTTTTTCCTTTGTTTTTTTTTAATGTTTACACTAAGCCTGTTTTGCTTCTAGTGCTATTCTCATCTGTGCTGGTGTGCTTTCATGCAGGTGCATGGAACCCCAAGCAACCCTGATGTGGAAGAAAAAAAGCTTGCAAATTGACTGAAAATCATCTGCAGTGCTGTATTTTGTAGGTGAACCCAGTAGTAGTCTATTGATTCCATATAGGTTCATTTGCTGATTCTTCTCAGGGCTTTTTTTCCCCTTTAAATAGTTGCACCTATTAAAAAAAAAATGAAGTGTGGGTGTTTCTGTGTATCTATAAAAAGAGATATATGTGTTTGTTGTTATCGGCATATTGTCGTTATGTGTCAGCAGACGTTTTTAAGAGGTAATATGTTGATTTAACAAATTATATCCATGCTTTCCTTTGGTGAGCAGGAAAGTGTTTATTTTTCAGTATTTTATACTGTGAAGTGATTATGGGAACCTGCTGTGATCATAGCTGTTCACTTAAATATAATCTCTTTGATCATGATTATCTGTAAATCAGATGCAATTTTTTTGAGTTTGTTTGATTTTTTACAGACATGATCAAAAGCCTATAAATAACTTGGTCTGTCACTTCTGACATCATGTGAAATAGGGGTTATTTGAACTGCAGTGTGAATTTTATGGTGTCTATATGTTCTCTGAGTCTAAGGGCAGGAGATAGGATTTTTAACATCAATGCTTGTGATTATGAACTTTGATTATGTTTTCTGTGTATGTTCTGAATTTTAGCTATTGCTGTTGGAATGAATAACTCACTGGAGTGTGTCACAAAGCTCTGCCCAGCATTTCCGTGGGTTTACTCTCTTTAATCTAAATATATTTGAAATATATTTAAAATAGATTTTTGTGATTTTGTTTTAGAAATATAAAGCTTTTAACTTTTTACAGTACCCTCACATTGAAAGTTCATTGAAACTATTTTCTGTTTTTAAAAAGGGTCATAATACATTATTTTACTTCAACCTGAGAAAGTAATATAAAGTAATTTGACCTTTTCTTAAAAAAACCCAAAACCCAAATCAAAGAGAGTTATTACTTTCAGAAGGTTGACTATTTCAGCATTAAATATTTCATTTGAATACTTTTTAAAGTAGATTTAAGCAAAACTTTGTCAATTCTGTCTACAATTGCTTAAGAGTTATTTTTGCTGCCATAAGCAGCATAATCAAAGTATGTGAGGAGCTGAAACTTTAAACAACAGTATTGGTTGATATTCAGATGTTCATTAAAATTTCCACTGGGATTTTCAGTGGCTGTGTTACAGATTAAAAGTGACTAGAGATAATCTTACCAACTCATTTTGCTTTTTTTCAAATCTTAGTCATTTAAGATAGAAATGGTGGTGAGAGGTGCAACTTGAGAAATTACATTAACACCATTTGGGGATTGATAGTTTTCTGCTCTAGCTGTGAATGTTTCTAATGTTCCTTTTTTTCTATTTTCTATCCCACTGGTGAAGTACTGCATGAGGTCTGTAATCCCAAATTCCACCTTAAATTTTAGAGCAAGCTTAAATTGGGTGTTAAGATTTACAGGCATCTATGCCACCAAAGGAAGATTTCTCCCCATGCCTGTCCCCCACCTCCCCTAATGTTTTAGAATTTCACTATGTTTCCTTTATGGGCTTTGGATCAAATTTTGGGTATAGTTAGTGGGTTTAAATAGCAGACATCTAATAAGAACTATTGTTCACTTCCCTGCCAGCTGTTCTGTACCACAGTCTGGCCAATGGATCCTAGTCAGTAGATGTTATAAATCATGTTATTTGTCCTTTGCCAACTTTGCCCCTTCTCAAGAAAGAAGCTGCCAGTCTGAATCTTGAAAGACCCTCTGTGAAGAGCAGAAAACTTATGGTAGCTTGAAAAAGGGCTTCTTTTTCTCTTGTAAAGGCAAGTGAGGGGATCAGCAAAAAAATCTATAAAGATACAGAGAGCGCAGAGCCACTGCTGAAGCTGGAGGCTTTCACCAGTTGCTGTTTATTGCGAAGATGGCTCTTGGTTTATGTGTACATAAAAGAATGATGGATATGGAACTGGGATAAGTTCATCTCTTTTTAAATTATGATTAAACAAGCAATTTCAATCACAAATTATGTGTCACCCTGTCTCTAATCTACCCATTCACTTTACAAAGTAAAGGAGGCAGCTGATTAAATTTAGCCGGCATGTTTTTTTGCCTGCTGTCTAGACAATTGGCTTGGTTCCCGTTCCTCTGCTCTTAGCTCTCTCTCTTGGTTGTAGGCCCACTAGGCCATTTAACCATTCCGCTGTTGTTCGAACAGTGTGTTCCTGAGGCTGAGAAAGGCCGTGTGGGTATGGGCTTTTTTTCCTTCTTGGGTCGTTAACAGAGAACATGGTACCAGTACATAAACACACACAGGATCTCTGATAATGCTGAGTAATTCCTGTTCGAGTGAAAATTATTCAGCTCTAAAATCAGCTCCCTTTGTCCTTTGCTGCTCCTGGAATTTAGATGAGCCCTTTCGGCTGATGTCACTGCAGAAGCAGTGGACAGATTCCAGTGTGCTGTCTTTCCCACTCGAGTTTGTACATACATAAGAAATCAGCAAAACGAAGAAAAATAACCTAAAAATAAAACCTAAACCAAACACTGTCCCCCACCTCACCTGCAATCAACACCAAACCCGAACTACAAACAGCCCTGACTTTGAGTACTTATCTCCAAGTTCTTTGGATGTAATCATTATTTGCATTTACAGACCCAAAAGATATTGTTATCATTGGGACACATTGCAACAACATTGTTCCACCCTAAAATGCCCCAGTGCATCTGCTGTGCTGAGTTTGTAGTGTCCTGAGGAGTCACACTAATTTTGTTGTACAAATGGGGGTTGTTATTTCTGGTGTATGATTTCAGGCTAGAACTGCAGAATGACCTATTTAGCCATGGGGTAAAGCGGAGTTCCATTTTGAGTGAAGTTTGGGATATAAGTTGACAATTTAAAAAAAGTTTCACACAGAAAGTGCTTGAAAATTTAAACTGCTCTTATGTGCTCTTGTTTGTACGAGGGGTCAGCCTTGTGGTTGGAGTTAAATGGATGCAAAACAATTAGGAATTGCCTCAGATCAGTACATGTTGGTCAGTGCAGCACTGAACCCAAAAAGTGTCCAGGTGTCACAGCACCCAGCCAGGCAGAGATGCTGGAGCAGTTGGGAATTGTGCTGCTTAGTGCATGTCCCTAACACACCCCTACAGGTCCCTTTAGCCAGCCAGCAAGCTCGACTTCCTGTATAGGATGGATACAAAATGGACTGGAAATTGAATTTTCACAAGACATAATGATTCAGATGAAGTTGAGCTTTCTGTCCAGACCATCCATAATCAAAAACCTAATTTTTCCTCTAGAAACATAGGCATCCTAGTGAATATATTTTCAGCAACTACATGGTTATCTTCCATTGTGGGGTTTTTTCCTTAATTTTTTTTTCTTTTAGAAGGCCACTTTAGTCCAAAATGCTGTGTGGTCTTTGCTCTACTAAGGGCATGTGATTTTTGACATGACAGTAAGCAAGATACATCTCTCATGGAAATACTTGTTTATTGGAGCATTCAAATAGGCAAGCTATCATTCATCATTTTAAAATCGCAGGGATTTGGTAAATAATTTATAGCAACCAATGGTTTCATCCTTTCTGAGTCTATTTTCCTGATTATCTGCGTGCCTTGTGGAGTTTTGTTTTGCCTTTTTCTGTTTCCAGGATCAGCAGAAATTTGTGCAGATGCAGTTTTGTATTTAAACTTACTGTACCTCCTGCATTTTCTTCTCTGAATGGGGCAACCTGAAATGCCACAGCCATGAAACTTAACTCAGAAATTGGGGTTTTTTCCCTTTTATCCCCAAGTTGCTGATTGTACTGTGCTCCTACTAATCCTGCTGGAAGAGCTATGTTTTCCCTAGCTCAGTTTGCTGTGCCCTTTTGCCTCACCTGTTTCAAAGTGATCTCATACCACAGTTCCTCAGAATACCATCTGTTTAGATTCTTGGTGATTTGACGGTCTTTTCTGTCTTTTTCCTTAACAGTCACACACATTTCTACAGTTTGGCCTCAAAAATGCTTTTCAAAAATACTTTGCACCCTGCCAGAAAGTCTACCCTATTGTCTTCAACTAACAGTGTAATTGTTTTTAATTCACGTGTCACAGTTATTTTTCCTTTCCTCTCTTTAGAAGGAAAAAGTTAATATTTTTCAGGTGCACTTTGTGCCTCTTACTTAAAGGAACTGGCCTCTACTCTGCCATTTTTCGGTTTCCAAGTAAGACACAAGCTTCCACAGAGGTAATTCTTTGATTCTTGATAATAAATAGAAGGCATTGTGTGGCTTCTGGATATTTTCTGCAAATTATATAGGTTCAATTTTATAGGATGGAAAGGAAACACTGAATAGTTAGCTTCTAATTCCAAACAACGATTAATGCAGTAAGGAAGACAATATCCTCTTTAAAATCTATTTTTGTCTTTCCCTCCAATTTTGCTATACAGTTTCCAGACCTTCCCCCAGACTCATCCTGCCGAGCTTCCTGTTGAAAACGTGAGGAAACATTTGCACACATCCTCACAAAGAAGCTTTACTTATTTGTTGGTCGCTGCACATAATTTTCGTAGCATTATTTGCAGCTTAGGCCCTCCCAAAAAGAAAAAAAAAGTCATTTTTGCTACAGTAAATGAGATTTTTTTTAATTAATTGCGACTGTTTTGGCTTAGAGGCTAACACAGGATACTTCTAGTAAGAATAATGTCTAAAAATGCGTATCATGAACTAGGAGAAAAAAAAAAGAGGCTACTCTTGAACCAAATTTCGTATTGTGTTGTGTGAGAGATTCCACATGTTGTTACTTCATACAAATGTTTTCTCCCAAGAAGGAGAACAAAGTAGAATATTCAAAAGAACATAACAATAAAACATATGGATTAAAAAAAAATCTGTCATCTTAAATGAGCAATATCATTCTTTAGCTTGCCTCCAGTGGGTCTGAGATGTTTGTAGGCTGTTAAAATATGAGTTCATTCTAGGACAAAGAAGGTTTTCTGTTTTTTACGTTTTCCTCTGTAAATCATTGGTGGGGGGGAGAGAAAAAAGGGTGGAATTATGCTCTGGACGCTGCTGCCTTTGCATTTTTGGCATTATGCCTTCTTACTGTTTTATTGTCTATTTTGGCTGAACTTGAAGTTCCAACCATGCTCCCTGCCAAAAGAAAAAAAAAAAAAAGTCAGGTCCTTTAAGGATACTGGAAAATGAAGCCAGTTTTTGAATCCGCCACGTCCTGTAAGCAAATAGAAATGAATCTCTATGGAGCTCAGACGTTACTTCCTGTTCTCCTTTGGATTCCAAGCAGGAATGGAGCAATTTTTCTCTGAATCCAAAGAAAAGGAGGGGGGAGGGGGAGAATAGATGGCTTCAAAGCAGCACAGGAGAAATCTTCAAGAGGCTTCTATGTGGCTAACTTTTAAAATAGAAGTAAAATGTTTTACACCTTAAGAAATATATGTCTGTACTTGGAAAAATGTGCAGCAGCTTTCTCCCGCCACTCCAGCACTTGTATTTTGTAGGACAGTGGACATTTCAAAAATATACATAGTTTTTTGTTGGTTGTTTCCTTTTCTACTGGTTTTGTAAGTTGTAAACTAAGCTTGCAAATGTTTCTTGATAGCATGTACTGATTCCTTAAGGCATGTGAAAGTGATCAGGAAGATCCTACTTTTGGTTTCCCGAGGAGACCAAAATTAAAGGAGAAGCAGGGGGGGTGAAGGAGAGAGAGAAATGCTTTTCCAGATAAGATAATTGGGATTTTGTTATGGTAATCTGTGTATTGTGATAACTCCATCAGTAAAGATCTCGGTTTTTAGGTGCTGCTACTTTCCCAACTTTTGAATTACTGGAGAATGTATTCTGACATAAAAGATAAACTGCTAGCACAAAGTAGACTTCTGGATTTTTGCCACTGTAAAACTAGGAGTAACTGTAACCCAAGCAGACTAGCCAAGCTTGAAATTCACTGTGGACAAATGTTCTTTGTGCATAATTCTAGAGGAAACTATTTTTGGTAGTGAATGAATATATGTAATCATTAACACATGACGGGGCTGCTGTAAAGGCATCAGGCTGAAGCATGAACGCTTCCAGCACCCAAGAGGTGCTGGTGTATTTTATTTAATAAACTGTCTGGAATGTTCTATTACTTTGACTTTTTTGTTTTCTTATTTCTGAAGTTTGCATTAATAAAGCAACTTTAAAATTATTTGTAGGAGAAAAGATTTGATTTCTTTTCCTCAAAAGAGGCAAAACGATGTAGCTCAAAAAAAGTCAGTTATGCTGTTTCAAGGAACAGCAAAAAAACACAAAGGAGATTCTCCCAAGACCTCTGAACATACTTTTCTAGGCAGTTTGTACTGTGTATATTTGTTTGTATTTGTCAGGAAAGGTAAATTATCTCAGAGGCACTGGATTTCAGGATATAAGTAGAAGTTATTTCTGGTTTTGCAGAAATTTAAGTCTTAGAGACCCCATTATAGCTTCTTGCCAGTGTTGAAAGGGGTCATTTGATTTCTCATCTTGGCATGCAGTGGGACACGAGAGCTGTCAGCATCATAGACATCAGCATCATAGACCTGATTTCTCTGCAGGAGAAAGTAGCTTTTAGCATTGCCATGTCTTGCTGGCCTGAGTTTCAAGGAAGGTTGAGAAGTGATAGGAAAGCCTGGAGTCACTGAGTTGATGCCCCAAAGGCTGCTGGAGGGTGTGGGAAGGGATCTCCTGTGCCCTACACAGCTGAGACCAGCCCCACGTGTTGGGCAGTGCCAGCGTGCTACAGGGAGTGGACGTGCTCTCCTTTGTCTGTGGTGTGGGAATTTGGCCAACAGCTTCCTTCTGTCCCATTAAAGTGTCTCCAGTGGTAGGTGATGCCCTGAGGAAGCTGTGCTGTTTCTCAGAGCAGTGGGAAGGGTCAGGAGATCGTCATTGTCTACCCCACACTCTCCTTCCTGGGAGTCAGGTTGGCAAAGACTGGGGGAGGTCCCATGTTCCGTGGAAGTCAGTGGGAATTTTATCTTACTAAAATGGATGGTCTGCAGATCTTGATTGATAGCCTAGGTCTGTGTTCCCTTCTCTTTGACAGGGAATAAGGAAGTTGTTAACTTTCCAATGGATATGGACTTATTTTTTTTGCTTCCCCCTCTTTTTACTTTAAGCCTGAACTCTGAAGGGTTATACAAACAGTAACTAGTGGGAATAAGATTTACTTCTAGGTGGAGTATTAAATACAAGCCTTACATCTGGAAACATTTACTGGATCAGACCCTATCTGGGACTGCAAGTCAACCAAGGAACACAACGGGAAACAAAGAAAATGGCACTAGTAACTCAGATTTTTTTTATTTTTTTTTTTTAATTAGTAGATCTGAATTTCATTCATGGAGGTATTTATGATTTTACCTAAAATACATACTTTTCCACATTAGGATTGGCCTAGCAAAGTTTTTACCTGTAATGTTCATTTTAGCCATTCCATTGTCTAAAACTTGTCTTTTATATTTAGAGCCTTTTTGGCCAACGATTCCTGACTGCTTTCATAAAAGCATAAAACCAGAGTTTTAACATGTTTCACCTTCCGTGCACCCCAGAAACTTTGTGGTTTCAGACTTTCAGACTAAAGATTGCTGTGCTGTTGTGTTAGACTTCAGACTTAGATTTTGCAGAGAAAAACTTTAATGGTATCCCAAACTTTTGCTTCAGCCAGAGTTCCTAGGGAGATGAGAGTTACTCAGTTGTCCCATGCCTGTCTTTTATGACCTGGCTAATAAAACCTATTGCTAGGTTTGACAGAGGTGCCCAGTTAGATACTGTAGTTTTACACAAGGCCTTCTCTCTTCTGTCCCAGGCCCTGTGCAGCCCTGAGGCATCAGAACTGCAGACAAACAAAATGGATGGTAGTGGGAAGCATAGGGATTGTTGGAAGGCTTTGTGGAGTATTGTATGAGCGAAGGAGGAGCTTGGTCTGTCCCTGATGAAATGAAATAGTTGAAGGATTGTCCACACTCAGCAAGTTTTTAAAAGGAGTTCACAGAAAGGAAGTGTCTGAATAAAGGAAAGAACTGCCTTATCTTCATCAGAGGCAGTGCAGCCTTCCCTTAGGAGGGTTTATATTGTCTTGCTCTTGCCTCTGCTGAGGTGATTAAGCCCTGTTTTGCAGAGACAGAGGTCGTGTCATTGCAGTGCTGTTGTGGGGTGTTGGGTCTGGAGAGAATTTAAAAAAAATAAAAATTAGTGACCCAAAGATGAAGGAGAAAATTTTACAGGATCTAGGGACTGCCCTAAATCACTGGAGCAGGTCCTGTGGAAGAAGGTCATTTAGAAGTACCTGTTGGAAGAGCTGTTCTGTCCCTGCTGAGGATGGATGTTTGATGTCGAGATGAGAGAAAGCAAGGCAGGTTTCTGAGTTTTGCCTTCAAAACAGCTAATGATTTATGGCTTCAGCTATGTCTTACACCTTTCAACAGAGAGATCATATTTCTTATTGGTGTCACCAGTACAAACTCCCTGCTTTCCATGGAAGAGGTAAATTCCTTAAACCACCCAATGGAGCAGCAGCCAAAACACCCTGCTCATTTGTACTGCCAGCTCGGACTTGTATCTGAAAAGATTAATTCTGTACTTAAAATAATCTGAATCTTACGTGAAGTAAATGTGTGATGCAATCCAAGAAACAAGTTTTGCATAAGATCATGGGGCTTTTCTCAGCTCTAATCAAATGGCTGGAATTCCAGACTGTTGCAGCCATCTGAATACTCAGCTATTTCAGCTTTCATCTCTTGGCTGTGAAGGGAATGCAGCAGTGGTGAAGCCATGTGGGGACATAGAGAATTCAGGCAATGAATTTAGTAAGCATTTTGTTTTCCTGTATTTTAGCTGAGAGTAGACACATTGTGTTTCATATTCTTTCAATGCTGGATGTTTTGCACAAACCGAAATGATTTTTTTCTATAATGTCTTGCATTTCAGATTCAATTTAAAGCTTGGCTGATACAGTTCTTCTGCTGCATACCTACTGGAACAGTCATGCAGGGATTCACTGGAATTTTTATTGTGGTTAGACAGCAGGTTTGCCATGTTAGCTGTTCCACTAAGGAACAAATTGAGGGAAGGAAATTCTGTCAATTTACGTAGAAGGAATTTCATTTTAGGTTCATACTCTGGCAGCAATATGTGTGTTTTGGCTGCCATTGACACAAAGAACATTTGGGTCCATTGTAAAATCTTGAGTGTTACTTGATTTGCAGAATTAACATCATTAATAAGGTAATTAATGCAATCTGTTAATAATGATGTTCCTTATATTCAGTTCTAATATCTCTTATTGCCTAGGTGAGGACAGAGTAAAACAAAGAATCAATTAATTCCAGAGAGCTGCAGTTCTGAGTTAGAAGCTTTTTGTTGAAACAGTAAGTGGATATGTTCATGTGTGAAGGTTTTTAATGGCTGGGATTTTGTGTTATTAGAGTTTAAGATCTTCAGTGAAACACTGGATGGTGCCTTTGGGAAGGGTGTTAGGGGTGATGTTCAGTATTCTGTTTCTCCTATGCCCAAGTGGGAATGTGATACTCTTATAAATCAGGTTAACTACATTAAGAGGTTTGAAATGAACAATGATGTCATAGTGTCTAAAAAGTGCTAAACTAGAAAAAAATACGCAGAAATCCTTATCACAAATCCTACTTGATCCTTTTTATATTGCTTGTTATAAACAGACACGTATCACCATATACACAGATTATACATAATATATTATTATGTGTGTTCCCCTACAGAGAAAGCTCTGTCAGTGGGAGATTCAGTGTGGCCTTTGCCACAGGTATTTGTAATTACAGCTAGGTGACCATGATATGAGCAATCAGCTGGCATTTGCCTAAGTAAAAAACGAGAATTTGCTTTGATGTTTGTGACCATTTATATTAGTTTTCTGAATATGTCTATAAAATCACTGTTCTGATGCTGAAAACACTGATGAACTGAAGGAGTAATTTCACTTGAATTTGGGTTGGCCTGTGTTTTGTGCAAAAGTTTTTGCCTGAGGAGTTTGAAATCACTAAAAATGTCTTTTCTCTTGTGTTAAATTGCTTTACTTCTGAATTGAAATTTGACATAAAACTAAACAAATAGAGAATATGGTGTATTGGAGGTGACCAATCATCACAAACAATATAAAAGTGTAATCAAGACCAATAGGTAACAAAACTCAAGCCCCAGAAGCTCAAGATAAAGCAAGGGAAAAGAGCTATCTGTTTTCCTGTTTAGCAAACAAGATCTTTAGTAAGTTGGGATTGATAAGCCAAAATTGCCAACATATACTTTCAATATTTTGCTTTCCAAAACCTCCAAGCCTGACTGTAGTCTCTTACCAAACCATGACTATATTTACAGGATGCCTTTCCTACTAGCAAGTGTCTAATTGACCTTTGTGAGCCAAGGGAGTTGTGAGGAACAGAGTTCCTTGTCTCTGCCCACATTCTGCAAATAGCTTGGAACCTTCCCATCCCAGTGTCACATTCTAAGTATTTACACTCTAAGATTTCTTAGGAGAAAAATGACCCAATAGTTGCTATGAAATGGCTTCTTAGGGTTGTATATTTTATTTAATTTCCCGAAGTAGTGATAGGTACTAACTCCTGATGTGCAGTAGTCATGCAGAACAGGAAAAGCTCAGTCCATGCAGAATGGGTTTCAGGAGCTAGCTTTTTCAGCTTGTGTTTGTTTCAGAGTGAGCTGTACTCAAGTTTAAAACCAGGTACAGTCTACAAGTTGTTTGGTTTATTCTATGCAGTAACAGTGCTGGAATCTGCTGGAAATCATTGTATATTTTATAACTTAAAAAAAAAATTGAAATGTTAATTTTTACTTTTGCAAAATTGGCCAAAGTACTCTGTAACAGTCTGATTTACATTAATATTGGTCGTGAATGTTTAGTATTTCCAACACAAACATTTCTGTGCATTGCCCTCAAACTAAATGATTGATATTGCCTCATTTACTCTCCTACATCCCTTGGTCCTGCCCTGTTCTTGGTAAGGTGGTTGTGTGACTTGTGTCTCATTTTCAGCTGAGACAAGAAGAGGATGCATATTCACATGCCCATTCAAAACTGCTGATACTGGCCCAAAGAAGCTGCACTATGACTAGATCATCAATTTGGTTGTCTTTGCTGCACTTTGTACACAGAAATTGCTAAGTTAGAAATATTAACATTTGCTGCTAAGAACTGAGGAAAACATTGATTTTTTTTTTTGTCATTTTTTGTTAAAAGTAGAGTTGTTCTCTGTAACCCTGCCAGTTTAAGATCAGAAGGCAGTATTTTGACAGATGCTCTTTTGTGTTTGTTATGTCAATAGCAGGTTTTCATGCCCCACTTCTCCAAGAAAGCAGAAAATCAGCATGAACTTCCAGTGGCTAAATTGCTTTCTGTAGTTGCAGCCAAATGATTTATGTGCTTCACATGTTACTCAGGTGCAGTAGTGTCAATGTAAGTTCTGCCTTCCGCCATCCCCTAATATGTTATTTAATGGTATTGAAAAGCTGTCCTTTCAAGATGGGTTTATTTCAGTTGTGGAATGTTGTACACTGACAAAAGAAAAGTCAGTTGATCATTTAATCATCTCTGAAATAAAAAAATTCAGGTGAGAATTGTCTCCGTTAAAAAAAAAAAAAAAAAAAAATCTTTAAATCTTGCATATGAGACAGCAAGCAGCATCCAGGCTTATCTGTTATCCTGAACAAAAATTTGCCACAGGACCTCTGCTCATCAGATGAAATTCCCTGGATACCTTTTCTGCATCCTTTGCCATTTCTTTTTCCTCTGTGTACGTGTTGAGATGCCCCTGTCTCTTCTCTTTACGTGGTTGTTCTCCAGGTGCCTGTGTTTCCTCTTTTGCCTTTCCATTTAATTTCTTGTTCTTTGAGCTGACTTTCCTCCTTGAAAGAGTCACAGCAACTATATGGAGCCTGTTGTTTTCTCTCACTATCAGACTGTAATTCCCCTCTGTACTTCTCAGTCTTTTGCATAAATGAAGCTATTTTTTCCCACTGTAATGGTACAGAATCATAATACCTCTTTGCTAGGGATCTACTCAGTTTGCCACCTTTCCCTTTGCATTTCTTGAAGGCAAATTTCTTTTCTTCTTCTAGGAGTACAAAGACTCATTTCTGGGAGACTCTTAGCAGGTATTTCTTAGCAGTCTTTAAGGCTCATTTCAGAAAGGCTCTGTTAACAGAATCCTCATTTAAGAGACTTGTATGTAAAGGCAGGCTCTGTGCTTGTAGGCAAAAGCAGATTTTGTTTGAAAATTACAAAAATAACAGGCAAAGTGAATGCCTGTAATCACTTAGTGCTGCAGTAAGTAAGTTATAAAGTCAGCTAAAAAGCATAGGGGTTTGTATCCAGCCATATCTGAATATGTGTGGATACCAAAAGAAACAAAATTTGCTCTTCTGTCCTCCTGCCTTTCCTGCTTTTTTTTTTCTTTTTTTTTTTTTTTT
>VWYN01010657.1:178307-222273 GCA_013400075.1 Hippolais icterina
TTTTTGGAGAAGTGGACTTGCTAAGACTGATTGAAAGAGTTGGTGAATTGTGTATCACATCCTGAATTTACCATGATTGAAGCAATAAGAGGAGTTAATGGAGGTAGATGTGTAGGAAAATAAGAAAAGCTCTAATGGCTTTCAGATCCCGTGTGACATCTGGCTCACTGAGAGCATGAGTCTCTGTGAAAACCTCCTGGAGAGGAGAGGGTGTTGGAATGGCTGTCTCTCTTCAGGCAATGAAATGTCCCATTATGTTCTTATGTATCACAAAACACAAGCTCAACTTCTATGGTGGAAGGAATTCTTATTAAGATAAACTAAAATCTTTGTCTAAGCTGATGTCAAATTACACTGACAGGTGTCCTCTCCATAATGGATACATGGGCACTCCAGGCAGAGCTGTCTATATGCTGATACATTCTGTGCATCTCACTGGCCATGGGTTTTTTTAACTGAACAACCATGTGGGTTTTTAAAGCTAATGTTTGAGCTAATTGCCATCAAACTACATGTAAAACAGTGATTATTTTCTCTGCTTTAAATGCATCTGAAAATTAAGATTCTCTGTTATGTTATTAAATTATGTGAAATTTGCTTCAGACCGTGCGGGTTTCTCCCCCTTTGATAACTAATCCATCTGTTGTTTTCATGCTGCAGAGAGAGAAGGTTTCATGTTTGTGGTTGATGTCATCCCAACTCAGGGCTGTCTGTGACAGGAGCCTGTATAGCCTGCAGGTGGACTTTGAGGTTGTGTGCCCCAGTCACTGGAGCTGTAAGAGCCACAGGGAGTCTGTTTGCCCTGGATGGGGTAAGGTTCAGAGCTCTGGGGAGCTGGAGCTGTCGGTCATATTGAACACAAGTTGAATCATGACACTGAATTCTTCCTCTTGGAGCTGCCCTGGTACACCTAATAAATGCTTGGGTTAGCTGGCATGAGTTTAAATGTCTCCTGGTAACGCACAGTGTCTGAGCAAGGCTTGAGGGAGCCATAACTGAGCTTTTGGAGAAGGTAGATAATGAGGAGTTCAGCAGTCCAGATTTTGCCAGAGGTTTGAGGTTAAACCACAATCAAGTCACTTTGTTGAACCTTTCCACTGTCTGTGGCTAAAGATGAAATCCAAGATGTACTGGATATTGAGGTTGATGTACATAGAGGAAGAAAATGTGTGGTGTGTTTATTTTGTGATGATTTCTAAGCTTCAATTAAAAAAAATCGTAAGTGTGAAGCTGACTTAATGTTATTATCAGAACTAGTGATTCTTACTTTGACTTTATTACATTCACTGTTTTTAGTAGAGATATTTGCAAAGAACATATTTGTTCTCTTCCAGTTTGGTATTTTGGGTTAGATTGAGGTCTAGAGTGTGCAGGTTCAGCACCACTAAATTGGTGTCTGTATGTGGCCTCTTTCCTTTAAGTAGCTGTCACTCTTTCAATTTGGAATGGAGTCACTCTTCCCCACTTTATGTGTACGGGAGAATGGCACTGAAACAGCACTTAATGAGTCATACCATGTAAATAGTAGTTGAAAAGCCTATTGATGCTGTATTTCACCACTGCATAGGAAAGCCAGGATTATTATTTTCATCCCAAAGTGATTAACATGTCCAAACATGCTGCAGGGAGTTAACAAGTCTTCCTAGCCACACAGAGACCAAGCAGAGCAAAAGTGCATCTTTACAGCTAATTGGAGGTTAGCTGAGCTCTTTTCTACTTTGGGCTTTCCTGCTTAATGCCACCAGCAAGGTCTGCCATTGCCTGTGCTTCTCCAACATCACTGCCCTCTGCTTGAGGATTCTGTTCTGCCCATGTCTCTGGCTTCCATCAATATCATCTTACCATTTTCGAGTTCCTCTCCCTCCCCGAAGAGGGATGTGCAAAAAACTGATGTGTATATATTGCAGGTGGGGTTTGATACAAGAGAAATCTAGAGTAATAGTGGGAATCTGTGAAAATTGTCATGAGGAATTGCTGCTGTAACTAGGTTTTTAATTTAAGTTTGTTTAGATCATCCCCTTATAACTGAGTGGGTATTTCTTAGCAGTCTTTAAGACTCATAAAAAGATGAGATGAAAACTAAAGAAAACAAGCAAATGCTGATATCTGATTCTTTGTCCTCATAGTTAATATGAAATGAAAGCAAATGTGTGAGATAAGTTATTTTATGATGGAAAAAGAGTTGGGGTTTTTTTCTGTAGATATTGCATTGATTAATGGCATCATTCTGAACTTTTTAGATAAGATGCAAACACTTGTCACAAAATTTGAGTACAGAGACTTGTAGCGAAGAACATCGGAGAAACTTTTATTGCCTTAACTGCAGCATCACAATGTTGGATTCTGGGGAAGGAAGGGGAAGAGAGATGGTTAGAACAACTTTAAGACTTACGGAAAAAGAAGAATAAAAATTATTAAGTAGTTTGCTTCTCTGCACACTGAAAACAGTCCCATTCCATTTGCTGATTTTTGTAGAACATATTTTCTCATCACTTCCATCTAGGCTTGTTACATTTTTGGGATCTCTCTTCTGTCTGCAGTAGGTCCTGGAATTGACTATTTCCAGCTGTTGCTTCTCATTGAGATATTTGTTGGCGTGTTGCAGCTGGTCACTGTGTGGGTTTGGGTTTTTTGTTTTGGGTTGAGTTTGATTTTTTTTTTCCCCCATCCTCTCTCCGTATATTTATGCAGTTTTCCAGCATGTCTGGCACACAGATTTTGGATCTGTACTTTCTTTTGTCCTCAACAGACAATATTTTTCCATGTGTGAAAGAACACTTCTGGTACTTCAGATGCATGTATATAATTTGGTGCAGCCTTCTTGCATATGCAACGAAGATTCCTGATTTCGAAGTTTGTCCTCAATCAAAGTCTGGCATGGCAGAATCTCTGGTTTCTCAAAGGTTATTAGGTGTATTGTCATGGTTGTGCAGAGGCACTGTCAGAATCTTACCTGGGGGAGAGCTCTGATTTGCAGTATCAATAGAGTCTCAGCCTTTCACTCTGTTTCTGTTCTATTGCCCACATCTGTACTAAAGTATTCATTATCTCCTTTTTGTCCTGGGTGTGAGTGGCCAAAGGTGCCTCATAAAATCTCAAGCCCGGGTCATCTCTCACACAGGTTTGCAATCACATTTTTGAGAAATGCAGTTCCATTTCAGAACCCCTTTCACAGCAGCTCTACCAATGAAATATAGTGCAACTTCAGCACACTGGGAGGGAGAAGTGCAGCATGGAAATAAAGCTATGTACAGGCTTGACTTACTGTTATGTTTACATTAAGGAACTTGGTTGAACTGGATTGATCTCAAGGGCAGAGATTTTATTGTGCCAGTTTGGCAGAGTGCTTTTTTTGGTTGACTACACATGAAACTCACCACAATGGTATTTTTCGTGTTATAATTTTTAGTCTTTAAGTTACTCTGTATCTGTTTGTACCTTCATTCCACATTAAGGAAGAATCCTACAGAACAGTCAAAAGCCTCTTATGTGAAAGGGTAGTATTTCTTTTCATCACTTTTAGAAGTAATTATTATAGTTGGCTTATCTATAGTTAAGGCTTATCTAAAAATCAATGTAAGTTTTCTAGAGAAACATCATGTTTCTCTGCCTTGTGTTTTAAGCTGGAATGAGTTTTGTTTAGTCTTATTTTTGAATAGTTCAGTCAATGGAATTGCTCTCTTATAAATTTTCCTTTGATTTTTCTTTTACTATACATCATCTTATTGTCATGAACTGCAATAGAAGTTCCTAACTTGAAATAACTACATGTAGAGAAGTACCAGGAGAAAATACTGCTGTTCGCATGCAGTCTTTTGTGGGGAGGAGCTGGGAATAGGATTTGATGTGGAAGTGCTTTGAATTTGGTTAATATGTTAAGATCCCCTAATAAAAAGACAAGTTTTCGGAAAACCCAAGCAGCAAAAACTCCCTCTTAGTGGAGGAGGATCAGGTTAGGGAGCACTTGAACAAACTGGACATCTCTAAGTCCATGGGGCCAAGGGATTGCATCCCTGAGTTCCGTGGGAGCTGGCTGATGTAATTGCAAGGCCAATCTCGATTATCTCTGAAAGGTTCCTTTATTCAGGACAGGTTTCTGAAGACTGTGATAAAGCAGATGTCTTTGAGAAGGGGAACTGTGGGCTGGTCAGCCGCACTCCTGAGTTACTGGAACGATTAATCCTAGAAATGATTTCCAGAAATGTAAAGGACAGGAAGATTATTAGAAGTTTTCATCCTGCTTTTATGAAGAGGAAATCATGCTTAAGAAGTCTGATGACTCTGTAATGAGGTGTCTAGTTTGGTGGATGAGAGCAGTGTATTCTGCTTAGTTTGGCTTCAGTAAGGCTTTTAACACTACCTGTAATAAAGCAGCCAAGGAGGTAAGGCTTGGATAAATGGACACTGAGGGGATTGAGAATGGCTGGGCCCAGGCAGCTGTGATGAGTGGCAGAAGTCCAGCTGGAGACAAGTCACTAGTGTGGCATCTCAGGTGGCCAGCACCAATTAACAACTTCATTAATGACCTGGATGGTGGGACAGTGCACACCCTCATCAAGTTTGTAAATGATACAATGCAGTGAGGAATGGCTGATGTGCCAGGAGCTTGTGCCACCCCCCAGAGGGACCTGGCCATGCCAGGGAAATGGCAGAGAGGAACCTCTAGTGTCTCTGTGAGGGGAAGTAAAAACCTGGGGATGAGCAATCCCATGCACTAGTATATGCTTAAAAGCAGCTCTGCAGAGAAGGATTCTGGGATCCTGATGGTCACCAAGCTGATCATGAGTCAGGAACACACAGCTGCAGTAGGAAGGCCAAAACAGCTTGGTCTGTGTTAGGAAGAGCATGGACAGCAGGTTGAGCCCTGGTGAGGTGACATCTAGAGTGCTGGGTCCTGTCCTGGGGTTTCAAGTACAAGAGAAGCTTGGACATACTGGCATGAATCCAGTGAGGAGCCATGAAAATGACTAAGGCACTGGAGTATCTTTCCTCTGGATAGAGTTAGGACTCTTCGGCCTGGGGAATGTTTGGAATTCAGGGGGTCTGTTCTTATCAATGTGTATCAATATCAGAGGTGTTAATTCAGGAGATGAAGATGAGAAAGTGAGGCTCTTCTGGGTAGTGTACTTTTTCTTGATAATCACACTGACAGGCAAGAACCACAAAGAAAAAAATAACTCACCAATTGCATGGAATTCCATCTAAACACAAGAAAAAGAAGTTTGTTCTTGAAAGGGCAGTCAAAAACCAAAGCAGGCTGCCCAGAGATGTTGTGGAGAGAGTCAGGACAAGACTTGACATGGTTGTGGATAGCCTGGCTTAGAGGACATTGCATAAGCAGAAGATCTCAAAAGGTCCCTTCCAACTCAGAGATTCTGTGATATGCCCTTAAAAAGAAAACTCCCTCCTGAATTGGTCCTTGCTTTGCACTTCTCTTACAGTACACACAGACTGTGATATATCTGCTTGATAGTGTTGTTCTGCAATTTAATTTGCCTTTGCCTTCCCTCTACCACATCTGCTGGCATTGCAGCACTCTTGGTTGGAATTTTTACATCACCATCTAATGCCCCTTGGCACTTACACTGTTTTTCCAAGTATTTTTAACCAAGGCACTGACTGATTCCAAATTTTGGTTTCAGGAATTGCAGAAAAGCTGCATAAAATGTGATCTTACCAAATACATAATTCTGTGGTATTTCATTGATTTAGGAGGAGTCAGTCTTGTTCCTAACAGGTAGTCAGGTACATGAGTTGAAGTAGATTTCTTGGTGAGATTAACAAGACATCTTTTCCTGAGGAAGGTAATGCCATCTTTGGTGTGTGAAGAATATATTATATTTCTTAGGGTAAAATAAATACCTTCAGAATAACAGGCTGATTTATTTTCTCAGGTCAAAGCTGTGAGCTGTAAAAGGGCACATTCAGTAACTTCCTCTTCTTTTCCTGCATTTATGATAAGTTTAGCATAGTCCCACTTCTGTGTGCTTTCTTATTAGAGTTGTGAAGGAAAACAAAGAAAGAAGGTTAATTTGGTATTTTTGCATTTCTCCTATCATCAAGAGTAGTGTTTTCTGGTTTGGTTAATGAATTATGCATCAATTTTGCTCTTTAGCAAAAGGTCACTTTGATCTCAGAACTGTGCCAAGTGGCTTTAAGGAGGTGTTAAATAGGAATGATAAATAAAGCAATTTAAAGTACATAAAGTATATTTGGGTCAAAATTCCTCATCACAGATATCTATCATTTCACTGCCTATGGATCCTTGTAATTGAAATCCACTGGGAACACATTCCTGGCTAACCTAAACAAATCTGCTTTCTTTTAGCAGCATTTTGGTAACAGATGCAGTCCAGAGACTGAACTTTGCAGATTGTATATTGGAATTGAAATGTTTCAGCTTAATTCAATAAATGTTAACAACAGTTAACTAATTGCACAAAAAACATACCCCCAAATTGTGAGCAAATAAAGTTACTATTTATGGTTCTACATTTTTGTCATTTTCCACCTGGAACATCTTGGCGTTGTTCATATTTTGAAAGGGAAGGTGATGCCATTTGACTTTAATTTTGGTTTTTTGAAATCCAGTTCTTCTAAATCTTGCTGTGGATGGTTAGAAAAAAGGCAGTATACGTATTTGAAGACAGAAAGTTTTGTCAGATAGACTCAGGCAATAACTTTATTTTTTCACAATTGCAGCATTTGAATAAACATTAAACAGGTTGAAAATTCATATTAACATTGCTCCAGGGTGATGTAAATTATATATCCAACACTTAAGCACTTACCCTTTTCTCATTGACCTTGATAGCAATTACAGAGGCCATATTTCTCTATAGCAGCCTGAATTCTGAGCAATTTATTCACTGTATGAGAGGCAAAGAGACAAGACCCCTACATGCACACAAGTGTGAGTTTTTAGAGCAAAACTTTCTGTGCCCATTGCAAATAAAACCAGTTTTCATTTATATTGAGCTCTTCCAAGCCTCATGAAAGAAAATGCCAAAGCTGAGTTTGAACTTTTTGTTTTGTCTTTTAACACCACAAATGTGAATCCTGTTGAAGTTTTACTTTGTAGAGGTTAGAGAGGCTTGGGGTTGGGGGCTTTCGGGGGTTTTTTAAAGTTAGCATGTAGGAATAGCTGTTTTCTGTCATGGTAGCTCAGGAAATGTTTCCTTCATGTGGAGTCATTCATGGTTAGATACTGTTAAGCAAAGGCAGGACCAGGTTTCTGTATTTTAATTATGTATCCATTTTGTGTTGCTGAACTTGCTTTTTTATATACACATGGCTTTAACTGTTAATAAACCAATTAACTGCTTTAACTGTATAATAAACTGATACCAGTGCCTCAAACTCAGTAATTAAACAGGCCATGGAAATTGCCTTTCATTAAGCTAGACACTATCTTGCTGTACTATGTTTTTGATAATATTGATTCCTTTTCTGTTGTCCTTTCACTTTTCCCTGTATCACGCTTGAAGTAACTTGCTTTAGTTTGTGTTTTTCACGCTGAAAATATGTGAGGAGATGGTGACAAGTTTTACAGAGGACTCTTGAAGTTCATTTTTGTGGAAGTATAGTGATGGATTGTTTTGAGTACCAGAGCAAGACTTCTCTTTAGATCAGGTGAAAACAAGTAGAATTTAACTTTTCCTATATCTGGTATAATCAGAGCTGCCCAGTGCAGTTTTCATGGCAACAAGGTGAACCAGTAGTGGTTTTTTACAGTGTAGTGTGTCTTTATTGTAGAAGTGGAAACTCAAAATGTGTGAAGAGGACTTCCTTCCCTTTTTTTAGGGGCCTTTGTGCAGTTAATCTTGACAAATGTCTAGGCTTTTCCTTCCAAATGGTTTGCAGTCTGTAGGCACTTCTCTCACAGACCCTCAGGAGATTTTTGAGTATTCTAGCAAAAGGGTTTTAGGTAGTACTGAGTATCTTTTACCAGCCCTTTGCACAGGTCAGGCTTTTTCCTGTAGTTAGTTTCAACAATTCCTTTACAATTTCTTTATTAGTAAAACCACAAATAAGAGAAATGAGAAATGAGCAGGGCTTTTTTATCCTGGAGAAGAGACAAATGAGAGGGGATCTTATGAATGCATAAAAGTATCTGAAAGGTGGGTGTCCAGAGGATGGGACCAAATTCTGTTCAGTGGTGCCCAAACAGGATAAGGGGCAGTGGGCATATAAACTGAAACATGAGATGTTGCATCTGAATATGTGCTGTCAACTCACTCAAGGTTTTTCATTGAGATTTATACAGCTTGTGTAGCATGAGCAACCTAGAATGGATTTCTGGTGATACCCTGGAGCCATTCTAGTTCCATCAGCATTCTCATGGTTTATTCATGATACAGAGATGTTTTTGTATCACATGGATATCAGACAGGGGTGTTTGCCATTACAAAAGTGTTTTTGCTTGATAGGTTAAACTATAAGAGCTATTAACTTTAGGATTTTCTTTTGTGTTGGCCTGCCTAGGAAATAACATTTATTTTCTTTAATTAAAACAAAGTGAAATGTAAGCTAGCACTTTCTAATTAACTTTGTGCTGGAGAATGACTGCAAGTGACAATAAGAGATTCTTACAGACTTTCAGGAGGATAAAAATGTATTCCATAACTCCTGTTCTGTATGGTATAGCATCCAAAAGAAAGGAATTAGTCTGCTGCATTTTAGTGGTTTACACTGAAAAGAACTCATTATCCTGCAAATATCTCACTAGTTTGTACAAAGTTAATACAGGGCATGTATTTTTTATGACTTATAATAGTGCAAATATTTACAGAGGGTTTCGTTCAGATGTAGTATCATTTTAGTATTAACTGTTAAGTTCCTCCTTTATAAGATCAATATTTAAGAATTGGATTTAGATATTTAATTTTACAAGATACATAGCTTTACCAAATATAAAAATATTCCTTCAGTATATATTTTTCACCTCTAAATTGACTACAAGTTCATTGTCCCTTGGAAGATAAAGTAACATCTTTATCTGAGCTCACAGTACTTTTCACAGGTGAAAAGTGCTTTTTGCCAATTCATGTGTCTTCTGTAATCAAAACATTTTGGTTTAGAGCTTGAATCCAGTAAAATAAAAAAATCTTCAAGCAAATACAGCAATCTTAAGTGTTCACCCCATTAATTCAATTTGAGTAGTCTTCCATTATTTTTATTTTAAATTATTTAAATATTGGTTGCATATTGTTTAAATTTCCAGGAGCTTGAGGCCCAAATTAAACAGTAAGCAGTATGTTCAGCAGTAGAGGAAGGAATGTGTCCATAGCAAATGGGGTCTGTGGCTGTCATGAGCAAATTGTCCATGCCCCAGACATTGCCTCTCGTTCCACTCCACTGTCTGAGAACAGCTCTGACTTTGGATCTGAAGGTTTGTCACCACAGATACATTTTGTGGCAATAGGTTTTCATCTTCTAAGTCAGGATTAAATTATGATACATGTCATAATGCATACCAGGCTGTTTCAAGTTATGTGTTTTCATAATTAGGACTGCTTTTCTTTTTAAATAATTACTTTCAACAGATCTCCATTTTAAAATATCTTAAACTTTGTATAATTTGCTTTAATCTTTAGAGAGACTTATGATTTTGTGCAACAAATGCTCATTAAATATTTAATCTCACTTGATAATGCATAACAAGAAGTTATTTTTAGTTTAAATATTCATAAAACTTCAAATGTCATAGTTACAGTACCCCAAATTTATTATTGCTTTGCAAGCATATTTTGCTTGTCTTATTTGTATGGGATTATTTTCCCCTGCATGACAGATGGGTATATTGGCTAGAGATTCTTTATTGAGTATTATACAAAAATACATGGCAGCATACAGTGCCAGGGTGATGGATGGTGTTTGGCAGGATGCTTCAGTCCCTCAAAGCTTCATTCCTGTTCCCAGATCTCACTGGTACACTGGACAAGCCTAGGTGAGGTCTGCACACTCCTGCCTTTCCTGCCGTGGAACAGCTTGTGACAAAGAGCCCTTAGGGGCAGGTAATTGTAGGTGACAGGGAAGAGGCCTCTTTGTGTTCAAACATTGCAATTGTGGATGCTGATGGCAGTTTCTGCTGTTTGCTTGTGTTTCTTAGGCCCAGAATTGGCACTGGTGTGTGCCGTGTGAATGCCAGGAAGCTGTGCCTGGATTTCAGTGGGATGGCAGGTATGTCCCACAGCCCACACACATCTCAGAGCCTCCTGTCCCCTCAGAGCAGGGGCAGAGTGACACCACCATTCCTGCCAGAAAGGTGTGCCCAGCCTTTGCTGGATGGGGCAGTCCTGGAGCAGTGTCACCCAGAGCTCGTCCCTAACCTGGGACTGAAAGGCCTTTCCAAGAGCTGATGTGTAGACGTGCTTAAGAATATTCTTGAAATAACCTTATAATTTGGCTTTGAAAAGAATTAATTACTTAGCTTGATGAGAATCTAAATTTTTTTAAAAATAATCAATTACAACTTAATTCAGTGGATACAGGAAATAAAAATGAGAGAAAGGTGCCTCAGACACTTGTTTTATTTGTAGAGAAAAAGGCCTCTGCAAATTCAAGCAAATACAAATTTGAGCTAGCTGGAGGAATTGGCTAACGTTCACATATATGCCTACAGACTTTCTTATTGCATTATTTTCTTCTTTTGCCATGAAATTTATGTCTTGTGCCTTTTCTCTAATTATGCATCAGCTTTGATGGAGTGGCAGTGAAGTATTATCTCTTTTTTCTTTTCCTTTTTTTTTAATGCCTCATTTAACAGAACTATTTCACATGCAGTGTATTAGAAAACTAATGTAATATAAAATTTCTGTCTTCTTGTGGTTCATTTCCCTTGTAAAGAAGACATAAAACATCTTTTTCACAAACTACATTTTTCTCAGAACTTTTATAGTCATGTTCCTCTCCCAGTTGATTTTTTTCCATGAATATCCCTTTCTAAAATTAAGTGCCTGAGCAACAAACCAAGAAATTTGATTATCATCCCTGAATATGTGCAGAGGTTGTTTTTCAGACACTCATACATCTTTTTGTTCTTCATTTTTAAACCAGATGAAGAAGATAAAATATTTTTAATGTTAAACCAGAATAAAGCATACATAAAGAAATTAAACTTCACTCTCATTTTGTTAAAAAAAAAATAGTCAGTGCTTCATAGTCTTAGAGCTCTGTAAAGAGCAATATTAATAAAAATATCTTTTCTGTATTTTTTAATATAAGATTTTTGAGAAAGGCTGGGTCTGGTGATCAGCAAGTCTGATTTTAGAATCTGGCTACCCCAGATGCCACAGACTGGCTGTATCCTTGTAGTCATGGGAAATCAGGGGAAAACAGGGAACCCTCAGGTTCCTGTTGCATGGTTTTAGCCCTCTGAGAGTTTGGTGCCTCCCTGGGCCATCCTGAAGGAGGTGCTCCCCATAGGCATAACGAGATTGCCTTTGGAATGGCTGGCTACAGAAAAAGGTGGAATGACTGGCTTGGAGTAGATGCCTAAGTAAAAAGGAGAATTTATGTGCCCAGCTTTTGGCTGAGCCACATAATGAATCCTACTTTGATAATTTTTTAGGTTCAAGCTCTCAGTTATGCTTCCACTTGGTTGTTTTAATAAGATACAAATCTCAGTAAAATCGCTTGTACTTACATCATATAATCCAAAACAATATTCTCTCCAATTTTTTCCTCTGTATTCTCATATTTTTCTGGGTTTATCCTTAGTCGTTTTCCCCACAATAGCAGCAATGCAAAATGCAGAATTGCTTGTACTTGAAATTTGCATGTGTATGCTTATAGGATCAAGTAAATGTTTGGATGAGTTTCATGCTTCAAGAGTGCCTGGTTTCCGTGGGGATGGGATTCATACTGGTTGTATATCCAGCTCAGTGGCACGTATTCAGCCTTGAAGTGTAGACGTCCCTTTTGTACTCCAAACTGTACTGCCATCCATGACTGATTTTGGAGTTACATCCACAGGGTGCTGTGGCATTTGCACTGGCAGTCACTGGCTGCTAGGAAGGGTTTCTGGAAGTGTCAGGTGGTCACAGACTGACTCCATTGTCAAGGATACCGTGCTGTTCTTACCCCAGGACAAGACCAAAGCCATTTCCAAAAGCAGGATGAGTGTTGTCTTGATGCATAAGTGATCCCATGGATCATGAAGTTGGTAATAATGGTTCCTATTGAATTGAGTAACTCAGGGAGCCCCGAGGTCACAGGGTTCAGGCTGTTTAGGATTCCAGCTCAGTAACCAGGATATTGACAAGGGTTTAAGTACACCACGCACCTGTTCGCACTTGCCTGATTTTCATGGTGTATTTCTGGAAGAGTTACAGTAACATCAAGAATTGTGAGAAGTTGACAAAATGGTTAGAATTTCCAGCTAGCCTTCTCTTACTCTGTTTTCTTTTGGACTGGTGCAGTTGCTTGCATTGAGGTCAGCTGTTTTAAAGTACTTACAGGATCAGATTTTTTGAGTTACAAAAGAGTCTTTTGTGTGCCTCTAAATGTCACTAACTTAATTGCTTAGCTTTAGATGATCAACATATACTGACATTCCCAGGCTAGCAAACTAAAACATGGAAATGGATTAGCTCTTGTGACTGCAGAACAAATAATGTAACAACCAGACACCATTAATTACACATTTCAGCACAAGAAATTTGAAGAGATGTAGGTAATAGATTACAAGACTGGTTGTTGGCTTATCAGGAGTGTTGACATCTAGAGACCAGCGAACTGGTAAATTGAAGATGACCTGTCTTTTCCCCAGCTCTGGTCATTTTCTCAGCCACATACAATTTAATGGGCTGCTGCTGTTGTCTTTCTAGGACAGGTGCTGGTTTTAATTTGTTTGGTTTTTATCAAGTCAAAAGAAAGACATGGGAAAGGCTTTTTCAAGCTGTTGATATATTATGATCATAAGCTGTGATGTTGATCTTGTCACTTGTTGAGAGATTCTCTCATCTACTCTATGTTATAGTCGCAGGCTCAAAGAACTTCAAGAATTCTTTTGCAGCCAATGGGATAACATTAAAATGTTAATAGAGATGGAATAGAATGCTCATCTAAGAAGGAGAGCTGTAAACTTAGACTGTTTTTCCTTTGCTGTTCTTTTTCAGGAGTCTTCTTTTTGCCAGTGCATTCCCTTGCTTCCCCTGCCCTCACTCACGCATAACCTTCCCCTTCCTGAGGTGCTTTGTATTTTCTTTTTCAGAACATTCATAATAATTTCCTTGTCTCATTCCTGTCTCTTTGCTTACATTCTTTTCCTGCTCCTGAGACCTTTAAACTCATTCCCTTATCTCATTCTCTTATCAAAATTAGCTCCCTATTTTTTTTCCATTTCAAATGAGCTCCAAGCCATTTGTTGAGTCCATCAGCTGAAACCCACAGCTGTGTGCTAACCCATGACCATTGGTGGCAGGTCTTGGGCTGGTGGAGGGAGTTCACAAAAGCAAAAGCTGCAGCTTCTTTGTTGGAGGAGAAGGAATGTAGCAAAGGCCTCCTTTATGTTCTTTGTTCACTCAGGTGCTGCAGACTTTGTGTTTTGACATCTTATAATCTCACCTGTGAAAAAGTTACCATGCACTGTTACCTTGACAGGCTAGGTGAACACATGGAAAACAATTCAGCGATTACCAAACTACTGTATCCTGACAGAGGCCTGAGTGAATACAAGAAAAGAATTTTCATAGCTAAATGATAGAGATCTGTGAGTCCTCTCTCAAAATATGTATTGCATAAACTCCTGTGATACTTAACCAATAAAAAAGGGCAACATGTGTGATAACATCTGCCCTACTGTTGTCCTGAGAAAGTAAGCCTTATCAGAAAGTAAGCCTTATACCAGACGAACTCCTGGAAAAGTAGGAGCTGATTTAAAATAAAAATCTAAGTGTAATAGCAGAAGATCCATTAGAATCTGCTGTAGCATACATTTATAAGTTTAATATGAGTTAAATGGCAGACTCAGAGTGAAGTCATGTATAGTAGGATGCATATTCTTTTCATTAAGACTATACCTGCATTAAAATAGGGATGGGAAAAACAAAGGGTATGTTCATTATTCCTATCTTGGCCTTGTAATGTCAAAACTTTGTAAAGGGCCTGCCTCAAGCTAAGCTTGAAGGAGATAAGTGACACCAGCCTTGGTTCCTTTACCCTTCAGTGTAGTTTTTTGAATGACTACATTTTTTAGCCAAGGGTTCTTATTTTTCAGTCATTTATTTTATGCTGTTCTGAAAACATTGTCCCTGCTTTTTAGGGAATTCCAGCTAATTGCATTTTTTGCCACCTGTATTTGGCTGTAACCTTTGATATAACTCTATGAGTGGTTTACCTCCAGACATGCTGCACCTTCCTAGCAGTGCCTCACTGCAGTAGAAATGTCATATTGTAGCCAGGTAATGATAATTTATGTCCCCTTTTCCTGCTTTTTAACTTTGTTCTGCACTAACTGAATGACTTCCACTAGCATTTTTGAGAGTTTGGTTAAAGTAAGTTTCTTATCTGAGGCTTTAGAAAGAAGCTTCTGAGAGCTGTGTTTTGATCAGCCTAGGAAAGTAAGGAGTTCAGTGGGGCTTCATACAGCAGTACAGGTTCATGAGGTCTGAGGAGAAGAGTCCTTATCAAAGAGTGCTTATCATAGGGAGAGGACTGACTGCCTCCATTTTTGTTGTAATCTCTCTAAAAGAAGAAATTGCACCTAGATCTTGTGGACTGTTTGACTCTTGTGAGTCCATTAGGATGAAGTTCACAGTGAGCAAAGAAATGAAACACAGTGGGAATTTTCAAAAGACAAAATGATGTTGCTGGGACCTCAGTGTGAATACCTGAAATAGTGCTGTCTTCAATGAAGAGAACTCAATGAAGAGAAGTTGTGTGTATTAGCCTTCATAACTCTGCTCTTTCATGCTCTGTTGAGTTTTTATCTTACATTAACACTCCCACCAACTGAGAGAAAGGTGAACTCTGAAAAAGTGATAGGAAGGGACCACAGTGCTAGTCTGCACCAAAGCTCTGGGTTTTTTCAGTATGATTCCTCTGAGTGCTGAGCCCAGGTTGATGCCACCACAGTAGAAGCTGCAGGCTCTCTCCTATTCCTAACCATCCATGTTTCACACGTGGTTTTAGAGAATGCTAAGGGTGCATGACATTGCAGTCACATGTTACCTACATTTAATTGCAGGGAATTGCTGGCTGAAAGCCAATTGCATGAGTCTTAGTCTTAGTGGAGAAGGTGTGACTATTTTATGCCTCAAGGCAGAATTTCAATTCTCTTCATCAGATCTGCTATCTGATCTTTGTGGCTGCTGTTACTCACAGTTCTTCTTTTGGGGAATCTGCACTTTATGGTGTACTGTAAAGAAGGCATGTTTGATTTAAAGTATCTTGTACAGCAGCAGAGGAAGGAGGGAATAACATAATATAGAGTTTGCACAGATGATATTACGTAATAATTACTTTCTCCTATTAGTAAATAAAGCACAGTTTTAAGAGTATGAGGGGGGTTTTTTTGTTAGGGCTCATCTTCATTCTTAACATCCTGCAGTATTTGTGTGAATTGTCTGTCTAGGTCAGAGCTGGTTTCATAGGTTGCTAGAAAACAAACCAGAACTATCTCTTTTTGGCACTGACTTTTAGCTTTTGAAGAAGTGTCACTTATTTTGCCAAGCTTTTCCTTCCTGCCTACTTGACCAGACAGATTGTGACTGAATGAAACCACCACAGCTGTAGAAAAAAAGTATTCTGATGACTAAATTAGTGCATGGTATTCTTAAATAACTACTGAGCAGCTCCACATCTGCCACACACCCCAAAGAAAAAAGTTCAGGATTATGCCTGCCATGCATGCCATCCTGCCTGCCTCTGGTAGCAATATCCTGTCTGTACTCCCCCAGTGCTGTCTGTCACCAGCTGCCACATCTGAGAGTCAGTCTCACAGGGTTCTTTGCTTGGTTTAATGCTCAATTCAGCCACTGGAGAGTCAGAATGGGAAATGAGAACATCATGGAGCTTGTTCACAATCTTGAAGCTTCTTGTCTGTCTCTGGAATTGTGGCATTGGGATGCCAGATCTCCGTTTTGGTGTTTCATTTCCCATCTTTGCTGTCAATGCTCAGACCATAATGCTATGACTAAACATTTTTTCCCATCCCACCCTGCTGCCCTCTGTGTGGGACAATCCAGGCTGGCAGAATTACACTTGTTCTTATGTTTAATTTATCTTAAAGGAACATTTTGCTTAGTCTAAGACCAAGAATGATCAATTGCTGTCTCCTAAAATGTCTCTGACAGTGAGACCCAGGCACTGGCTGTCATTTGTCTTTAAGGAGTTGTCAAGGAAAACTTGTGCCAGCCACAGCTGTGAGTGTATCTTCCTGCATCTTTCTTTTAAAATGTGCTCACAGTGATGCAAACTGCATCCCAAATTCAGCATCATTTGGAGATAACCTAAAACCCTAAGTTGTTTTCATACAAACCCATAAAACTGCTGAGGTCTCCTCGTTGAGACTGGATAAAAAGAAATGGTTTGGAAACATATCTCTGCTTCATTTAGAGTGTCAGTGAAAAGTCTCCTGCCTCAGATTGTTCTCCATTCAGCAACTTCCAATGGCTTTCTGGGTTGTTATGATTTTGACATGACTATGTAGGGTCCTCAGAGAAAAGTCAGACTTTCCCTCACACCTGGGGCCTGGATATTGCAGTTTCTTTTTATGCTGTGGCCTTTCTGCATGCTGTGTTTGTCATTCTCCCTCTTGTTTCACATGCAGTCTACAGCCTTTCATCCATTGAACAGTGTGCAACTCGGAAAAGGAGAGATTCTTGTACCTTGCACCTTTCCCCAGAGTATCCATCTGACCCAAACTGCAGTGCTTGGGTGCAAAGCAAAGAGGCATTTTTATCACTGCCAGCTGCAGCCTCCAGAAAAATGTAATACTCAACAATGAACAAATGAAGCAGACACCTCTGTCATCATCATCAGCTGATTTTAGGAGCAAAGGTGGGTTTTATAGTCATAGTAAGTTGGTAACTCCTGTCAGCAAATGCAATGCATTTTGATTCCTATCAGAAAATAAAAGCTTACTGAGTGAAAGACAGTAGCGGCATGTTTTATATCTTTTTATTTATTGCTGGAAGCCACTTTCCAGCCGGGACCCAGGGACACTTTCAAAAGACATCTTTGCTATTCTCAAAAACTCCTTAAGTAAAAAGATTTTCCTCCTCATATGCAGTATTCCAAGGTCTCTGTGGCCATTTAACACCTGCCTGAGACTCTGTCTGAAGTCTCTGCCTTGACCAATCATGAAATAACTTTAGGTGGTTGCACAGAGGAACTTAATGACAAAAAGCAGATACAGGAGGAAGTTCGAGGAAGTTCTCCAAATCCAGCAATCTGTGAAAGTCCTCTCTCCCTCTGCTCTGTGGAGGCTGTAGCAGAGCTGTTTCACTGGAGTGTTGTGAGCACATCTGGGCACCCGCTGCCTGGCCACTGCTCTCCTGCTTTAAAGCTTATGTTCAGGCTGGTTTATGGAAATCCTGTGGGAGGGAAAAGTGCTGTGTGACAGGCAGACATGGCCTTTTCAGTACAAGGAGAGATAAGGAGAATTGGACAAGTCATTTAACATCAAACTTTGTTGTTGTGATGTCTGCTTCACAGTTCATGATGTTGTAAATCTTGAAGCAGAAAGAAAAAATCAGACAGCTCTATGAGACATTGCATAGACTTAGTCTGGCCTGTGTTTTACTCTTAAAAAAAATAAGTGCTTTATTCTTTACACATGATTCTCTGCCACATTTTTTTTGCTCTTGTTCAAGAGAATTTTTTTAAAAATTGCTGTCTCAGCACTGTCAGTTCAAAAACTAGTCTAGCAGTAAATCAAGATGCTCTGTATTTGAGTGTTCTGCTGTCTTAGAGGCAGGAAGACTTCTTTCTGTCACTTCATTTATCTTACAAAGTGTATCCTGCTCCTTCTGGTGTGACTCTAGTCAAAGGGAGAAGCACTGTCTTTGTACATTTGTACAGACTGACTTTAGTTAGGGCTCTTTGTTGTCTGTTCAAAAAACAGAGGTGCCAACTCAACTGAGCCCTGCTGATTTGCAGGTGATGGGAAAAGAGACATGCCAAGCAGGTAACAAGCACAGCTGGGTTTTATACCTGCTAGAAACAAAATATCATCAGATAAATGCATGTAAAGGTGGCTCATACAACCCATGGAGCTGCTTTTTGTCTTGCTCTCAGCTCGGGTGTGGGTGGCGTGCAAGCAGATTTGTGTCACGTGGCAGTGCTGGGTGCAGGCAGCAGTTTTGAGGCAAGAAGGCCTGGAAGTTGTTTCCCTAAGGAAAAGGAGGTGGTGTGTGTATGTGTAAACAGCAGAGAGAGTGCTCCTGCAGTGACTACATGCATCAATAAGCCCTCTTTTCATAGCCAGAGGCAGGCCCAGTGTCACTGGGGGCATTTGCCTTGGTATTTTCTCCAGTACCGTAAGATATTTCTTTTATATTTGGTATTTTCCTCTGGTAGCATGAGTTGTCCAGTAAATAAGAGGACTGAACATCTTACCTGTACTGTGAAATTCTTGAAGAGACAGGTGTTGGGTTGCTGAGATGTGACTTGAAGGAGATGATGACAGGAGTTGTGTCTGATGAGAACTTTAAGAATGGATGTAGGTAACTTCAGGTAGAAGTGTCAGGCTCTGAGGTCACCTGAAAGGTCTTGGCAATTAGGCTAATCCTTTAACATGTCCTAAGGCTCAGTCCAAGAATTGGCCCAGATGGCCCTGCAGGAGGTAGCAATATCTGTTTGTAAGGTTGAACAAGTAGTAAGCTGCAGAGGGAAGAGCTGGATAAATCAGAGTCATTGTTTCAGTGTTACCAGGCTGGAGAAAAGGGGTCTTGTCCGGAGAAGTAATGAAAAGTTCCCCAGCATAACAGTAGCTTTATGTCTTAGAGGGGAATCCCTTTTACCAGGGCTTAGGTGGAATAGCCATGGAGCTGAACCTTTGGATAACAGAACTGTTTTTAAAAGCTAAATGTCCGTAAGACTTAAAAGGCACAGAAAGAAAAAGCTTAATCTTAGTATCTCTATGATGTTGTTTGCTTACCCAAACATGCATATCAAATAAAGCCCAAGTATTATAGTCTGACAACAGAAACTTGCAGTGGCTGTCCTCTGTGAGAACATTGCTTTTCTTTCTTACCAGCATTATTTTGATTGATTAGATTGTGATTGTGAAGTTCAAAAGAAGACAGACATCTGCCTATTTTAAATGGCTGTTGAAATTGATTGACCAGCAACTGGTTAATCTAAATTTAAGCTGAACTGAAAAATCCTTATTCATTAGTAATAGTCATTGTTAAATCCTTACATTCAGTATTAAAGTCAGTGTTAGCTTTTATTCAATACTAAAAGGTAGCATTGCATTTTCTTGTGCATTTCAGTGGCTGGTCTGTGATGAATGAAATCCAGCATGGTGCCTCCTTGGACACTGTGGGATCAGAATTTGAAGTGCAGAGATTTGTGCTCTTAGCTTGCCCAGCAGAAGGGAAAATGGTGCCAACTCCAGCAAGTGTGTGCAAGGAGAACTGTGCACTGAGGCCAGTGGATTTCATGTCATGGCACCTGGTGTAGCAGAATTAGTTCATATTCTGTCACAAAGGAGGCTCAACTATCATTTCGTCCAAGTGATCCTTGTTTGGTTATATTGAGCATTCTATAGAAGCTGTGAAGCAAACCAAACTAGGAAACACTTGCTATTGATTTTTTTTATTTTTGAAGTGACATAAATATAGATTTGATACAATTTGTGAATGTGCACCATCCTGTAAAAATAGAAGAATAAGTGTTAGCCTTATATTTCATTTTGATTTGGGAAGTTTGAAATAATAATGTTTCTAGGTTCATTTAAGGTACGTATTTGAGAATTCCTACCCATGTTGACAACCTCTCCATGCAGTACTGGCACTGGGAGGTGTTTTGCAAATGTTTCTAACCCATTTAATTCTACATAGAACCCAATTTGTTAACAGAGAATTTCATAGCTGTATAAACATACTGTTTGTGGTGTGCAGCCTAATGCAGTTAACCATTTATTTTTAACTTCACATAAAGACACAATATAAAAAGATTAAATAATAAATACTTAACTGAGAGTGAAATGAATGTAGATATTTGCTTCTCCTAGGCTGGAGCATTATGAACTAGAAGTTCAGAATGAAATGAGAAACTGTCATGTAACAGAAGTAGTATATGGTTAAGAAATGCAAGGCCAGGCAACACAACCATCTTAAAGTATTTAATATCCTGTCTTGGCATAACTCCAATGCCTGTTATGTGTTTTGGTGCAAATTGTTCATACCTGTTCACTTTAAGTCTGTTCCCCTCAGTTTTGGAATATTCTCCTCTTCTCCCATTTAACTAAAGTTACACGTAAGCACTAAATATGGAACTCAGGACAGCTGTAGTGATATTCCTGGTGATTCAATAGATAGCACAGCTTTCAAACACTGATGCCCAAGGCTAGAATTTGCAACTAAATCTGCTAATTAGGTTAAGAGCTAAAATACCAGTAGGTGCCTATCTGCATCCTTAGGCACCTAAGTACCTTTAAAATATAGCCCCATAGCCACTCTTTTATTTGTAGAACAGCAATGATAATCATTCCTTACTTTGCAATTATCTCAGGAAGACAAGACCATGAAGTGTCTCGACAGCACTATAAAAGGGGCCAGAAAGGAGAGGATCCTTCCTGACAATCTCTTTTGCTCCTGGTTAAGACAGCCTGTCGTGCTGACTTTCTGGTGTCTGCACTAACAGCTCTGCTCCTGGCACAGCAGCCCTGCAGCTTGTTCAGAGCTTATCCACAGAGCAAGCTGTGGTGTCAAGATTCAGGGAAGCTTATGGAAGAAGCATGCTGTATTTTGCATTGCATGTTTTAAATGGGCAGTATTTCTGACTCTCATAAGCCACCATTTTTACATGAGTTGAGGTGGAAAAATTGCCAATCTAACTATTTCTCTTACACCAGCTGTGGATAGCAATGGGTTTGTAGCGTGCTGGTTGTATGGACGGTCACTGGGATTTCCTTGTGCTCTTACTGACTCCATGACACTGACTGTGGCCAGTACTGTGCTTTCTGTCCCATTCCTGTATCCAGAGACACAGGTTCTGTGTGTTTAATGACTCTTGGCAGGGGGGGAAGCTGTGAGGAATAGCTGCTTTTCACTTGACTCTCCTTCAGAACCAGAAGGATCTTTTGCCTAGCAACTCACGAGCCTGTATGGAAGAAATAGTGCTTAAAATGAAGCTAAATGGGTAATGTCACCTACATGAACAAAAAGTAGAAGTGTTGTAAAAAGAGGTCCTGAAGGATTTATAAATGTGTCCCTATCTATGGCTCATATGGGAGCATTGACTTTATAAAGGAAATACATTTAGACTGCAGATTTTTATACTGACTATATGAAATTAATGCATTATTTTAAGGAGAAATGAAACAAAATTCTTCTTGTTATTCTATTATAAATCTAGAAGTACTGTTTTGAAGATTTTATTTGTCTCATATTAGTTCTAAAATAATTAATATGTGTCTGGAAACAGAATATTTTTAATAGCCCAGCAGAAAAGCAGTTGTGTTTTAACTATGGGAAATAAATTCTTTTTCTTCCCTAGTCATGGGGTCTTTTTTTTTTTTTTTTTTAAAGTTATTTTGATGATGCTACATTTAAGTTTTCTACATTTAATCAAACCATTTGAAGGTGGTTGTTAGGTCGCTGGCCTTTTATATATGGAAGGAACCAGTACTGGTTAAGATAACTTTGTGGAAGAATTAGAAATTATTTTAATTACAGCAGCTGTGTTGTAGGTTGTAATAAAGGGGTGGTGCACATTCCCTTACAGATTTACATGCCCACATCTGCATTTTAGAACATACTTCTGCACATGAGTAGTTTGGTTATTACCATTAATAAAAAACCATATTCAAGATTTTTAAAAGCTGATTTTAAACTTCAAAGTAGGAGTGAATTTTTTCAAAGTTTTCTGGCAGCAGCTCTGTAGTTGAAAGAAATACAAAGATTTTTAGTTTGCAAAGTCAAATGAAATTCTTAATAAAAAAAGAGTACTATGTGAAAAGATGACCAAGATGCCTATTGTCTTCTGATAGACCCAGGCAGAAAACTATTTCCCAAAGGTCTGCAGATTTGAAAAGTGTTTAGTGCAGATGATGAATGTGAACAGTAGGATGAGTTCCTGCATGACAGGCTCTACCTTGGAAATATGAGATGATAAATTATTTTGTTAAATAGATTAGTTGGCAAAGCCTGGGAGATAAGTTTAAAAGTGTATGTGAAAAAATGCAATCTAGAAGTTCTCCAAGTAGGTTCCTAACTGGAGAGCTTTGAGAGAGGGAGGAGGCAGGTGCAATGGGACTTGAGAAATGATGATATTATTCCCAAACACTGAAATGGAAGACAGCAATAGAGACTTGGGGCTGAGGTAAGTAAGAAAAGGAACCTCTTTTTTTTTTTTTTTTTATTTTTTTATTAATAAGGATTTAATAAATACTCTTAATGTTTTTTGTTCTTAATTTGAGTTATATAATATGTGACATACTCTGTCATAGTTAGAGATAAGTTATATGAGGTAGGACATCAATAAGGACAGATATAATAAAAAAATACATAAATTATTACTGGTGTACAGAAAGTGAACTGGGTGGGTTTTTTCCCTTTCTTCAGTATAAGAAGTTAGCAACATCCACAATGCAGTGAAATGTTACAATGAAAAAAGAATTTTTCCCTTTCAAACAATGTCTTCATATTACCTGAAGAGGTTCTTGAATGCAGGTGTGCTGAGAATATTGTTGTAACACAGAATGAAGTTTAGAAAATGCCAATGGCTGGTGGTTCACTGGTGTGTGATGCCATTCCTCAGTTTTCTGCAGCTCAGGATATGTCTCCTAGTGCTTGACTATGTAAGTTACCTAAGAAGACAAAGGAAGCCATATGGGACATGTGCTGTATAAACGCTCTCTACTGCAAGTTTAAATCAGATTTAAAATCTCAAGGAATTCTCTTGGTAATAGACTGTAACTTGTTTGGATATTGCTTTTGCTCCAGAGTGCTGGGTGTCCAGTCTGGAGGTGACTCCAGAGGTGCTGTCCCTGAGTGCTGTGGTGGCAGGGGCAGTGGCCATCTCTGACTGAAGGCTGTGAGGCCAGGCTGTGGCCAGTCCAAGGGATGATGTGGCTCTGGACCAGCCTGCTGTGCCCATGGGAGAAGGGAGAGCAGGGCTCATGTCCCTGTTCCCCATGCAACTGCACCTGGCTAGATGGGAGCCTTTGGAGGTCTTGTGTCGCCATGCATCCATTCATTCAGGCTCTGAGCTGCTTCCCAGGACTGGATTCTGGGAGAAGTTTGGTCTTTCTGTTTTCACATTCAGTGTTTCACAGCGAGTTCAGCTTTGGCTCCTTCAAGGCCTCTAAGATATCGCTGGAGTTTGGCACTGGCCCTGGAGAAACCCTGGGCAGCCAGCTCCCTGCTCTGCTCTGTGCTGTGTGAGCCTGACCTGTTCCACCTCACCTCTGAGCCTGCACATGAGCTTGGGTTTTGTTCTCACTAAACATGGGGTAACTGGGCTTACAGTAACAATTTCCAGAAAGATGGGTCAGAATCAAGGTCAGGGTCAGCCCTCATGTAAATGACTACGGCTCCATCAATCCCAGTGAGGAAGTGCCTCTCCTGGGTGGATCCCCTCACTTTGCTGTGATGCTAGGCACATTTGCTATAATCTCTCTCTCCAGAGAGGATTTTCCCATACATACACACATGTGTGTTCTCATAAATAAAATTAGGATGGATGCCTTAAATATCAAGTGACAGTGTATATCCACTCAGTTCAAGATGTAACTACTTGGAGCAGATACTGATCTTTAATGATCAGTATTTGTCAGGAGTATTACCTGTCTGTAACAAATTTGTTTAAGGAGATTTACAAGGTGATATCTGGTGGGGAACAGAGCGGGGCAGGGTTTATACACTATTTTGAAATATGTGCTTGCCTCTGTGTATCCTTAAAGAGAATAAAGGAATTTCCTTTCCAGGGAAAAGGAAAAAGAAAATTTTAAAAAAATTAAAACTGTAGCTTCCAGGGAATTCAGAGTAGGAAAACTTTAAATCTGTCAGCAGTGGCCATATTTGGAGATTTCTCAAGCAATGCATGAAATAATGTTCACTGAGCTAGAGAATAGCAGTATTGGGTAAAGAACATCCAGCTTGAACCTTCCAAGCTTTCATTGCCCTGCTCTCCTTTTCAAAGCACTGCAGCAAGACTTGAATACTGTTTGGGAAGTGTTTTTCCATTCTCCATTTGCAGAGTATAGCATCACAGAAAGTAGGATTCAAAGAGCCCCCCAGATGTTATGTTGGCCACTCCTTTGCCTGGAGAGAGGATAAACTGTACTTACTTCATTCCCAACAGATGCCTGTCTAACCTATTCATAAAAACTTCTAATGAGTGAGATCCCAGTCTCCTGGGAAAATCCATGGCAATGCTTCATGCTGTTAATCCTTAATTTTTTTCTCCCCGCTGCCCGAGTGGCCAAAACCTCCCCACATCATTCATTTTATGTGATGATCTGGAATGCAATGCTATTTGCTTTTAGAAAACTGCATGAGCCACTTGGCTGCTAGGTAATTCAGTTCCTTTGGCAGTCTCACACTTCGATCCTGCACTAGGAAATTCTTGCCAGTTCTTTGTGATTTTCATGTCTGTCTCATGATACTTGGTGTTTTTCCTGAAGCTACAGTTACTGAGCCACAGATCTTCACTTTTATTGCAGAAGAGAAAAAAAAAAAAAAAATAAAGTGTTCCCCACCCAGGAAAATGCTTGCAAAGACTTACTAAAAAACCAAAAAAAACCCCCAGAAACAAAGGAATTGGAAACCAATGTTTTCAAGTTCTCTTTTTAAATTTTTAGGCTTTTTAAATGCTTGGACTGCAAAGAATTAGAGATTTTGATCCACGTGTGCATGAAGGTCTGCGAACTTGCCTGGATCTGTGCGAGCACAGCAATCACCTCAAAGAAGTGAATCCTAAACTTGATAATCTGTAACTGCAAAAATATCTTTCTGCTGCCTTCAAAATCAGTATAGAGTTGATTACTACAATTGCCCTGTAGAGTAATGGTTAATAAACTGTATTTTATAAAACCATGGTATTTGCAATCGCAGCATCATGCCAATATCAAACCATAGTAAGGAATGTAGCGTTTGCCTTGAAGGAACTGAAGTGGTTCAGAAAGTTTGGTAAACAGGGAACTGCATTCCTGCAAAAAGGAAAATACTGAGGTAAAACGTTTAATGTGGCAGATCATTTTCAGAGGAATATCAGAGGCATTTTCTTGGTTTGTCACATTTACATAGTTATATATGAGATATATGTGGGGGGTGTGTGTGTGTGTGTGTGTATATATACATCCCCAAGAATATATGTTACTTCATTTTTGGATTTTTTCACATAGATGTTTCTTTTTATGAGCAAAATGTGACCTCATATACATGTAAGAAATACTAAGTTAAAAGGACCTTCGTCTTTAAAAAATATTTAGGTTTTTATAGATTTGCATTAAAGTGGAGTTGCTTGTTCAGAAGAGTTTTGCAAATTTCTTCAGAAAATAGCATTAAAGAAGGGATTGAGGGGAGAGAAATGCCAATTGCCCTCATTTTGTATGTTATTAACACATACCAGATGTCTCTTTTACAGAATAGATTATGAGTTGTGACCAAGTGAGTTTTAGTAACAGACCTGTAACTTTTCAAGTCAGTGAAATTTTAAATGCTCTGTGTATTTTGTCTTGTAGATTGCTACAATGCTGAAAATAGGTTTGGAGGTTTTTTCTCCTCCTCTTGCCCCAAATCAGAATACATCTGGTGTTTGTTGTCTTTCTGTAAATGATGGCTGGACTTAGTGGTTTTGACCCTGGTCCATTTTGATTAAGCTTGTTAATATTTTATGGGTTTAGTATCTGTTTTACAACATTTCCATTACTGTGTATTTTATTAAGGTTCAAGTGGTTTGTATTTTTATGGTTGCATCTGGTCTGCATAAACTCTGCTCCAGTTTGAAAAGCTGCTTGTCTCAGTACTGGGCGTGGGGAATTTTGAAGTATAGTGGGATGCATACGTGTTAATCACATGTTGGCACCTACAAAACTCTTGCTCCTGGAGTAGCTCACAATAATCTTACTGCCTGAAGTATGGAAGAGGCTGTGTGTCCCTGTTCATTCCCGTGTGTTTGTTCATGCTTGCATGTGTATGTTTCATGTTGCCACACCTTCAGTATTTTGCCATGTTTGCCTTCAAAGCAAGAGTAGCTTCTTTTGAAAAGTGGTTCAGAATGCTGTTGGGGTAAGTTACATGATCCAAATACACTATTGGACTATTATGTATTTTATTAAGTCTTTAGGAAGAAATCCTATGTCAGAGTCAAGGATTCTTGAGCTTAATTACCCATGAAGTCAATATGATGCTGTTCTCTTGATAATCATACAAGTTACTGACTTGCTTTGGTGTTCAGCTGGCTGCATTGTTTTGTAAGCTTCTCCTGTATCAATTTTTTGATTTATATTTAAAAAGGGAAAAAAAAGCTTTCTTATTTCAGTCCCATAGATTATTACATTTCTGAAAATTAAAATAGGCAAACATCAAATTTACTGTATTAAATAACTAGTTTCTGAGGCTGTAATTGCACTGAAAATAATGCTTCCCAAGTCTTTCTTGATTTTGTTAGCATAACCCTTTTAAAGTGTTTGTGTTGGAGCCCTGAGAATTTGATGGAGTCCTTACCTGACTTTCTTTAGAGGCATCTGCTCTGTAAAGCATTAGCTGAAGGACTGAAATAGTAATGCAGTAGGATGAGTTTGCAGGAGTGCACAGTCATTGAACATGACGAGACATTGAACATGATGATCCCTCTTTCAATTCTTTTCCCTAAAATCTGATCACATAGCTGAGGATGCAGTCATGATTCTGCTGTGACTTGAGATGTAGACTCTTCATGGACTGCTGTGCCTGAACTTTGCATCCTTTTCTTGGCTCTGTCCTGGCTTCTGTGCATCAAAACCAGCTGTTCTGCTGCAGCTTTTCGAAGTGGATATTGTTCAAATTGTGTTCCTGCTTAAATGCTCTTGAAAATTATGTCTTACTCTTAGCGTATCTCACAACTCCGCTGCTATTCTGAGGTTTTTATTTCGTGGGTTTTTTCCTTCTCCTCCTCCAGCACTTACTTCCTGTCTGTACCCTTAGTCCTACTCACTTTCTCCTACAAGGCCAATTTTAATGACTTGAGAGTATTCCAGTATGCCAGAGGTATATGAACAGATACATGAACATATGTATTTTGTGCATACAAAGTTTTCACAAACTGTATGATGGGAGTAAAGCATATTCATTGGTGCTGATAGAGATATTAGGCTAATAAACTCTGGTGGGTTTCAATTTCCACTTTATTTGTTTCTTCACAGCAGTCATTGATTTGAAGATGGTCTGTCAGCAAAATCTCTATCAGCCTCACAACTCAAGAAAGGACAAAATTACAGATAAATTCCCTGGTGTCTGTCCGTGGAGTATTAAAGAACTCAGTTTAGCAGTGAGACTCTGAGGGGACTGGTTTAACACCTTAGCACTGCAAGAGTATTTTTGCAGCACAGGCCATGGCAGTCAATTTATGTGCACCTGGGCTTTGAAAAAAGTAAGTTAATGTCTGCAAAGTTTCAGTGTCATTGCTACAGAACAGCCTTGCCAGTGAAAAAGCAAAATGAAAGCTAAATAAATACATTCTCCTTGAAGAGCTCTTGTCAGTGTAATCCAGCCCCAGCTGGATGCAGCTCCATTCCCCACCATTCCCTGGGCCCAGACGTCCAGCCAGTCTTTCACCCAGTGAAGAACAATGAGTGCCCCTGTCCAAGCCATGAGGAAAATGCTGTGGAAACAATGTCCAAAGCTTTCCTAAAGTCCAGGCAGACACATCCACTGAGGGGTCACTCTGTCCTAGGAGATCAGGTGGGTGAAGCAGGACCTGCCTGTCACAGACCCTGGCTGGCTGGGCTGATACCCTGGTTGTCCTACATGTGTTGCAGGATGGCACTCAAGAGGATCTGCTCCATGACCTTTCCTGGCACTGAGGTCAGGCTGACGGTCATAGTTCCATCCTCCTTCCAGCCCTTCTTACAGGATTGTCACACTGCCCAACTTCCCTTTAGCTGGGACCTCCCTGGAAAGTGGCTCCATTAAACACATCCACCACCTCCTGCCGTACCCTTGGGTGGATCCCATCTGGCCCCATGGACTTGTGCAGCACTGACCAAGTATTTCCCTCTGGATTATTTGGGTTTCATTCTGGTCCTTGTCCCTGTCTTCCAACTCAGGTGGCTGGGTGCCCAGAGAACAAATGGTCTTACCATTCTGAGGCAGAAAAGCCATTTTCCTCATTCTTTGTCACTGTCGGACAAAGGATGAATATTCTCCTTGCCCCCCCTTTTGTTGCCAGTGCATTAATAGAAATTGTTTTTTGTTGTTGGAAATAAGACATTAAGTTCTAGCTGGGCTTTGGCCCCTTCTAATTTTCTCCCTGCACAACCTCACAACATCTTTGCAGTTCTCCTGAGCTGCCTGTCCCTTCTTCCAAAGGCCATAAATTTTCTTCTTGCACCTTGAGCTCCAGACAAAGTTCCCTGTTAGCCAGGCTGGTCATCGCTGCTGGCTTGTCTTTGGGCACATGGGAACAGCCTGCTTTAGGACTTCTTTCATGAAAAGTGTCCACCCTTCCTAGACTCCTTTGTCCTTTAGGGCTGCCTACCCAGGGAGTCTGTCAGCCCACCTCCTAAGCTGGCCAAAATCTGCCCTCCAGCAGTCTAAGGTGGCAGTTCTGCCAATCTCTTTCCTTCCTTCTCTGAGAATTTAAAACTCCAGGAACTTCCTGGACTGTTTCCCTCTATGCTGAATTTCCAGCATCTGATAAGTTGAAGGTCTCCATGAGAACAATGGTAGCGATCATGGGACTTCTCCCAGAGAATGTTCTAATATTAGAATATTTCATCCAGTCCTGATTGGGTGGTCTGTAGCAGACTCCCACCAGGATACCTGCCGTGTTGGCATTCTCTGATAAAACCATCAACACTCACCTCTGTCATCTCCATCAGTCAGCTCCAGACAATCCACAAACTCCCAATCATACAGGGCTACGCCACCCCCTCCCCTTCCTTGCCTGAACCTCCTGAAGAGTTTGTAGTCACCCATTGCAGACCTCCTGGTGTGCCAGTCATCTCACCATGTCTCAGTGAGGGTAGCTCTGTCAGAGTTTTCCAGCTTATTCTGGTTGTTCCTCGTGCTCTATGTGTTGGTGTAAATGCACTCCAGGCAGGATGTCCATCCCACCAGGTTTTGGGGTGGAGAAGCCCTTGAAGTAGAATGTAGCATTAAAGTAAAATGTTAAATAAAAACTAGTTTGCGGAAAAATATTGCACACTAAGCTTGCTTTGAACTACATCATGTTGCATTTAATTTATTATGCTCTTAGGTCATGGGATAACTTTCTACTGCCCTTCTGAGTTTTATCAGGAAATGCAGAAAAACTTCATGCGGAAGTGGTTGCATATAAACTTCAAGACACAGTGTTCTTTGACAAGAATGAATAAGAGATTCAGAAAGTTTTACTGGTGCTGGAAAACATTTTTTTTTTCAGTCTCAAGGCTCTGGAAAAAAATTGTAACGTAGAAAAAAAAAAAAAAAGATACAACTATGAAATGCCTTATGGCCATGGACAGCATTTTGAGGCACAGTTTTTCCAGGCCAAGAAAAGTCATGTTGATCTCTAAGTGAAGGCCGTCTACAGTGGGTTGGGCAGGACGCGGGAGCCGGAGTTGGTGCGGGAGCTGGAGTTGGTGCGGGAGCCGAGGTTCCTGCAGGAGCCGGAGTTGGTGCAGGAGCCGGAGTTGGTGCGGGAGCCGAGGTTCCTGCAGGAGCCGGAGTTGGTGCAGGAGCCGGAGTTGGTGCGGGAGCCGAGGTTCCTGCGAGAGCCGGAGTTGGTGCGGGCGCTGCAGGGCCGGGCGCGGCCGGCAGGTGGCGGCACAGGGAAGAAAGGCCCGCGGGCAGGGCCGGAGCGCGCCGGGGATCCGGAGGGATCCAGGGGTGAGACAAGTGTGAGGCAGGTGTGAGAGCGGCCATCCAGGGGCTGATCCGGGGGGGATTCAGGTGCAGGATCCAGAGCTGAGACAGGGTAGGACGGGTGTGATTCAGGGAATTCAGGGCTGAGCTGAGGGGAGGGCTGGCCCAGGGCCTGCCTGTCCTGCCCGTCCTGCCTCCTAGACGCAGCCTGGGGCTCCAAAAGACTTCACTGTAATTCTGCAAACACCGAGTTCTGTGGAAGATTTACAGAAAGCTTATCTCTGAGTATATTTTCACTAGTGTTTGTCTGCAAAACTTCCGATGTTCTGGGAGTTGCGTGGTATGAAGAATTACGAATTCTGATGTCCTGCTTAAAAAAAAAATCATTGCAGCGAAGTGGAGAAGTATTAATTGTAATTGGGGCTGTCAGCTTATGTCCGGTTCAGAAAAGAAGTAAAACTTTAAAGCTGGTTCTCCCTGCAAAGATCTTTGTTAACATTTGGTCACCCAGAGTGAGAAATTGCAGATAACTTATATGCTGTGAATGTATTTAGTATTGCTTTTTCCTTGGTGAGGCATGCCATGGGGATGTGTGTGTGTGTTCCCAGAAGAGGAACAAGGAGGAGTGAATTTAGGAGGATTACTTTTCATCTTTATCTTAAAATCTGCTTTAGTACCATCTGCAGCTTAGGGAGCATCTGCAGCACTGTCCTTGTTCTGCATACTTTATGGTGTTGTTCAGCCTACTTTAGGGTGTTCTCTGCCTCGAACTTTTGTTCTTATTAAAGAAGACACAGGATTGAAACCATGAGTGTGTGCCTTTTCACGGGGTGTGCATATGCAGTTATTTATACTGCACTGGTGATTTATGCTGTTGCCAGACATGCCATTTCACAGTTCCATTTAAAATTGTGAACAGGATTTGAGGCATGGACAAAAAATTACCACCGACCCATCAAGACAAAGAAGTTGAGGGGGAACATCATTGCTTCTATGATTTTGTTTTCTCTTTGAATTTTCTTTTATTTTATTTTGACATGGATATTTTAAAAACAAGGGGTATGTATTTAAAATTAAAAGAACTCTGCCAGAGGTGAACCAAATTATTTTAAACCTCAGTCTGCATGTCTATCCTTCTACTAATTGGCTGGTAATTTCTCTGTATTGCTTTCTAAAAAAAAAAACAAAACAAAAACAAAAAACCAAACAAACAAACAAAAAACCCAGTAGGGAACTTACCTCATTGTATCTATAAAGCTTTGGGTATCTGTAGAGCTCTGTGAGTAGTTTATGGATATTTGATTGGTGCGACACAAGTTTATGCCCTGGTTAATTCTTGCTTACTGAGAGTTCTGTGTTAGTAGATTTTAGAAGCTTAGCACGATGTATTTGTGGGGTAAATAGATTGAGACAGGTACCAAACCCCCTCTGTTTCACTTAACACAGGCTCAGCTTCTGCATGTATTAATTAACACTTGCATTGTTTGTTCCACTCTTATTCCAGAGTTTTTGAAATGCATGGTATTCTTTTTCACAGGTCAAATCATATAGAACATATTTTTTCACAACTTCATTCTGTTCTAAGGACATGGAATGAAGTTGCTTGATTTTAATTGACCTCAATTTAAAAATGTGTTTATTGAATCAATTTAAAAATGTGATTATCTTGTGCTTCAGACAGAGCCTATAGTTAAAATGCTTTTAAAAAGGAGTATCCCTTGGTAATTTAAACCCTCCCCTGCAGCTGGGTGGCCGTGTTCTTGCTGTGGTGACACAGGCAGGGCTTGGCCTTGCCCTCAAACAACAGGCACAGCACAGTTTTATCCTGCAGTGCATGGTGTGGGTGAACAAATCTGTACTCCTTGCAGGCCAGTGCTGTTGTGGTGTTAATTTGAAATACCATCTATTAGTTTATTATCCATGTGGAACAGGCACCCTTGAAATCTAGAAGTGAAAAAAAACAGAAGTGGAAGTTGAGAAATTCCATTGACCCAGTTAACTGTAACTGCAGGGTTAGAACTGGGGCCAAGAAGTTTGAGTTCTGCATGTAATGTTTCAGTGCACAGCCCCATTTGAATGGCATTACCTCATCTCACATCCATTTGGGAAAAGATTCCAAATCCCACAAGAACAGCTCTAAGTTATCCAAGGTCATTGTATGACCAGAATGGGGGAAATTCTTTTGACATTTTTAGTTACAAGGGGATGCTTAAAACTCTGTTTGATGCAGCATTGCATCTGTTATGATTAGTTTGGTTGGGGTAAAATGTATTTGTCAGACAATCTTCTGCTTTGCTCTTCCCATGTGTTCCATGTGTCAGCTGGACATGAGTGATCACAGTGTCAGGAAGAAGGAAAGTATAAATATTCTAAGGTGCTTTGTAAAATACTGGCTTTCTGTGAGCAAATGGCATCAATTGGAACAAATGACATACTGCTTCCAGTGATGTAATCCAGAAAGTCTGAATTGCTTTTAATGCTTCCAACTCGAATAAATTCCTTTTCTCTTGAGTTCTGCCCAGTAATCAGCTTTTATATTGCAAGCAGCAGGCTCAATCCGTGTTTATTCCTTCATTTTGAAAATTTTGTGATAGAAAAAGGCAGGTGGAGAATGTGATTATCTTGTGCTTCAGACAGAGCCTATAGTTAAAGAAAAGGCAGGTGGAGAAAAACCTAAACACATTGTATGGCAAAATCAGTATAGCAGAAGTATCTGAAGGTTTGGATTTTTTAATAACATTGCTGAGTAATCTGCAGCAGAGTTCTTTTATTAATGAGCATGTTTTATTATGCTGTAAATACTGACAGGGATAATAGGCTAAGTTATACAAAAAAAATTAAGCTGGGAATGGGTTTGGGGGTTTTTTTAATCCATATCCATTTTGGTATATGTAGACAGAATTATCAGTGCAATGAAATGAGGCAGTGAAATAATGTATTGAGTAAAATACACATGAACATACAAATATAGATTTTTAGTATATGTACCAGGTGACAATGTGATTAGAAACAGAAAACATGGAATTTTTAAGTGCTTGCTGAAGCACTAGCTTGATTTTCTTGGATATTTTTTAGATCTTGAAATCTTGAAATAATTCCCATTGCCATTAAGAAAATGTCATAGTTGTGAGATCAGAATTTGGAAGGATCTTTGTTTCATTTAAGACTTTTCTGAAAATTATGTTACATTCTGTTGTTTGTTTAATAAATTTCTCCCAGTCTCTGGCACAAGGACCATGTCTTTTGAAATGAGTCTGTCCAGCAAGAGCTTTGAATGTCTGTGTTGATTAACATTTGTAATTTCTTGATACACACAGTGGAGAAGTATTGCTAAATTGTATCTGATTACTTATTGAAATTAACAATTCAATTAATTATTGAAATTAACTATAAATTTCCTATAAAGACTGCTGTTAACACTCCAAGGGACTTTCTCCCACTTCCAGAGGATCAGGTAATTTACACGTACGCATCCTGAGTCCTGTGACCCCTCAGAATGCCATTGACTGCACTAGAATGTTCTGTGAAGATAATATGTGACTACATATGAGTGAAGGCAGCAGGATACAGCTGCAAAATATTTACTGCTTGAGAGAGTGTGTATTTTTTAGAGTTTGAAAGCAGAAGCTACCACAACTCTTCTATTACTTAATCTAAATTAGTATGGTTGAGTGGTTTTTTTCCTCAGATTGAACTGTGTCATTTTTAAGGGCTTAGTCTACTGTTTTATTACTCATTATATATTTGTATGTAATAGTCTCTGGTAGCTTTTTGCAAAATTTGCTGTTACTTTTACAAGTGTAACTGCTTGTTGAAATACTAAAGCATTGTGAAAAGTTGTAAGTACACTTCCTATGTCACATATACATCTACTGAATATTATCAATGGCTTCATTGTTCCCTAAGTGTGCTTAAGTTGTGTTTTCATTATTTTTATCAAAACAAAATGAAGAAATAAAATTGTTTGTTTCTTTGTGTTTATCTTGAAGGCAATCCATGGTAAAAATATGTAAGTAATAATACAAAAAAAGCTTCTGCTAATTCTGCAGGTTTTATGAAGTGTATTTCTGAAATTAGTGCAGTAGGTAACTGCTTTTGGGAATACTTTCTTTTGGTGTAGCTTATGAAGAAATTTATCTCAAACCTTTTTGTTTGCAGAGTATAGGAAAGCCTTTCCAGTGCTCAACTTTCAATACTTAGACAAGTTGGGTAACGGAAAAAAGACTGATTGATTAGACACATCATATAATGCCATTTAAATTTTCAATACAATGCATTTTGTTGTATAAGAGATAAAATGATTTGCTATAAGGCAAAATTTAAGAAAACTGTTACAATCTTATAATAAAAAAGTGCCTCCCCTTATACTCTAAAGAACAAAAAGCAAGAGCATTATATTTGAAAATCAGTGCAAGGGAAAAATCATGGAATTGAATCCCTTAATCCTTTTTTTTTTTTTTTTTTTCCTGAGCAGTTCCTCTTGCAGGGCCCTGGTATCTCAGTGCAGTGGTGGCACTCGCTCCAGCTGTCGGTGTCCCAAGGAGGGCAGGCACTGGGAATGTGCTGCCTGTTGTGCTGGCAAGGCCAGAGCTTGCCAAATGTCTGCATTTTTTAATGATTTTAATTTTATTTTTTTACCTACACATACATATGTGTAACATCAGTTTGATATAAGAAGAGTTCACCATCTCCTTCCCTCTCAGTTGGCATTTCTCCCTGACATTTCCTCTAATATTACAGCTAGGAGTTTCACACAGCTGCCCCTACAGCAGAAAGGGGAGAAAGGAAAAAAAAAAATACTGAAATGTTTTATCCTCCCTCAGTGGAATATGGAATTTCCTGCATTGTTCTCTGGGTGTCTGGGATAGGCAAAAGTCCTGTGTAGTTCACTAACACATTTTGCATAAATATTTGTGACAGATTTTTAAAACCTCTCTTCCTCCCTTCCCCTTTTCCCTCCCCCCCCATTTCATAGCTAGAAACAACCAGGAGCTTTGTATCAGTGCAAAAGCATTGCTCAGTTCCCTTTGGTTGCAAATCCCACTGCATTATGTTTTTAAATGATGAGTTTTTCAGCATAAAGCTTTACATTAGGTGTCTCTACATAACTTGTTTTACATGTTCTTCATATGAGCTCTTCTTCCCTTTTGATCTGTGTTTGATTAAATCAGTTGTGCACTGCTGGTGTCAGCAGAACCACTGGCGTGGCGTGTGATTGCTGAGGCTTGGTGGCCCAAATGGTGAACTCCTGTGACCTTGGAGCTTGTAGCTCTAAACTCTGTAAGAATGGGCACTCCCAAAACAGGACTTTTGTCCTTTAGGTGTTTGTGTGGCACTTGGTCTGTGACCCAACCCTCAGCTGGTGGGGATGGACAGAAGGTGTGTCAGTAACAGCCTCTGGGCTGGCTATTGGAATTCCATCCTCTGCTCTGAGCTGCACATGGCTCTATCAAATACTCTGTGAGGAGGGATTGGTTCCATTGATACGATTTTTTGTACCATTCCTGCTGCACTTGGACTTTCCGCTTCCCAGGAGTTGTAGAGGAAACAGTAAATGGAAGAAGTTGGTTGTACTTGGTATCTTCTTGCTGCTTAAATCTCTGTGACTTAGGCAATTGGTAATTGCTGTTGGCTATTAAAAAAAATGGCTTTTAAAATTATATGGGCAAGACAACGTTGCAGAAAATAAAGTATCTTTGAATTAAACTTAGACTGTGCTGCACTTATGAGCTTTATGTTTCAGAGCAAAAGACCAGATTAAAAAGAAAAAATGAAGATTTTTCAAGGTATTTCTTTTCCTTATTGCTCCCTCAATTCTCCCTCTCAAGAAATACTGATCTCCTACCTGTCTCTTCTGCTTTGTTTCAGAGTGACTAAAACATATACTTCCCCAAAGCTACTAACCAGTTACAATGTACATGAAGCTTTATTTTAACATAGTATTTGGAATTCCTAATTACCTAATTTTCAGCTAGGATTCTTCTCCTCCCCATCAGTCTCCTAAGAGGTGCTGCAGAAAGATGCCTCATTGCTAAGTAATAGATGCACACAAAGGCAATTGGCACTTGGATACAACTGAGAAGCCCTTATTGTGTGAAACTGCTGTAACGTGTCACATTAGTTTGTCACATAAAGTGATGATGTAGTCGTAACGTGGTGAAATCAAGCTTATTTGATCTGTATTTGGTAGTTTGGTTTTATATTCCTCCACAGAAAAAAATTTAGGCTTTAAAAATAGTCTGTGGCTGTGGCAGGTTTGTGTCCTTACTAAGCCTGCAGTCATCTGTTCTTACTTGTAGCTGTAGTGTCTCTATTTCTGGTCCTTTGCAGTTCCACACCAGGCAGGCACTGAGGCCTGGTCAGCAAAGCAGATGACCAAGTTCTCTTCCTGGCATTATTGCTTCCTGGCTGGGGAAATATCAAGTCACTTCTCTCTTATTCCTTTTCACCTTCCTTGTAAAGGGCATAATGACAATGACTTCTTCTACTGCCTGTAAATAAAATACCTGAAGGGAAACATTTTTTCATTGAAGAATTTGTACCTTGAAAGCCAAATATTTCAAAACACAGAAAAGCAACTCTTTAAAACCCTGTTTTAAGCATGTGCATCTGATCATCTGGCAGCCTGCATCATTTGCCTACCAAATACGATTTTGGGTGATGAACCCCAGTGTCCAACACAGAAATTTTTTGCCTGGAGCTCTTCAGTCTACAGATGTTTGCACTGCACTTCTGCCTCAGTGTCTCCAGTCTGGATGTAATCAGTGATCTCATTTGCACTTGGAGTCCCCAGAGAAGAGATAAACTGTACACTGTGTCCTCATCCATCTGTGTCCTCGGTGATGTAATCGAATTATTGGTCCGGTGCAGTTCAGTCCCACTGGTTGACTTGCATGGCATCAGTGTCAGTGCTGAGTATGCTTCATTGCTATTGCCACTGCCACACTGGCATACTCTGATGGAAATGTTTTACAATGTGTTCTGCATTTTGTCAAAAGCCCTGTGGATTGCACATAGGTCAGCTGTGTCACACTTACAGACCAAGCTGCTGTTTCCCTTCAGTTCCTGTAATATCATGGCTCTGTTTCCTGAGCCATCTGATCTCTTGGAACATTACTGGCAATGGGATTTTGACATGCCAGAGTGTAGCTCTTGGTGATTGGAGTCTTGAGTAAGTGGTAACTTCCATAACTAGTGACTTAGGCAACTAGTAAATACAAAGTTCCTGAAAGACAAATCTGTTTCCCTGAAACATCTTTTCAGTGCCTGAATAGTCAGTATTGACATCAGCCAACAGCCTGATGGATTTCTGAAATAGAATTCTGCAATACAAACAGTACACCTGCTGCTTCACAGTCCAGTCCTATGAGGGTGGTGCTTCACAGCCATTCCCTTTTACAGTGTGGGAGAATGAAATGCTATAGCAGATCCAGTGCAACATAGTACTGTGCAATGCTTTTATGGAGTTGAGGGGTGGGAGATCATTCAAACAGGGAACTGCTCAAAATGCACCTGAGCCCTGTTTGCCCTGTTAAGGATTTACCTTACGATCACAGATATTTCAGGGTAAAGTATCTGATGGTGTTGTGAGACAGCTAATAGATACTAAGAACAAGAGGTGGTCCCTCATTGTACCATCCCCTGTCCTGCCCTATTCTGACAAGGATTTATGACGGGGACTTCCTGTTCTAGAAACACTCTCCAGCTTGGGAGCAGATATTTACTGCAGACAGCGTGGCCGAGAATGCAGGCATGGGACAAGCATGGGGAAGTGTCCCTGTGGTCTTGACCTTTGCTCAACCCCTGAAATGGTCATTTCAGGCTGCAAATGGTGAAGGCTGGAACAGTCTGAATGTACTGGGAAATGCAGTGATAGACTGTTAAAGAAACAGTGTCTGTTGAGGGTTTGTTTCAGACCAATGCCAGTGTAAAAGAACACTGGAAGGAACATTCTGGGAGGGATCTGCATACTGTATCTGTAGGTCTTGGTAGATCTCATAAAGGTGACCATGGGCTGTGGGCTGGCAGAATCAAAGGCATAAATACTAAGTTCACACTTCCATGGCTTAAGTGGCTCATGCCTATTGACTGCTAAACATGAATCAGAAACCTTGCCAAAATTTGGGAGTGTCTGAATGCAATATGTAATAGCATAATACCTTGTACATTATACCATAAAAATCCCTTTAATAGTAACATTGCAGAATATACTTTAGTTTCTCATGGATTCATGCAGGTTGCAAAGACAGCCAGGTGTGGAACACTTTGGAGCTGTGCTGCATTCCTCACGTCCATAAGGCAGGCGCAGTAAAACTCCGGGCTGGGTTAACTTCCAGGGTAGCAGCAGTTAACACTCTCTGCCCTAATCTCTTGTTACAGTCTTATATGGGGAGATAACTCCCAGTTCACTTGGCTTGACTGATTCATGTTGGTATGGCAGATCCATAATGTTCTAATGAAAAAGGAACTACAAAAAAAAATGGCACACTGAATTCTCTGGTCAGAAGAAACAGCATAGAGAAAGTTTCCATTCAAATAATGCATGAAATTACCCACTTGACAAAAGTATTCAGAACAAGATGCTGATATTGATATCAGCTCCCACTCCTTCCTTAGAGAAAAACTTTTTTTAACCCCTACAATAGTTAATTAACTATTTTAAAAGTGCCTCTAAAAATATTAAATTATTAGAGTTTGTATGTTGGGAGGATGTTATGGATTGTTTGTGAAGGGAAATTGGTTAAAGTTAGCTTTTGCAAAGTTTACCAGTGCCTTCTCTTTGTGGAAGAAGAACCAAAATTATAGTTGTATCACTATACTGAGTGAAAAGCCTGCCAAGGGCAGGAACAGTCATTTTGGCATGGGGACACTTCCCTGTGACAGAATATACCTTCTGCTTTATGGCTTTATAGCCCTGGTGCAGAAAGATGTAAAGAGATGTAAAGATTTTATCAACAGTGGTTTGAAATAACCTGTGTGACTGCCTATCATTTTATCATTTGTGAGTAATACGGAAAGCCTGTTCTCCTGCCAGGAAAACTTGCATGGCACCACACAATGTCTTTTCTTCCCTATGCCTCATTTCTAGAAAAGTAGTGTTTAATGCTATACTGAAAGTCAGCTGGATAACCTGAGATGGTGAATCTCTGATGAGAATGGTCTGTTTTCCTCCAAATACAGCAATCTGTGAAAATCTGATCAAGCCAAAAGTTCCTCACATTCCCAGGGAAACAGTTTGTTTCTTCTTTCAAAAACAGAAAATATTTGTTAGAGGAGTTTTTTTCCCCCTCCCATCCCTTTCATCCTCACCTTCTGTGTGTAAGGGCACAGGACTCCATGAGAAGTGTAGTTGGGGAAGGAAGGAGCTGTGTGGACAATATGTCCATGTGCATATGTCAGCAAGCTTTCAAATTCTAGTGAGGAGGAGTCATGTTTTCATTTAAATATGCATAGAGGGTGGAGTGGAATTGAGTTAGATTGGGTAGAAAGTAGTGTACGTCCTACCAGGCCTGAGGCACCTAAGCTAGAACTTTGAATTTTACAGCAATTTTCATTTGAGTTGTTTTTCTAATTTTTAATTTTATTTCTGAAGAAAGTGACTTAATCCAATCCAAGTCTGTCTCAGACAGTAAACTGCTTTCTGCTCTATTAGTATGGATTAAATACAAACTAATGCCATTAAATACATCAGAGTGGAGCAGAAGAGAAAAATTCACTCCAGTTTTTAGGGGGTTTTCTTGGTCTTCCTGACTTGCATCAGTTTTACAGTCTTCTATATATGTAAATTTGTAACTGTAACACAGAATAGTGGTAGGACATAGCTCAGCAGCTGTGAGTTTGAAAACAGGTGAAGCAGTTTTAGGTTTGGTGACTTTTTATAATACCTGTCAGATTTGCAGTATGTCTGGGTTACACTGCTTCTTTGTGCAAAGTTGTGATCCAGAGGGCAAGCCTCTGGCAGGATTTTACAACTTCTTGAACAGAAAGGGTATTGCTTGATTTTGTTCTTTGAATTGTGCATTGGCTACAAGCCAGTGACACCAAGGTTTGAGGAGCACAGTGTAGGACCCAGAGGTTGTCTTCTCAAAGGTTTTCCAGTGACTGCACAGGATTCCTGTGCTTATTTCAAACTCACAGCAAGGATATTGTAAAGATATAGCACATGCAATATTGATACATATTACTTTCTTACCTTTGAGCAGAAGGTACCTCAAGTATTTGCAAAACCTCTTGTCACTGTTTTTAGAAAGCTAGAGTGGCGTAGTATAGTAGTAACATATAAAGATCATATATATAAATATAATAATATAAATATAAGCATATTTATATCACATATAAATGTAATAGTATATAAATATCACTTTCAGGTACCCTGAGGCTGAGGTGACCATGTCTTTGCCCTGGCCCTGCAGTACCATGGCTCTGCAGGGATGTGCAGCAGCTGTTGGAAATGCCCTCAGCCTGCAGGAGATGGGACAGACCCCAGCGAGGGCAGCATCCAGCTGGAATCCCAGGGAGGATTTTACACTGCATGACACGCACTGGATCTAAGAGGATCAGAGTGCTCCACATTATCCAGCATGTGAGGTTTCTAGGTAGAAATCTGTGGCCTACCACCACTCCTTGGGGGCTCTCTGAGAAGGAAAACAGTCCAGTGTTATTGTCATAGTCTGTAGCCACGACCATGCAGGACCTTGTGGTTGCCTGAGGCCAAGCACAGCATTTTAAGTAGTAACTTCCCCTGAAGTGATTTGTTTAATAGTTTTCTATTCTGCTGGTGAATATTCTTGGCAAAATCCATATTTAAAGAGAATTAAAATCGAGAACAGTTATCAGTGAGTCCAGGCCACAAAACATTACAGAGTTATTTTAAGTACCGCAATGAACAGGATTTGCGAAACTGAAGGATTTTAGATTTGAAGTGAAACTCCACAGAAATCTGAACAAAACAAAAGATAGATAAAGATCATGGAGAGTCTTTTGTCTCATATTGTTCTTTATGTGTTCCTCTGAACACTGCACACAAGTTTCACAGGTTACATACTCAGAACTTTGTCTTCTCACTTTTCTTGTCATACCTATCAGTGTTCTTCCTTTATAGCATGAATTATTGCTCCATTTGTTGGACATACCCTCTTCTCTTTTATTCTTCTTCAGTCTTAGGTGATCATATGTTTGAAAAATTTGTTTTCTCATTAAAGAACTCACAGTTGTTTTGTCTTGTTGACTATATTTTTTTCTCTTAACTGGATTTTTTTTCAAGAAGCTTCTTCACATTTTCTTCACGTGTGGATTTTCCACTGTCTTCTGTGGCAATAGAATGGCAGTTTGCCTTTGCTTACAGTGAAACACTTGAAGTGTTAAATTCCTGAAACTATGTATTAACACCGACTCTAAAACATTGTCCATGTAGATTGATGTGACACAGGGAAGGACAAGTGCCTCTGTTTGTTTATGATCAGTCTGCATCCCATTTCTGTTGTGACTAGGGAACTTTGGTTTTTAGAACAATAATTTACATGAAGGTAATGTCTTGATATCCTGGAAATCCATGCTGTCTATGTATGGATTACTATGGATTTACTATTGAGTAAAGCTGGTGTATAAGATTTCAATGAATTTTAACTCTGTGATAAGTCTAATGAGCCTGCTTTGTTTGGCTGGGGGTCTTAGGAATAAAAGTGTTGGATTTCTTCAAGGAACAATTTTACATTTAATTTAGCTTGTAACCAAAGTAATTTATGTCTGAGAGGGAAAAAATAGCTGGCCTGGGGATATGCATATGACCTTCCTGTTCTAAGAGGGAAATTTCTTTTGGCCAGTCAGTATTTTTAAATTCCTGAACTGTAAAAAAACTCTTTAGAAGAAGAAGGGGAAAAAAATCCCTTTAAAAGGAAATAAAGCATGTAGAAATAATAACAGCTATACCTTATAATCTTGACTCTTCCTGCTCTGACTGGACATGAGTGCCCAATACTTATATTATTCCTGAGAGATGCTTCTTATCCTGTTTATCAAAAATCCCCACAATGTAAATTCACAGGCTAATTAGGTAACCTGCATATCCTCCTTTGTGCTTAGCAAGCTTCCACAAGGCCAAGCCATGTGGAACATTCCCTTCACATAAATTAATCCCACTAACCCCACGGGGAGAGCCACACTGTGCCCTGGTGTGTGACATGGCAAAATCGCGAGTGACACCCCATTAGCACCCATCTTCAAATGGATCTGCAGTGTAAGAAGGCCTCCTCAGTCTTCTCTGCAGAGAATGAAGATGCCCAAATCCCTGGCCTTCTCTTTCTCAGCCGTATTTTGTCAGGAGCTCATCATTCCTTCCTCTTCCAGGATTCTCTGCTCAGCTCCATCTGTCCTGTGAGCGTGACCAGGCTTTGCATTCCGTCTGAACTTCGCCAGCCTGGACAAAGGAGCCATCCTGCTTTGGTGAGGACAAAGTCAGCTCAAGTTAACTTGGTACTTTAGAAATAGAGCAGCAGCTCTTAGTGTGGTTACTTAATTGCATCCATGTTCTGTGTGATGAATAACATTTCCCACTTACGGAGCAAAACAAGTAGACAAATGCCCTTCTTCCTCCCTAGCTGGGGACAGGGGAGCACGTATTAAGATGTTGTATCTGTAAAAACAGATGTGTTATTTAAATGCTGCAAGCTAAACAAGGAATAATTAAGGTTAACATGCTGCCATTGGAGTTCTTAAAACCACATTTGAGAAACAGTGTCTTGGACAGAAGGATCTGATTTAAGTTCAGTTGTTACTTGCTAAACTTCCCTGACTGGATGGAAAATAATTTGGTTGGTTTTTCTTTGAGGTGGCAGGTTTGAATATCAATCTCTTCTATGACATTTGGGTCCTGCTTTCAGTGCATTTCCTCCAAAATACAGATTCTTGACTGCCTAAATACTGAAGACTTTACTAAAATTGTGTTTAAACCATCTGAAACCTTGGCACAATATATTAACTGCCTTTTCTAGAAGAATCTCACCCAACTGCAGTCTTAATCCTAAGTTTTCTTCCTCTAAGTTACAGTTTTTTAGTGCCCAAGGCGGCTCTATAAAGTGAACTCTTTGTGAATGCAGTGCACTTGTAAATGCTAAAACTACAGTTCCTGAAACTGCTCTTTCATTGGAGCAAAAATGACTGACAAATATGACAAGCAACGTGAAAACTGATACTGATCTGCCAATCTTTGAGGCATCCCCTCTTATTTCAAAGGAGTTAATAAAAGCTGATTTTATATTTCTCCCCTCTGTTTAGCATAGGAGGAGAACTAAATATGCAATATGTGGGGGGTTTTTTTGTTTTCAGTTCTACTTCATTCATGGAATGTAAATAATAGATATTTTTATTACAATACAGTAAAATAATTTATTCCAATACAGTAGTATGGGAAAAAACTTAAAATATATATGGGGGACATCCACCACCAGGGACAGCTTACTAAAGGTTTTGAAAATGTGGGAAATGTTTACAAATAAAAATACAAAATAAACTGCAACTGTATATATATGTATGTGTATATGTATATATATGTGTTAGCTGGGTGATAATAATTGATAAATTTTGTCAAACAGCTTTGGATGTTCACAATTTTGCAGGAGTAAAAAAAAAGACCACAAGCTGCTGGTATAAAAGTTAATACTTGTAATTGTGTATTTGATCTCCAGATTGCAAAGACCCTTAGATACCCAAGTTTTCCATTTATTTCCCTGGCAAAATTTCAATCTATTTTATACTGACTCTGTAACAAAAGCCAAACTAAATATTGGATGGGGCTTGGAGCAGCC
>VWYN01010671.1:0-11287 GCA_013400075.1 Hippolais icterina
TACCAACAGGTTGTACAAAATACTAGCAGGTGGTATAAAATACCAGTGGGATGTATAAAATATCAGCAGGTTGTATAAAATACCAACAAGTTGTATAAAATACCAACAGGTTGTATAAAATAATACCAGCAGGTTGTATAAAATACCAGCAGGATGTATAAAATAACAACAGGTTGTACAAAATACCAACAGGTTGTATAAAATAACAACAGGTTGTAAGAAATATCAGCAGGTTGTATGAAATACCAACAGGTTTTATAAAATATCAACAGGTTGTACAAAATACCAATAGGTTGTACAAAATACCAGCAGGTTGTACAAAATGCCAGCAGGATGTATGAAATACCAGCAGGTTGTATAAAATAACAACAGGTTGTACAAAATACCAGCAGGTTGTATAAAATAACAACAGGTTGTAAGGAGTGAGGAAATTCCTGCTCTGTGCCAGCCTGGGTTGGGGCTCACCTGTTCTGCTCAGGGCACATGCAAAAATCTTTGCAGCTCAGTTTGTGTTTGATTCAGGGCTGGAGCACCAGAAAAAGGGGCACAAAGATAATTAAACCCTCGAATTCCTCCCTCTAAAACATCTTTTGGGTAGTGGTAGCGAATCCTTTTGAAATTGAGGTCCCTGAAGAAGCTCTTAAAACCCCACAAAATATCCCCCTGCTTTGTCACAAAATTGCCACGATTAAGGTAAAAATGATATCAGCTCTGTGCTCTGCTCCCGTATTTCCAAAGTGCTCCAAAGGATTTTTTATCTCAGCATTCAGTGCTGCAACACAGACTGTGAACGCCTGGAGCTCTTGTAAGAGGCATTTTATCTTTGGGTTTTTTTAGTTTGTGGCAATCAAACCGTGAATCTGCTGAAATCTATGGCAACACAGCCTGGGAAACGTTAGCAGGGCTGTTCTCTGTGGGAGAAAAAAGCAACTGGAGCTGGGTAAATTGGAATTTAATTCCAAGCAATAATCAAACATAAACTGTTCCCGTGGCAGGGGTTGGAACTGGATGGGCTTTGAGCTCCCTGGAGAAGCTCTGACTCTTTCCAAGGTTATCGAAGTGATAATCCCTTAAAATAATGAGGTGACACCTCTATTATTTATACTTTTGCCCAAACTTTCTCCCCATTCTGGCAGAACCAGCCAGGCAATTTGATTCTCAAAAAGAATCTTTAAAAGAAGAGAGAAACGATAGAACCACAGACACCCCTCAGCGTCCTCCCCCACAGCTGGGGGCAGAGTGGGATCAGGGACAGCGGGATGGGATCTGTGCCCACCCAGCACCGCCCAGGGAGGAATTCCTGCACATTCCCGGGACAAAGCCCAGATTCCCAATCAGCTCCAGGTCAAAGCCCAAATTCCCAGTCAGCCTTCACCCCTAGGATAAAACCCAAATTCCCAATCAGCCCCAGGATAAAGCCCAAATTCCCAATCAACCCCAGGATAAAGCCCAAATTCCCAGTCAGCTCCAGGATAAAGCCCAGAATCCAAATCAGCCCCAGGATAAAGCTCCTATTCCCAGTCAGCCCTTCCTTCATTCCAAGGATAAAACTCAAATTCCCAGTCACCCCTAGGACAAAATCCAGATTCCCAGTCACCCCCAGATTAAAACCCAGATTCCCAGCAGTTTCTACTCCCAGGATAAAACCCAAATTCCCAGTCACTCCCAGAATAAAGCCCAAATTCCCAGTCACTCCCAGAATAAAGCCCAAATTCCCAGCCAGCCCCAGGACAAAGCCCAGATTCCCAATCAGCCCCAAATTAAAACCCAGATTCCCACCAGCTTTCACCCCCAGGACAAAGCCCAAATTCCCAGTCACTCCCAGAATAAAGCCCAAATTCCCAGTCACTCCCAGGACACAGCCCAGCTCCAGCCGGGATCTCAGCTCACCCCACAAATAAAGTGAGGAATTTATTTGGAGACAGCATTCCTGGCGCTGGGGAATAACTGGATGAGACAGGAGAAGCCCCGGGCACTTCCCCGGGCCCATCTGAAGCACTGAGGCGAAATCAAAGGGGATTTTCAGCCCAGGTTTATCTTCCAGCAGAGCACATCAGCCTCGGAGTGAGTCAGTGCTCGCTGGCAGGTACAAAGGTCGATGTTTTCCCCTCCTTGAGCAGAGGAAACTGAGGCTGCTGACTCAAAAATCAGATTTCCAGTCACTGGCTCGGCTGATTAATCATCATTTATGTCCCAGCTTTAGCATGAAACCCTGGGGCTGTTGGGAAGGGTGAACTGGGGTTTCAAACGCTCTCCCACTGAATTCCTGCCCAGGGCAATCCAGAACACGCTGAGGATGCTCTGGTACCCCAGAGTTTGGATTCAGATGTGACCTCTGGTCTAAAACAGAAAGCAAACCTGCAGAATTCACTGCTGGGGTTATTCAGTGGAGCCATCCAGAGCTTCCAGAGGATGAGGATTCCCCACCCTGCTCCATCTCCAGCTGATCCCAGCAGGATCTCCTGTAAGTTTTGGGGTAAGAACACACTGAAAATGTGAATTTACAGCACAGAATGTTTTGGTGAGCTCACTTCCCCTCTCCCCTCTCCTCAGAGCTGTGGTTTAAGTGTCACTGGGCAACGTGCTGAGGTAAAAACTGCAATTCCAGCCAAGGTGAAGGATCCTTCCCTTCATTTCCTCTAATTCAGTTTAATTGCAGGAGATTCGGTGTGATATTAAGCTTGGCTTCAGACTGGTGGCTCGGTAATGGTTTTAATTTTCTCTCTCAGCTTGAGGACTGCCTCACAAACCTCGGCTGACAGGCGTATCCTTCATCCCACTGACAGAGTGATCTGTCAGAAATCCCAATTTATATTCCCAGGGGGGGAGAGGGAAGGCGATGCCATTCAAATCAGGGTAAATCGCTCCAGTCAAGGTTTGGGATTCCTCCCTGTGAATCTCTCAGGTGCCATTCTGCACGCCGGAGGTGCAGCTGCAGTGAAACTCTGCCTGTTTGTGTTTATTTTGTTTATTTGCATTGTCCTTGTCCTGCCCTGCCCGTCCCCAGCCCTGCCCTGGCTGCCCAGCGCTCCTTTCCCTGGCCATGCACTGCAGCTTCCATCACTTCTGCCTTTCCCTCGGCGGAAAAAATTGTTGATTTCCATGAATTCTGTGAGCTGAACATCTCTGTTCCATGCATCCCATCAGCTGAAGATCTCTGATCATTTCTTATTCACATTTTAAAAGCCACCAAGCCCAACTCACAGCGCTCTCTGCACGCTTTGAAGAGGTTTTTAAGTGTCCAAATCGCTTCTGTGCTGAGCTGGGTGGAGATTCAGGGATTGCAGAGGGCCGAGTGCTGCTCCTGCAATAAATTTTCTGGATTTGTCAGGCAGAGGAGAGCGGGGTTTGATCCTGTTGTTCATCACTGTAATGGTAAACAAACCCCAATGCGAGGGTGCATTAAAGGCAGTGAGAAACAGCCCAGAATGGGTGGCTGCGTTTGCTCATTATCCACTGAATAACCCCAGCAGTTAATGCCTTTGAAGGCTAATTGCTTTGTGTTCTATTTTAGACCAGAAAAGTCATATTTGAATACAAATTGGGCTGCCGTGTTTATCGTGGAGCGTTATTTTTTAGTGACTAATTAACTTTATTTTGCATTTAAATCATTGAAGCCAATTGAACTCCAGGCTCACCAGCGCCGCTCTCTCCTTTGGGGAACACATTTAAAATCCCAGCCAGGGATCCCAGGTGATCTGAAATGCTTTATTGGCTTTTAGATCAGACCCCGCTTCAGATCACTCAAAAATCCAAGTGGTGCTGCCAAGGATTGTTTGTGGTGTGACTTGCAGGGATCTCTGCTGTTTGCAGAGCAAACCCATGGAACAAGGATGTTTTTATCCAATATTGCTCAGGAGGGATCATTTCAGGCACTCCAGTTAAATCTTTTTATTTGCCACAGCAATTGTTCTTTTACAATAACAGTGGGGGTGCTGGAAAAGAATGGGTTGGTTTCTTAAGATTGAGTTTTGGGAGGTTTTTTCCCTCTGTAAATCACAAAATCTTGTGACTTTTGCCTGATCCTCACCCTGTCCCCAGCCCAGAGTCCTGAGTGTCACCTGCAGGAATTCCTGGGACACCTCCAGGGATGGGGACTCCAAACCTCCCTGGGCAGTTCCCAGCCCTGAGCCCCCTTTCCATGGGGAAATTCCTGCTGATGTCCACCCTGAGCCTGCCCTGGGCAGTTCCAAGCCCTGAGCCCCTTTCCATGGGGAAATTCCACCCTGAGGCCCCCCTGGGCAGCCTCTGCCAAGGCCTGATCACCCTTTCTATGGGAAATTCCACTCTGAGCCCCACCTGGGCAACTCCAAGCCCTGAGCCCCCTTTCCATGGGGAAATTCCACCCTGAGGCCCCCCTGGGCAGCCTCTGCCAAGGCCTGATCACCCTTTCTATGGGAAATTCCACTCTGAGCCCCACCTGGGCAACTCCAAGCCCTGAGCCCCCTTTCCATGAGGTGTTGCTGCCCACCCTGAGCCTCCTCTGGGCAGTTCCCATTCCTGAGCCCCCTTTCCATGGGGAAATTCCTGCTGCTGCCCACCCTGAGCCTGCCCTGGCCCAGCCTGAGGCCGTTCCCTCTCCTCCTGTCCCTGTGCCCTGGGAGCAGAGGCCGACCCCCCCGGCTGTCCCCTCCTGGCAGGGACTTGTGCAGAGCCAGAAGTTTCCCCAGTCCAAATTTTCTCCAGGCTGAGCCCCTTCCCAGCTCCCTCAGCCCCTCCTGGAGCTCCAGACCCTTCCCCAGCCCCGTTCCCTTCCCTGGACACCCCCAGCCCCTCCCTGTCCCTCAGTGGCCGCTGTGACCTCCCCAGTGCCCAGCACAGAGGGACAATCCCTGCCCTGCCCTGCTGCCCACACCATTTCTGACACAAATTTTCTGGGTTTTTAGGCCGGTGGCATCCTGGCTCATCCACACAGGTGAGTTCAGCCCCTGCAGGTGCTTTAGCCAGAGGGAGCAATGCATTTTTAACAAATTGTAATTGCAGCACACATTTCCATGGCAGGGAGCTCATGCACAGCTCAGTGCCTGAAGACATTTTCTGATTTTAGTTCATCTTTTGATAATTCTCTTTTGCAGCTCCAAACGCACTGAAAATCCTTCCCAACAGGAGAACAGGAAATGCTCCCCACTCCAAAGCTTTGGCCCTTAGTGAATTTTATTGGCTGAGTGGCATTTTGGGCATGAGGAAGGTCTTGAATTCATTTAAACCCCCAACACATCCCAGTGAGGCATGTCCCAAGCTGACCTGCCAGTTTTATTTTATTCTTTGGGTTTTTTTGGGAAATAAGTGCCACAGTGGCAGCAAAAGCAACTTCTTTTGTCCTGTTTAATTCTGAATTCCACCACAATTCCTGCCAGGTGCTGCTGGAGAACCTGGCCCTGCCAGCCTGGGCGTGCAGATGTTCCAGGCTCCGCTTGCCAACTTCCAGCAAGATTTTTCTCTCCCGGCCTGGGTTACTAAGACAACAGCTCCACTCGATTCTTCGAAGCCAATTCATGATTTGAGCGAGCAGAACGAGTCCTTCTGCCACTCCTCGCAGCTCCTGCAGTCATTTTTAGCTCTGGCCTTGCCCCGGGGTGGCTGCAGGGTGCTGAGTTGTTAATTCTGCAGCCCCCCTGCTCCCTGCAGCTGCTCGGGGGGTGCTGGCAGATGCTGCTGGAGCAGCTCTGAGTGAGATCCCAGGCTGGGATGCTGCAGTGTGACAGCCACGGGAGGATCAGCCCGAGCCCAAAAACCAGATTTTTTTCTGGGTTTCTGGCACATATTCATGAACAAATCCATCGAAAGGAGGTGGCAGCACGTGGTGGTTTCAAATGATTGTGATTCACTTCACTGTAGCACTGCAGTGTGTTCTCATGCACTGCACTGAGAATCAAACTGCAGGAGAACAAACACGTTGGGCCTGAGAAGAATTTCTTTAAATGTCCTGAAAAGCAAAAAATGAACGATCCTCAGGGAATCTGGGAATGTGGCTGGGCTGCAGCGTTACAGAAATTCAGCGTTCATACATCACTACCAGTGATGGATCAGGGGGATCCATGGGCTGATTTAAGATTAGTCCCTCCAACATTCAAAGAGAAGGCTCTGAGGGTATAAATTCACAAGGACTCACCCTGAATGACCAAAATTTGAATTTCAATACTCTTAAGTAACCCTATAATGATATCATGAGGTTTGAACACAATATTTGAGTTTCAGCACATTTGTTGTGGGTTATGGAGAACACAGGTTCAGTAATTCCTCAGCATTTTATAATAATTTCTGACCTTTTTGCCTCAGTGCTTTTTGCCACCCAAATTCACTTGCTATTAATATTCATATAACCTTTAAACTGCTTTGTAAACTACTGATTGGAAAAAAATGCGAGCATAAAGTGAGACAGATGTGCCTGGCCACAAATAATGACAGAGCGAAATTTGAATTAATGTAACATTTAAATATCAGTGAGGAAACAGAGGCGCTGCTGACAGGACTCGTTAATGCTGGGCAGGGCAGGTTCCTCAGGCTGGCTTCCTTGCTTTAATTTATGAATTTTTGAGTGTGCTTTTTGTATTTTTTGTGCATTTCTTTCCTGTATTTATAGCTGTGCCTCTCTGTTGTTCCCCCAGGCAGGACAATGATGAGTCCCCAGAGCCAGGTGAGCAAAGTCACCCGAGTTAATGACCCCCCATTAGAATTAATTGACGTGAGAGACTCAATTTGCAACATTTTCTGTGCCAATTGCAGGGAAATCGAGGATAATTGGGTGCTGAGGGGTTCTGCTGAGTTCCTGGGGAAGGAAGGGCTGCACATCCCACCCACTGCAGGAGAACGTTCAGTTCATGGCAGCTTTGTTGGAAAATTTGGTCAACTTCGGGTGATAATGAAAAAATAAAGTGATTGAGATATTCTGCAGTCAGAGCCCCTGAGTTTGTGCATTGCTTTTGGGTGACCTGGCACAAAATTGAAATAAAATCTGGTAAAATTTCTGTTTCCTGCACCTCCTGCAAGGCGAGGAAGACAAAAAATTCCACCCTTCCCACCTTCCCAAGGCATGGGGGCAGCTTTGGCTTCTCCCGCCTGCAGTCCTGGGGAATGCTCTTTGTTTCCCGAATTTATTTTATTCAGGTGCACAAACATTCCTGCAAATTTAACCCTGCCCAAGGAAATGGCAAAACCTAGCCCCCAAAATCTAACCCCCAAAATCTAACCCCCAAAATCTAACCCCCAAAATCTACTGCTCCTAAGGCAGCAGGGAATAACAAACTGCCATCTAAACTGACACTCTTCAGTGCCTTCTCCAAATGCCATCTGCAAGGACTATAATTGGAATATCTCCTTTTCCCCAACTCATTGAGCAGCAATAAAAAGATCAAAAAAACCCCCAAAATTCCAAGCATGAATTTTCTGTGGAGTCGTGCAGCAATAAAACGCTTGGAGCTGCACTGAGGCAGGAGGAGGATTTGACTGGCAGCTATTTTGTTAACACAGACATCAAATTAGCTCCATGTTAGCTCAGGAATGAGTAGTGAGGGCAAAACAACAGGTAAGAAATTCCACTGGAATCAGCTGGTGTTGGAATGTCCATAAATGTGTGCATGGAAGCCTAATTTAGAACCAGCTCGGGGTTAATTCTGTGATGTAAAGCAAGGAAGCTTCTGCTTGAATGTTCAAGTGAAACTCTTTTGGATGTTTGGGTTTCAGCTGAAAGTTTTCTGCTTTTCTTGCAGGATAATAATGGTAAATTCTTCATTTAAATTATAATATTATGTAATAATTTTGTGTGCTAGCAACCAGGTTCTCACTGCTCCCCTGCACTCCCTTGGCTGGCACATCCACCCAGCATGGGTTTATTCCCACTTCCTGTGTTGGCAGGAATTTTGTTAGGGACAAAAAACCAACCAGAGCAGAGTTTTCCAGTGGAATGCTGCATTTCCCCCTTTTCCCTCTCTCTGCCTCTCTCCACAAAGCAGAATTCTTGGGATGAATCACTGGATGCACAGGGATGTGGCAGCCTGGTTAATCGATTATTTATTGTCATTAAATATTGATTATCAGCGGTTCCTGCTGGCTGCACCATGAGCTCTGTGCCTTCCTGCTGCTAGGATGGGTTTTTTTAATAAGTTAAATGTTCAATCTCATGAATTTTCATGTTTTGGCGCTGACTGACATCTGCATAGTAATTCTGTGTGCGTTCCCCTAACGCAGTTTTCTCCCTGACGTGTTTAAAAATCCCTGGAGGGAACAAAGATGTTCCAACCAAGGGTCCTGCCCTCACTTCACCGGGGAATGCTGGAATTTATGACTGGTTTTAGGGATGTTTCCTAAACTCTGTGACCCAACACACAAAGCCTGAAGCCTGACAGAGCTGGACATTGCTGGAGTCTTAGGAAGAGATTGTGGGTGATGCATGGACTGTCCTGGTTTGGAAAGGCAGGGTCTGCCAGGGAAAGCTGGAGCTTCCCTTGGAACGGAGAATGTAAACCCCCTTCCTTCCAAATTATGATAATTTTGCAATTAGGGGCTTTCAGGCAAAGAGATGGGAATAGGAGTAACAGTTCTTTACTAGGAATATTAAAAATACAAATGTAGTAGTACAAAAAACAAGCAGGCAAGCAAACAAAAATCCTGGAAACACTGACAGGGTCAGGGATACAACCTGACCCCCTGTTGGTCAGGGTGTTGGGAGAAGTGCAAATAAATCCTCCTGCAGTGACAGATGTGGTGCTGTGGGGTAGAGATGATCCTGTAGAGAGTCCAGGGAATGTGGGTCTGGTAGTCCGGTCTTCTTCTGGGGTCCCAAGTGGAAAGGCCAGGTGCCTGCAATTCCTGAGTCTCAGTTTTTATCCAGGCAGGAATGGTTGGCTCCTCCCACTGGGTGGAGCATCTCCCAATGGGATGATGTCATGTGTGATGTCATTGGTGANTTCAACAGATGAAACAGAACACAAATTTTTTTTTGGTTACATAACCCAAGACGTGTACAAAGAAATGCCTACAGTGGGAGATGGAACAGCAGGGAAAAGTACCTGAGAAATCTTCATTGCAGCGGAATTCATTCGCTCAAAATTAATTAGCACCATGACACATCGGTGGGGAAGGAATTTCTGAGCAGTTTTAAGCTGTGGATCCAGCATTAGCACCAGAGGAGAGCAAGACACAGTTAGGAGGCAAAATTAATCAAATCTCTGCGTTCTGAAAGGAATAAATTTGGGATAAAATTCTTTTTTTTTTTTCTTTCTGCAAAATTAAATGATCCAAGGCAGCACTTTGCAAAAGGAGAATAAGGGATTTCTCAGTCTGCTGTGACATGAGAAAACCAATCAATTTTTATAAAGAATTAGAGTCTCTTATTTCACTCATAATCTGTTGGATCTCCTCAGGGATATAAAACTCATCCAGATTCACAATTCCCACAGCAAAAATCAGGAGGAAATGTCAAAAATGTACCTCACACCACAAGAAAATGAGACACTGGAGTGCCCCAAAGCTTTTCCTGGAGATCCTGCAGATGAAATATTGCATTCCAGTAACCTCCCAGCACCTGGAGAAGTCAGCACCCCTCACGGTGATGTTGTCACCTCCAAACTCCTCTGGAAAATCAAAACAAAAGCGGAAAAATATCGGCATCTTGACCTTGTGGAGGCAAAATTGTAGGGAAGCATTTCACCAAAAAATATTGATGTGTGTTGTGGATTTCCAGAAAATCATTTCAGGGTGAGATCAAACAAGAAACTTTTCTGGGTTTTTTTAATCAGGAAATGCTTGACTAGTCCCAGGAAATACCTGCCCTGGTAAATATTGCTTCCTGAAAATAAGCAAGTTTTTAATCCTTGTATTTGGGAAGCCCCAGAGACATTTGGCAGATTTCAGCTGTGATGAAACAAGACCCTGAAATTCTTTTCCCTTTGATGCCAATATTAGTGCCATTATTCCTTAGGAAGAGCCAAGGGTCTCGTGCTGCAGATAAATGAGATGAATGGAACCTCCTTTTCAAATGTCAGGATGGTATTTTGGGGAAAAGTGAGTTAAAATCGGTGATTTGTATTTGCAGGGGGCTAAAAGCAGCGAGCTCAGCACAATGAGAGTTTTGATGAGATGAAAATACAACAATAATCCACTTAAATCATTAATAGCAGGCTGGTGCTTCAAAGTGACCCTTGGCTCTTATCTTCCCGATAAATAATGGCAATAACATCGGCATTAAAAGGAAAAGAATTTCAGTGACAGCTTCTTAAAGAGGTTTTTGGCAGTCTGGAATGTGGATGAAGATAAATAAAGTGCTGCATTTCCTTGTGGTGGGGGTTAATGGGCAGCAGACCCCAGGGAAGGGAAAGGATTCCTGTCACACCAGCCAGGGCCCACATTTATCTATTAAAAAGTGGGGAAAAAAGGTTTTTTTTTTCTGGAGATAGCACCGAGTGGAAAACCTGAGCAATGAGATTTTCCTGGCACATTCCCGGAATGTATTGCAGGAATTAAAGTGCATTTTCCCTTTGAACCGTGGCGCGTGTCAGGGATTTGTGCTGTTCAAAGGGAAGCTCTAAGTGGCCTCCAACATCCGAATTCACCAAAGAATAAGCACGGGCTTAAATCCACCTGGACTCAGCCCAGCTCCCAGGAGTGTGTTTACCTGCAGGAATGCACCAGGGGCTGATGAAAGCAGCACTGAGGGTCTGCAGGCCCTGCCAGGGATTAGAAAAAACATCTGAACTTATTGAAAAGCCACCTAAAGTGGCTCTGTCATTTCTTCCCTGCTCCAAATGTCTTTGAGACCCAACCGAGCCTCTCTGGGTTTGTTGATTATTGTTGGTTTTTAATCCCGGGTTTAGAACTCGCTGGATGCTTTTCCAGAATCAGTCGGGAACAGAAGTGATTTCTGGGTAATTGTGCAGCCCGGGCTTTGTGTAGCTGTGGATTTCATGGGATGGTTTGGGCTGGGAGGGATCCTAAAGCTCATCCTGTTCCATCCAGGGCATCTTCCACCGTCCCAGGCTGCTCCAGCTTAAAGTCCACTTATTCAAACTAAGGCTTGAGCTTCTATTTCATAACTACGTGGTTTAATGTATTCCAGTTTCTCTGAAGGCTCCAGTTCAGCTATGGAATCTTTCTCTCCCCCGGGGGGGTTCGTGCTCCAACACCGGCAGTCCCGTTTGTCATTCCCACGGCAGGAGAATTCCCAAAGTTCCGGGAAGGTCCGGGGCGGTGCGGTGGGAGGTGCTGTCGGTACCGGGGCGGTGCTGTCCCACCCGGGGCGGTGCTTTCCTTACCGGGGCGGTGCTGTCCTTACCGGGGCGGTGCTGTCGGT
>VWYN01010674.1:0-13024 GCA_013400075.1 Hippolais icterina
TAGTCTGGAGAAGACTGAGAGAGAATCTCATCCATGCAAATAAATATCTCCAATGTGAGTGCCAAGAGGATGGTGCCAGACTCTTTTTAGTGGTGCAAAGTGACAGGACAAGGAGCAATGGTCATAAACTAAAACACAAGAAGTTCTACGTCAATATGAGGAAGAACTTCTTTCCATAGTGGATGTCAGAGCACAGGAACAGCTGCCCAGGGAGACTGTGGAGTTTCCCACCCTGGAGATATCCCAAACTCACCTGGATGTGTCCCTGAGTTGCCTGCTCCAGGTGACTCTGCTTTGCCAGAGGGTTGGACTGGGTAATCTCCAGAGGTCCTTTCCAACCCTAATCAGTCCGTGATTCTGGACAGAGTCTCTTAAGCCACCCTCAGCTTCTGCTACACATATTCTGGTGATTGTGTCTCATCTAAAAATAGTAGATGGGGCACAAAGTCCTGGGAGATGAAGGAAAAGACACAAATGCTCCCTCCAGGAAGACCCAGCTGATTATCCACAATAACAACCATGAGAACAGTACCTGGTGTCAAACTTGCACTAATTTGGGTGCCAGCACCCTCTGCAGTAATGCAAAAGGCTCAGGTGAAGGTTAGATGATGAAGCATAGTAAGGGATTCAGTGGCACTCAAAGACAATTGGTCTTTCTTTTAAAGAATTTGCATCACAAAGAAAGGTACTCAAGTACCACATGAGAAGAAGCACCATGCAGTTTGTCAACAGAGACACTTTAGTTTTCCTACAGATTAGGAAACGCTACCAACAACACATGGCATTCTCTGAACCCATCTGTTCACTAGGGTGTCATTTTATATCATGGAGTTTTTAATTCATTTTAAATGTTGTATTCTAACTAATTATTAGAAGATACATTTTGTTGTTCCTTTGGAGACCTGTCTTGTTCAGAGCACTACGTAAATATAGGTAATGCTATTCTGACAGCAACTTCTAATCTTCCAAAGACTGATTTTCCTCAATCAATCCAGAGCTTGATTTTTCCTTTTGAATACTGTCTTTTTACTGTGGAGAGTTTGGGAAGCCTGGAATGTCAGTAAAGCGAACTTTGTGTAATATGACCAAATTACTACCCTAGAGACAGGGTCATCCAATTTATCTTTTACCCTACTGTTTGTGCCTCTTCCAGTGCCACCCAGTTCTTTCAATCTGTTTGCTGCATCCAGCTCTTCTCACAAGCTAGTTAGTTTGTTGGCTGTTCAGGAAGAAACCATTTTAATGCTACACATTCATATATACTACATAGCACAGTAAAACCTTGTTCACTCATTAGAGCCCTACTGGTAGTACTAAAATAATTATGATACCACCCACACATAAGAGGTAGCTCACCAACACAGGACTTAAAAGACCACCTGGAAGTGCTGAGGCATGCCAGAGTAATGGGGAAAATAACTAAACAAGCCCTTTCAAACCCCTAGTAAGAAAAATGTTTCTTTTGTGACTGGTTTGTGTTCTTTAAAATATATCATTTTGTCTATGCTGCTTTATTCATCATTCAGTTAAATATATAGGGTGACAAAAAAACCTGACAGTACAAATAATAAAACTTTCCCCACCACAAGAAATGTATTAATAGGTAGCCCAACCCCCAAACACTTTTCTCCTTGAGACTAACTCAGGACCATGGTTTTAAAACTAATTAGCAAGGCAACCTTTTTCCTCTTCCCTTAGGAAATCCACTGTGGTCAATCCAAAAAATACCGAATCCAAAATTCAGATCTAGGCTTCTTGCCAGCCATTACAGGACTAATTCCCACAGCAGCCCAGAGAGTTTTAGCCATAGTCAGCAGGCGACTAAACATATGTTAACAGCTAACACACAAGGTGTTGTTTGTTGTGTGAAAACTTTCCATTATACTGTCCATTCTTAAGAACTTACAAGATTTCACTAAAAATAGCAAGCAAGCAGCATAAAACCACACATCATAAAACACATAAAACTACACACAGTAGCACTGTTTGGCTTTTTTATGAACTTTTCAGATGACGGAGCATAAACTTTTCATCATCCTTACACAGACAAACAACACAAACAGGATTTTTCACAATTGTTTGTTAAGAATGGCCCAGGCGCAAAGGCAGCAGCCTACACTTGGCCAGTCACTGTGGCAGCATTTACATGGCAGGGCAGGAGCACTCCATAGCCTTGCACACAGCTGAGGTCCTGCATCCACAAGACAAGGCCAGCGTTGGTGCAAGAGCAGGAGAATTACAGAAGCTGGATAAACATCTTCCTAATCCACAGGAAAATCAAGAATCATGGTGGCTTCCTGACACTGGGCTGGCCAGAGGATGAAGTCTAAAGGTAACATTAAATTTACACCACTGGAACACCACATGAGAGAAAAAGTGGAACAAAAAGATGCGTCCTAAAATATGCTTTTATGTGTCCCTTTCACAACAGAGGTGCAATCCCCTTTTATACTCATATTTTCATATACACCACTAAATATACCCTGTGCACGCTTCTGAAAATACTCCCAGGAACAGCCATTTTTATTTTATTTGAAACCACAGCAAAAAGGAAAACACTTTTGAGAGTACTTACCTGTTCTTCATTCACACCTCAAATTCCTCAGGAAATGAAAACCATCATTTTTAACAGTCTACCTTTAGTTCACAGCTGAGTGTGGCTTTCATCTTCATGGACTGAAACTGTTATAATCTTATCAAGGAACTGAATTCATAAATTTCTTGACTACGGCACAGAAGTTAAAATACAGGGAGCAGGGCAGTCTGTAGTTCTCAGTAGTAATCAGTAATCTTCTGCTTAATACTGTTCTAAATTCAGTCATGATCAACTTCTGGTTAACTGAAGAAAATGGCAAATATTTAGCCAAATCAGTAAGTCATTACTATATGTAGATGAAACAGGGTCTTCTGCAGTGTTATCATCACAAAACACTGGCTTCAAAACTGTAATGGCTTGACTTAATTTAACCATAGGCCAAGCACTATTCTCTTCATAATTTTAAGGTAATATGAAGACCATCCCATGAATACAGCACGCTCTGGTCCTCACCTCTGCCTGCAACAATCCTGCATTAGCCTTTGGCAGGGCAAATCTGCTCTAAGACACTGCCTGCTTTGGCTGAAACATCTTAGCCTGGGTGAAACATCTCCTTGTCTGTTTAGGATGGAAATGTACCAATGGAAAATGCCTCACCCAAGGTGAGTCCATGTTTAAGAGGCTCTAGAGGACATGGGCTCAGGGACACAGAAATGGTTCAGACAGAGTGAAAATGGCATTTACCAACACACCCTGAAACAGGTTTTCAGAGGGTGTTGCAGCAAGTGAAGTAGGCTGTGAGGCACTCAGGGACGCTGCTTCCCAGGCGCTGCAAGGCCAAGCAAGGCTAAGCAGCACAGAGCATCAGGAACTGGCTTCCAGGGACAGTATTAAAGAAGAAAAAATATCAATCCTACTTTCATATAATAATTTTTTACTATTTGGACTTCCTTAATTTAGTTTTAATAACTTCTAGCATTTGATTCCATTCCTATCTAAGATGTTAATGGCTATTCCAAGACTTTATTGCAAACAAACAAAAGAAATTATTACTGGAAACCTGAGCCGGAAAACAGTGAAAGTTAGGGTAAGTATGACAATCTAATACTTTACAGGCAAACTGCACAACAGGGTACATTTCGTACATGGCAAATCCGATCTGCTGTGTCTTTTACTCACCGTTTGATGACTTCGGTCACAGTAGCGCAGTCCAAAGTAATCTATTTCCACCAAATTTAAGTGACGAAATACGTAGCCTAGGACAACCGACCCTTTCGTTGACTTCTGTGGGAAAGAATTTACAGAGCCTATTCACAAAGATGCTCTGCCTTTGTCAGCTATGTGCAGTGGCATTCATGCATTCAATTAGCTTTGTCTAAAAAAAAAAAAAAAAGAGGCAGTGCCTCCCAGTACCTTTAACAAAAATTTCAGCAGTACAGATGAAAATATTTTACATGTTTAAAAAATAATTCTGTAAAATACTATTAGGAAGCTGTCAAGGTAGTAGTTACATAATACCAAATAAAAACCAGACAAACACACAAAACCCCCACAGTTTTGGTGAACACAGCATTTTTCAAATCCCACTCGCCCTTCCAGAACAGACTTGTCACTCAAACTCTGACAATGGAGATCAGGAGGCAAAACTGCCCTTAAGACCTAAATTATACATCATTAGCTTCTCTGTTGCTAATCTTTGTAAATAAAATTAGGTTTTATTTGTTTTCTTGTAAAATATTTTTGATAGTGCAAGGGGAAGCAATCCAACACCCTGAATTAAAATAACCCCACTGTTTGCTTGAATAGCACTTCATTAAGTGTCTACAACAGTATCTGCAAACAATGCTGGGGACAATATTGCAAACCACATTGTACTGTTGAGAATGCTCGATAAAAAACTTACTTCCACCTGAATGCCTCGTATTTGTTGGTTCGCCTGGCAGCCAACAACTAACAGAGGAGGAAGATGGAGAATAATTACACAGAATAATCCCCCCTCAAATCAATTAGAGCCTTTGATGATTACAATCCTAAATTCCACAAGAAAATATGGACATAACTCATAATTAGGTTTTGCTTAGCTGCTTCATATTTTATAAACTACTAGACTGTAGTAAAATCATCACAGAGGAAAGAAACAGAAAGTAGAAGCTGTGGGATATTGTCTGTGCAATTTCACTTTCTAACCTATAAACAGATAATTTCAAAATAAAAATGGCAAATAATACTGATTTAAAAATCCTTTAATTTAATTCTGCTGGTGAAGTATCAATCACATCACAATGCTGAAGATTGAATTTTTTTTCAGCAGGTGCATTTGGTCATGATTAATATCTAATCCCACAAGCAGAGACAATACAAGAATTTCAGGTGGCCACTCACACACTAAGCAAGCCATGACAAGGTAAACATCTCTGCTAGGCTGGAAATTGCATATCCATGCTATTCACCAGATTTACTATATATTTGCTAAAAGCAGGAGATGTACTTGAAAGGTTCTCTTTGTCTAAATCCACCAGACTAGTTGTTTGCATCAAGCAACTGCAATTACATATTTGCAATTACATATTTGTGTGTACAGTGAGCCATAATGATCACTCACCAAACAGAGGCTAATCTGGGGAGAAGCATGATTAAGGTAAGCAGAAATTAACTAAATCTCAATTTATCAAGTTGGATAAAGCAGAGCAATACAGTGATTTTATCATCAGTTTGGTCAATAAGAAGCTGAACTCAGGCTGTGAGAACAAGGCAAGACAAGCTGTAGAGTGACTATCAGGAGTACTGCGTAAAAAAGAACAAAACAAAACACACCTTAAAAAGTACTAAAAATACAGGTTTGATCACTAGACAGTAGGGATTTGAAACTGAAGCAATAATTGTCCTTGCTCGTTTTATTTTTAAATTAGTTATCATTCTTAAGAAGCAGAGGAGACATCCCACTAAAATGGACATCATTATCTCATCATTCATATACTGGACTTGATGATCCTGATTCCAACTGGTATGTTCTGTGATTCTGTGTCGTATAAGGCAAATTACCTTCCGCATTGTTAACTATTTCCATCATCATTTAAACAGTACAACAATGTCTTGGAAACCTAGGACTGGACTGGCATCTTTAGAAACAGACACAAGAAAAGTTAAAAATAAACGAACAGCCCTAACCCCAAATGACCCATGCAGATAAATGATGGCAACACTTTCAGCTGGGCACCACACATTCAGAGAACATATTAGACTAAAGGATCTCCACCATCAGCCACCCAGGGCTGATGGGTTTTGATACAGTTAACCACAGTGAGGTCAGTAAACCCTTGCAAGAAGGTATAAAAAGGGTTGCCTGCACCATGGCTCACAGGACACATCAAGTGGTGCCCACTCAACCCTTGCTCAGTTTCTGTGATTATGTGAAGTTCAAATCTGTTTGCTATCAATGAGCTTTCCACTCCTTGTCTGACCAGTACCATAATTCACAACATCAGCTGGTTTTATTAACAGCACTAAGAAATACTGACTGAGCAACCCAGAAGAAGCTGTCAATTTCCCTTTCAGGCATCTCACAATAATAGAACACAATCCTGGGAATAATCAAAGAAGCTTAAGCCTTACAGAGTTCAACTTACATGACTCTGCACCAGTTTAGAATGCAACTACTCTTCTTGGCTGGAAGTTCTGCTTCATTCAGTTGAGGACTCACAAGGAGGTTTTGGGACAGCTTTATTCCATGAACCCTAAAGCTGGTTTGTTATCTCCAAGAAACATGCACATTTCAGACCTGGTTTGGTTAAAATTAAAGCCTCCTTTCTTTCCTTTCAGAGATAAAAGGCTTTTTAACTGCTTTTTACTTATACTGCTAGGCAGAGAGAAAACATAAATGCCTGATAACTTTTTCTCTTTTGACGCAGCTCAGTTAACACTTCAATAATTGCAGGTCCTGCAGAAACAGGTGGTTTGGCTGTGAGGAAAGGCTGAGCAAATCCATCCAGCTTACAATGGCTGGGGGCTCTCCACCTCTACAGCAGCAGGATGCTCAGTGCTTTGGTTACCCTCAGCCAAAACAGACAGCATGTTGTAGTCTCCACAGCCCTCTTTGCCAATCCTTCATGTCTTTCAGCAAAGCCTGCTGAACACAAAGAAGTGCTTTGCAAGAGAACAGCCAGGATGTGAGCCAGGACCTCTCCTCACATCCTTCAAACCTCACCTTCCTTAACCTTATATTTTCCCAGCACTAGGGAGCACTGTCCAGGTATAACATTGACCCTTAGTGAAATAACTGCAGACTCATTTTCAGATGAAGTTCTCATTTTTAGCCACATGATTTCAGGGTTTCATGCAAGTAATTCGCATCTTCGAGTTAAGTCAAGAAAGAAGTTTGCTGCTGAATTCCTTAGTAACTACTTCTCTGTCTTTAAACACATTTTAACTACATATGCTCAAAGTTTTGCAAACTAAGAGAAGACATCTTATTTCCCCTGATAAAATTACACCAAAATTCAGCAAAGCTGGAAACCAGAACTATCAAAGACATTAACAGGATTACATTCACATCATATAGCATTGCAAAAATTACATAATCTGCCTTGCATTAAGCTCAGACTTGTGAAAGGTTTGCATTCTTAAGGGTAAACCCAAGTACATTTGAAAATATCACCAGCAATGTTTTCAATAGAGAACAAAGAATTGTTTCAGTGAGTCATAACATCTTGCTTTACATGTTAGCACTGTAGCTTCGAAAACCAGAAAGGCAGGTTTATACTAGCTAAAGAAAATGACAGCCAGAACATTCAGGAGAAGGCTGTATTTTTCTTAATCAAACTGAAATTATTCTTTAAAAGCAGTACTGTTTTAACATATTCGTATTACTCTATATTTAGATACCAGAAATTCTTATCTTTCACACAGCTCACTGCTTTTTAGCTCCAGTGAGGATTTTCTTGTTGGGTATTTTTTAATTTTCTCTCTTGTGTTGTTCAGAGCACTGGAGGCCACATCAGGACCATTACTGACATTAACTGAATTTGAAGACAAAAATCTCTGCCTCAGTAGGATACTAGTCCCTCTATTGAAGGAAAAGTGCTATAGGTAGTGAAGCCTCTTTCTATGAAAATAGAGTAATGCATTGTCTCTTTTAGATCAAGCAGACATCATGATGCTTTCTCCCGAAAATAATTAAATCCACACACTCTACCACTTACAACCCAAAAAAGCCTAAGGAAGATGCAGTAGAATTCATGTGCCTCTGCTCAGAAAAAGGGCTGAGAACTTTGGTTGAACATAACCTTTGTCTTTTGAGATGCCTATCAAAGAGTTCCCCCAATGCAGCATGCTTGGAGACCAAATTGCAGTATTTTCCCTAGGTAAAGGTTACTCAGGAGAGATTAAAATTATGCACAAAGGCAGCACACAATCACGTGTGAGAGTGAGCAGACACAGAGCAGAAATAGGTGTCTCCAAATAGCATTTTCCCACTTTTCTTTTTGGCCTATTCTTCCTCCTTACCTCAAGCTCAGGAAAGACTAGACACCACTGCAATTTTTCATCACCTTTCCCTGAAAAAAGCAGCAAGGCATGAAGCTCTGAAATCGAAGTTCTTGGTTTTCAACAATGAAGACTAAGGACCCCTTTTCCCCAAGGCAGTGTGCCGCCCAGGCCTCAATTTGCATACCACATTTTCAAGCAGAGAAAAAATTAAATTAAAAATGCAAAACATTTACAAATATTCACCCAGACAAAACAGCTTAACCTTAATTTCCAGAATGCATGTCCAAACAGAGATGAATTTACTTAAGTGTTATTTTATATGTGCAAGACATTCCCCAGCACAATCATATAACAGAAGTAATTACTTTCAGAAACTGAGAATTTAACAAATACAAATGAAATATCACAGGCTGCCCTAAGTATACATCAAAATGAACAGTCCAAAATGTACTAATTCATCCCTGCCTCTCAGCTTGTATTTCAGGGGCAGCAGACATGCCAACATACTTTCAGAGGTTTTTGTATGAGAACTCCTAGGATTTATTGACACAGGCACAGACCTCCTCATCACTGTTCCCAAGAACTTGACACGGCGTCTGACCTACCTGAATGTAACAGATGACACTGAATTCTAAGTGCTGTATATAAAGATACCTGTAGACCAGTTTAGCTTTCACTAGTGGTCAATCCATTCCATTCCAGTCATAAAACACTATTGTAAAAAAAATCTTAGGATGCACCACATTTTTCTGGTTTTGCAATTATTGTATCTGTCACAAATTTATCTGCTAAGGAGCACACTCCTTGAGAGAGGGACACATTCTTAGGAGAGTGGGCTCCAGCCAGTTAGACATCTCCCCTTGTAACTACTGGCTGGAGTATACTTTGAGGCACTGTCACAGATAAATGTAAACTAATTTACTTGACTGAAACACAGAAGAAAAAGGTTAAAGATACGATACTTTACAAATGTTTGGCTTATGGGAAATTGCTTCAGTTCAGTGAGGTCCTTTTGGGGGAGAAGATGTAAGCAAGTATACTTATGTTTACACGGTATAGCAATGCAATTTGGACCTGCAGACATGTTAAAAGGAATGCTCGAAGCAGGAATCAATGAAGACAATATAGGGCAAGTAGAGCAAACAAGTAATGGGAAGACAACAAAATTTTGCAAACATAATTAAATACTCACTAGTGCTTTAAAACTGATCTCTCCACTGCAATGAATGATATTTTACAAAATGGCAGCAACTGGTTCTGTTTAGAGGAATTCTAGCCATATAAATTTTATTTTAAAATCTATTCACTAATCCATCCTATGATATTAACATTATCCAGTTCATTAGCATCTACATTCACCGAATGACAGATGAGTTAAGCTACCAACAATAACGCATTTCAAGTTTTCACAGAAAAGAGCTTTTCTGAAGAACTGAATACCAATGAATATTTCCATCATTCTCATCTACTTTGAATAATTCTACACCTAAGAAAGGAACTATGACAATAATAATGAAATTTAAAAATACAGAATACAACCACTCATTGGGAATGGTGAATATGTAGGTTACTATTGTTTTTCTACTTTTTAAATCTGCTCTTCACTCACAGTTGTGTGACCTGGTGTACCTGCTTTGGGAGGTGAGCAGCCCCATATTAGAGCACTTGGTGGAAGTGTTACCCTGGCAGAGAAAGGATGCTGTACTTACTTCTGGCACATTCCTTCTAAATAAAGTAAGCATCCCCTGTTTTCTAGGTGATTTTCATTACATGGTTTCTGCAATTTTTTTCCTAGTCATTGAAGTCTCTCTTGAAACCTTTCTCATATAAACCTGTAGCAATTTCAAAAGTCTATTTTTGCTGCTGCTTATTTTGGCATACTTGGTTTGTGTTTTGTCCTCTTCTTAGTTATTTTGCCTTATTTCTTTTTTCTTTNAGCGCTGGGGTGTCCCTGGCTATCGGCCAACACACCAGTACATTAAGACAATGTTATCTGTGTACTGTTACCTTACCAAGGTATGTATGCATTCATAAGTTTTATGCATTATTCAAACATTCTTGGTAGCTTTTGATGTTGTAGAAACTTTCCTTTGTTTTGGTTTTCCACTCTGACCTATCTGCATGGTACCCTGCAGATCAGGTCAATATATTTTATTCCTTCTTGGGATTTCATCCTGTTATTTCACTCTTCCCTGATAACGAGTAGTTATCAAAATCTTCTCTAATTCTCCTCTGGTGCTCTGCTTTGTGTCAATGTTTTCTTATCACTTGGAGAGGTCAGCCAGCAGATATGGGAATCAATTTAATTGCTTTACATGTATTTACTATACATTAACAAAATATATTCATCACACTACTATTTNTTTCTCATGACAGTTCTCTCAACATACATACAAAACATCAATTGAGGAATAAATACATAGGTATAATCTCTTTTGTATCAGTCATCTAATCCTGGTATGTTTGGTTCTATTCCTCCTATTTGTGATTTTGTGATTTTTGCCTTTGTGCCGAAGGGAGGTACTTGAGGTATCAGAGCATCAATTCTAACACTCTATCTTTTCCTATGGTCATCCACGTAAACACCTCTTTTAAATTAGGTGTTGCATGCATTTTCATGGATATGAAAAATAAAAGTTCATTCTTAGAATATTTTTCAAAAGTTTNGCATATTAGGTTATATTAGCAAGAAGCTAAAAGGAGTTATAAATTGCACTATATTTAAATACTTACAATCAATAACAACATGTGAAAACTAATACACAAATGTGACAGCAAATATTATAGGGTCATTTTTAACAATGGAGCATATTAAACTGATTATGCACAGCAGTTTCAGAGCACAGGGACTTAAAATTCAAATATGTCACTTGCTTTGCTTAACTGCTTTATGTGCAAGACTGACAAGGGACAGTGTCAGGAAAGAGCTGAACTCTAAAAGGCTTTCAGAAAGAGAAATGTTAAAAATTAAAGACTAGACATTAACTCTATCAAAGTCCTCAGAGATTTTACTATTACTTCAGCTGTTAAACAAAGAAGTAATTAAATTATATTCTCATTATAAGAAGTTGGCTCAAAGCTGGCAGAATGGTTAGAAGGGTTTTTTGTGTTAGATTGTTTGGGAAGTTTTATTAGGAGCAATAAGAATGAGAAGGAGAAAAGGTCAGCATACATCTCGCCAAACCTTTATTTTGCCATTTTTTTCATTCAGATTGAATAACTGTACTGTCAGAGCTGATCATATCTGCAGAAGCTTGTTTGTACAAAGCTCCACTCGACTGAGCAAAAAAACAAACCACCTGCTCATGCTCTCTCTCCCTCAGCAAAGCCCAAATCTGGTGTCCCGCCTACCACCTGCTCTCAGCCTCTTTGCCTTCAAGTTGCTTCTTCTTTTCTTAGAATAATTATTTCTGTTGCTCTATGACTTTCACCTGTGTCATCCTCTCATTTTTCTTCCCCCTTCTTTAGTCTCCATTTCTCAAAGTCTCATCAATGTTCTTGTCATGAAGTCAGCAACTTATGATGGTAATTCCCAAGAAAATTCTTAATTTATTTTTTAACCCTTTCTTTCTAAATCCCCATGTTCAAGAGTAAGGGCTACAATGTACAGAACACATTTTCAAGTCTATTCACACCTTAGAAATTTCTATCAAGCTCAGTTTAAAAATTTTCAATAATTTCTTACATTTTCCTTCTTCAAAAGCAATGGTGCTAGCATGATTTTTTTTATCATCTGATTCCATTAATTGAACTGGATCATTATCAGTCAAAGATATTACAGGAGAAAAAGTTACAAGAAAAACAGTGCAACCTTCTCAGATGCAAAAGTAACAGCAAAGACAGGTTATATTTCTTGAAAGGACAGAGACACTTTTTCTCCCTAGCTCTGGCATAGGTGACTCAGAGAAAAAAGAGAGGGGGAAGTACAAAACAAAAATAGTAGCTTTCTGCATTCACAAGTCTTTCAAAGGACACAGATCTTTGGAACTTTCCTCTTCCACCACAAACCCGAGGGAGTCCTGCCCCACCACAGAGCCACTCAGATCCCAAAAAGCTTTTCCCAAACACTTCATCATTTATCATATCAAGTTTTATTTCCAGTTTGATGAAGTTCAATTTTTCATTTAGGCTGACAGCACCAAGTTACTTACTTCTGCAATGGTGACAGACAGAAGGCAAAGGAATACATATGTACATCTTTGATATTTTAATTGCTGTGGTGCTTCCCAGAAAACTGATTTCATTCTACTGAAAACTTAGTTCTCGTGTACATGTCTCATAATAAACATCTGGAAATTCATATTAAAACCATTGAAGATTGGCATTTTAAAAATGCCTTCTTTTTTTGTTTAAGAGACATTTCCCATTAGAGCAATGGAGGATACACTGCAAGTATTTTTGTTCTAAAAATAGTTTTCCAGATATTCTCATTAACAGATGCCACATGCAAACACACACACGAAAAATAAAACCTAAAAAACCAGTCAACATGTTTGCACCAGGACAAGAATAAGTCACCCATTAGCAGGCCGTGATGGCTGCTAATGGGGGACTCCATACACCTGCATTCTCTCCTTCCCCTTCTAGAATTTCTGGCTGTCCTGAAGAGATGCTATCCAGTGCCACAACTGCACGGGCTCATATTACCATTTTACTGGCGCTGGGTTGCATTCAACTTTAACAAGCTTGACTAAAAAACAAAAACAAAACCAAACAAAAAACCCACACAAAAACCCAAACCCACCATAAAAGCCCCTGCATGGGAAACGAAGGACGCTCACAGAGCCGCGGCAGCAGAGGGAATGAAAAGGAGGTATCCATCACAGCTCCCAGCTCTTGTCACTCTCTGCTAGTGCTGTCTGGCCTCTCACACCCGCACTCACAGCCAGAGTGCCTCATCATCTGTCAATCAGTTCCCGAATCGCTGCAGATTCCAGCCCCGCACATTCAGATAAAACAGAATCCAAGCCAGCCTCTTTTTTTTTCTTTTCTTTTTTTTTTTTA
>VWYN01010674.1:13037-31767 GCA_013400075.1 Hippolais icterina
TTTTTTTTTTTTTTTTTTTTTTGGTAGAATGATACCCCTGCATATAAATAAACACAAAACACAAGTGTCAAGTTAAAATAGCAACACACGTTGTTATTATTTTACGCGTTGTAATTTAAATTTAAAGCATCGACAGAACCTGCAAACCATTAATTCATTCATTTTCTGTGTATGTGGTAGTGTCACCACCAGTTGTTTCCCCTCACACAGGACTATCACTGCCTCCCTCCTGGCATCATTGCTCTTCCCTGGCTGTCAGTGCTATGCTCCTTAATTAGACTCTACCCGTGGTGTAACCCAGGGGGTTTGTGTGCTTTCTGGAACCACTTCCCAGTTCCTTGCCCTTTCCCACATGCTACCTCATTCCACAAAGCACTAACGGCACCCTCCAGGCACACACGCCCTTGTCACAGACACTGCTGCTTCCCCCAGCCAGCCATCCTCTCTGTTTCCTGCACTGAATCTTCCCTCCACTACTCTGACCCACCTCCAATCTGTTTCTTCTTTCTTCCCTGCCGACTTTGCCCTTGTCCCCACGTGAATCAAGACAGGAAATTTCTCCACCCTCATATTGTGGGACAGGTGACACAGAGACACATTTCATGGCTCCAAATGCAAGAAAATTGTTTTCAGTTTTGGTGCCCCAACTCAAGCATCAGAAACACAGACAGAGCCAGTGTGAAATATCACCCTTAACAGGACTTCACTGATAAAGTATGAAGAAATCTCTCCTAAGAGAGAGATTCCAGCATCTTAAATGGGCTTCTTTCAGGCATATCTTTAAAAAGAAACAGAGAACAACCCATCTCTGGTGTTGTCACCATGCTGACAGCAATTGTAGTCTTACTCCAAGAGTTTCTCAGCCAAAAGTTGCCTGGTTTTCTTTTTCTTTGACAGCCATTTTCTTTCCTTGTTTCACTCTTGGAAATAGCTAAACTAGTTTTAACAAAACTTTGTGAAACAATTCATTGCAGAGTTTGAAAGCTGATGAGTAGAAAACGTACAGAGAGAACAACCAACTCCAGTATGGCTAACAATCCTCTCCCTTGCAACTTTCCCTTTAGGAAGTCCCACAAGCTTCTCACACTGAATTTACAGCTGTTTCCTCAGAGATTTCATTTGAAAGCCAGTATTACTCTGAACAAGTTCTTGGGCAAGGAACTGTAGTGATAAAACATCCATCTCCATATGAAAAGGTAATGCACAGAATATTCTGTGTGGTTTTAAGGGAAACTATGGCATATTTTAGTGAGATTTTCTTTCCCTGTGACCTTCATTCATTTTCCCTTTTAGCAATTAAGCCTCCCAAGTAGTGATGTTAATAACAGTGATTCAGGCAAGGACACTACTTTTTCACTACTTACTCTTCACTAGATCCCTAAAATGGGTAGTATATTTTGAAGTGTCTTTATATGATATGGGAAAACTGCACAAACCACAGAACACAATTTGGGTGTTCACATATTCATCAATAAAATTACCACAATCTCTTTATTTTTAAGAGATGTTTAACATACCAAGGTTGTTGGGGAAAGGTGTTTTTAACATGAGGCTACAAACCAATAAACTGCTATACCTTGACTTGAAACTTATTTCTGCACAAGGTTTTTATTCTTTGATAAGGAATAGTCAAGAAACTGAACATCTTATACATGGTATAATATGATATGTATGACATACATATATGAGAGTTATGTTTTTATACATGGTGGCAGCTTACCTATGTAAGTTAACAAGAATATTCTATCTAATGAAAAAAGAAAGAAAATTTAAAAAACCCTCACCTTAATTAGCATCTCTACAATAACAGATGCCACATACACACATCTCCATGAAGAAGAATATAAAGCAATTATAGACATGTGCAAATCTGGATTAATTTCTTTACTGCCAGCTGATAGGCAGGTTAGTGATAAGCATAGCATAAAATTCTATACACAAACATGGCACACATAATTGTGTAAATCCAGATCCTTCTTTCTTTACATTTAGTACAAAACTAACATGTCTGTGCATTAACAAAAGTTGCAGACACGTAAGCAGCTGACCCCTTAATGCTCAGTCTCAGTATTGTGACTTCACTGAAAAAAGGCATCCTTGCAGCATCTCCATTATCAGACTCAAGAGGTTAGTTAATGAAATGCCCCAGGCATACCACCCTTTCCTATTTGCTATACTCTATGAGTCCACTTATACATCTCAAGCAAAAAGGAAAACAGTTTTCAAAACAGATTGCTGACTATAGACATGAAATCACAAGCATATTTCATATTAGGGACAAAAGGAGTCGATTATTACCAGAGGACAAAAAAAATCTGTTTAGATTTTTCACTGATAATGTAAAAATAACTCATTTACGTTTAAATAAATGTGATATTTATAACTGACTTTCAAGGCAGAGAACTTTAGATTAATGCTACAAATAAGATTTAAAGCCTTCAGCCTAAAATTTCCTCACAGCGAGCTGTGCATCATGAGCTTAAGCACCTTTCTTTGGACTCAAACAGTATACAGGTCCCAGCTATCTCCCAATAATCAGAGTAAAAAACTGATTATTATAATGAAAGCAAAATAAACTATGAAACAGAAGGCTGATTGTAAAAACACTTCTGTTCAAATCCCAAGCTTGCAGGCAAGTCACTGGCGTATTGTCAGGAGTCTCCAGTAGAGAGTCTCCAGTTCTGTTACAGCTATAGCCTGCCACAGTGCACTAGATGAACCTCAAATGATCACGTCTTAAAGGAGATATTTTAAATACTGCATATGCCCAACATAATTCTTTCATTGCAGGCAAGTCATGACACGTTCTGCAGACTAGACTATTACATTTCAAACAGAAGATCACTACTTTCATTTTTAACTTGCTCAAAATGTACTTGGTTATGTCAAAATCTTGAAGGTAAAATTACTCATCTCTGATCTGTATTGAATACAAGACTTTTGGCAGCATTACTTTTGTTTACGGTAAATTTAGCTTAACTGGGTGATTTGGATACAATCCTATTCACACTGAAATCCAAAAGTAAAAAACGAAACAGAAACAAAAACAAGGAAACAAAAACTCAACAAAACCTTTTGCTTAAAGACAGGAGGTTCATACCCTTCAGTTTTGATCTGATTGCTTGAGGATAAAATAATGTGGTTTGCTTAGAGTAAAACCAGCAGCATATTCAGCAGAACTTAATAAAGTACTAGCCTCTAACCCTAGGCTTCCCCTGGCACCATTTCTGTAAATTTTTAGGGTCTGCTTCTTCATGTGGACCTCAACCATGCCCATACTCATCCCTTTGTCAACGGGCTGCTACATGAGCTATACCAATGTAGTCCTTCTTGAAGTTCAGTTGCAAAGTCAGCGACTATCATTTTCCAGAATTAATTGGACTAAGCACCTTTCCTTGTAAAATGTAAGGTTTTAAATTTTGCATCCTTTTTTTTTGTGGTAATATGAACTCCTGCTCACAAAACTTTCCTGCTGACAATAACCACATCAGGACTGTTACATGAGACAACACCCAAAACCATACTAGAATATGCATCTCTTTATATGTACATGTTACAACATGTATGTAAAATGATTTTTAAGGAACCATATTTGTTTAGAAGTGGAGGAGGCTGTTTCATTATTTAGGACATCCTCCAAAATATTGATGCTTACCAGCCAAGGTGAGATTTGAAACTTCATCCCAGGTAGCTTACAAAAGGAAGACAGACACTAGAACTGAAAGGTTTAGTTCTGTATGAGTAAAAGTAGGTTTCAGTAAATCTTTTCCACCATAAAAGTCTAAACCAAGCATTTCATTTCCTAACAGGTGTTGGTCCAGTATCCACCATGTTAAAGATTAATCCCAGCACTATTTCTCCCAGGCTTTGCTCCTCAGCCACTACTTTGTACTGCAATGTCTCAGCCATGACTAAGGATCAATGCATTCATTCATTTGGCCTATTAGCTCTAGCTGAATTACCCACATAACAAGTGTCCTCAAGGACAGTCTTGTACAATTTCCCAGCAGTAACAAATCCAGCAGTTCTTAACAAGATGCCAAAGGAGCTTGACATCCCCATCCCTCTGCTGAAGAGAGGGTGGAGGCCAGCCTACACAGCTGCTTCTAGGGGCATAACTCATCTGTTTTCAATAAAAATGAACCAGGATAGCACAGATGTCTCAGTTAAAATTCACAAATGTAATGGGTTTTGACTTGCCATAGCCTGCTGATATCTCAGTCAGAAACCTGCTGGGAATTTTAGGCAGGTATCCAATCAGTATGAAAATGAACAAGTCCCCCAGGTTGCAGGACTTGCACTGGAGTAGCAATCAGTTATCCCAGTCACAGCACCCAGCTAAAGGGGATTTGGTATATCCAGTTATGCAAAACATATGAAATTCTAACTGGAAATTGGCCATCTCTCAGGCAGAGTGATGCTGTTAAAATACACGACTTATATCTAGATGGGGCCTGGAGTGACTACAACACTATGCCAGTGATGTCCATGGCATTCATCCAGTTAATTAAGGAGGAGTAATGCCAGTGGCTTTGACACATCCAAGGCCCAGCCTGGCCCTGCTGCCATACAACATTCCATCAAAGTCAGTGATGAGGTCATTCATGGATGAATGGACAACACTACCCCAATATCTTCCCTATATTCAAATACAAATTTTAATAAAAAGTAAAACCACAGAACAGGCAACAAACTCTCACTGACAGAAGGATGATCAACGATTATCCAGGCTGACTAAGAAAATATGGAAATATTCAAGTTGAACGCTGAAGATTTGCTTTTGTGAAATGTGGGGTTGTGTTTCATGTCAGGTCGAAAAAGATGGCCTTTGTAGTTGTGGTTGTGAAATGTGTGGAAAAGGCCATAGGATAGTTATAAAGAATGAGTTTTAATGAACAAATGGAAAAAGCATGGAAAGAGGGTTTTGGACTAATATTTTGCTTGCTTATAAATGAACAATGTGAGCCCAAAAGTTTTCACAATACAAGTTTTAAGCTTTTTCAATTAGTATGAGTTTTACAGGCTTTTAACATGTAGGATAGAAGAATGCAGAAGTATTATTATTATTATTTGCTTTGAAAATAATATTATTAGAAGCTTTAAGCTGCTTTGTAATAAAAGGGTTTGAACTATAGCTTTAGAATATATTTATATAGAAGGAATTGTAATCACCTGAATAGAAGAAGGAAGTGAGCTTATCCCAAGCTAAAAATTTATGATCATGAGAAGGAAAACTGGACAATCCTGACCACCATCTGGAAGCTGGACAACACCACCACTGATTTATGGTCCTGAGAAGGAAAGCAGTTGATGGATTTGGGGATGTCACATTTTGATACAGAAGCAGCACAGAATGAAAATCAAGTGTAGGCAATTAAAAGCAAGTGAGATAACAGAAACCATCACCCCTACTTGCACAGGTAGATTGAGAATGGTCCATGAAGGTTGCCAAGAAACACATTTTGCTAAATTCAGAATTGTTGGTTGAAGCAGAAATAACCTTACTGGCTTGCTAGATGAGGGGAACCCATCTGTTATCTCATTCAGAGCTGCAATAACCCAAACAGTGCTGGAGCTTCCATCTGGCTAGGGAGACAGTTATCACTCTAGGCCAAATTATTTGGCTAATAGTTTTCAGAGAGGAGAGGGGCAGTTTGTCATTACTGTAGCCCTGAGGTAATGCTTCATATATATCTTCTGTATCACTCTGCTTTAGTCCATTATTACCGTTCTAAATCTTAGTTTAAAAAAAGACCTAGCAACTAGCAAGAAGAAAATCATTACATGTTTTTACAGAAACTAGACTACACCTAACACTACATGTAAGAAGGCCTCGGTTGGGTTCACAAGGCAATTCACAAGATCTGTAAACACCTGGTGTTCAAATAACTGTTACAAGGCTGTTGGCTGTGTTGTTCCAGGTGACAAAACAAAAGAAAATGTTTGAATGAGTTAGATGCACAGCTGTTGAAAGTCAAAGTCCAAGACATTGTTGGTTCACCAAATAGCAGAATATTGTAGGCCTTACTACATTCCTATATACAATGTTTGCTCTCAGATCTATCACAAAGGAGAAAAGGTGTGCAACTCCACTGTCAAAACCAAGCTGCATAAGCAGACTCCAAATATTTCACTGTTTGTCAAGTCAGCTGGTGATATGGCTGTTTTGACAGCACTCAACTCATAGTGTCCTAATCCTTCATTCACTGCACAAGCAAGATACTATTCAGAAAAACTGTATTTCACAGAAGGGCTTATGTACATAACATTTACCAAAATAAGCATAAATTTAAGACCTAACAAACAAACTGGGAAGTTTAAGATTTCTGTTTTATGGAAAACACAATTTGTGGGGTCCAGTTATTTCAGTAGCTTACTTGAAAAACATATGCTTATTTAAAATAGCAAGTAGAATACATTGCCACTATGGCTATGAAGAGGGCAAATATTTCCTTCTAAGTTATTTTATAGCCATTATAATACCTGGTTTTGCCTGCTTTCGGAAGCCAGACCCAAAGAAGCTAATATCAGTTGCAGTTAATCTGGTATATTCACACTCGTACCATCCTGGGAAAGTTCTAGGCTAATTAGAATAAGTTACACATCAAAAGTCTTGTTAAATTATAGTCACCATATCTAGACAGGGATGAAGTATAACTTTTTAAATATTGTTTACGGACCAACATGAGAAAATTCATGTTTATTCCTCACTCTCTCCTGGTTGCCTGGGTTATATCACATTGATTAAGCCTCCTTTCTGCAAAAATGTGAGTTTATCTAAGTCCTACACAAAGATAAACCAGGATAAAGTTCTGCAGAGGGCCACAAAGGTGGCTAGTGGGGTGCAGCACATGGACGTACAAGTATCTGGGAGAACTTATCTACATAGCAGAGAAGTCAAGGGAGGATGTAATTACAGCAAGAAACAACAGAGCCAGACTCTCATCACAGATGCACAGTAAGAAAATGAAACTAACACAAGATGCAGCAAAGGAAATCCCTCACTGGAGAGGGACTAAGTGCAGAAACAGGCTGCCCACAGCCACAGGTTATGGAGCTTCAGCCATTAGAGAGACCCAAAACTCACCTGAGAAAGTGCCTGCTCTAACTTGAAAGGAAGATAAACAACATGACCTCCAGAGGCTCCTTCCAGCTTTAATGACCATATCACACAGCTTAACAAAGCCCACAGAAGAGAGCCAATTAATGCTGCATACTTCATCTGTATTTGTCTGAAATTAGACTTGAATGTGAACATATGGAAATAATAGTTTGGGGTTAAGGATGCCTGTGTCCCCAGCTTCCAAGGATGTTGTAAGAAACCTTTCTCATAGAGAAATTATTAAAATAAATGTAATTGATACAACTATAAAAACAAGGGGGGAAATGGTAGGTAGTCTGTAAACTCCCAGCTCCTAACAGAGGTGGTACAGACCTCTAGTCAACAAGTATTATCAGTACTTTTTTACTGAAATGGTTATAAACAGTGCACTTACTGTTCCAAGACAATAGAGTATTGTTTAGTCAAATGGTAGTCACTTTAACTTTCAAAGTATTTTGAAGGTATAAATACACAAACTGGAAAATATTCTTATGTAATTGAGACAACATATGATTAATTCATGGTGGACACTCTCATAATGACTATCCCCACAAAAATACTTTGTGTTCATTTTTATACTACTTATATTTATATAAAAGGAAAGCAAGAGTTAAAAGAAGTTACACAAATCTCTTAGATATTAACTACAACTCTTAACTGTAGTAAGATATTCTAGTGTTAACCATCAAGTCAGCTTAACATTAAAAGAAAACATGCCAGAAGATAGGTTAACCATAAAGTCAATTACACAACTCAGCTCTGTTTACCTATAGCAAAATTTCCAGAAATGCTGCCTCTGAGGAGTTGCTAAAGAGAATTGTTAGAAACTCGAGGTCAGCAGCACTTGTCATGAGTTCTTTTCAGTAATTATTAACTGAAGACTCTTAATTCAAGGAGACTATTTTCAATAAATTACTGTGCTGCTTGCAGGGCCACATTGAAACAACGGCACAACCATCTTAGTGACCCCAGTCATAGCATGATCTGATAGCTTAGCATTAATTATAACAACTGACTTTGCAATTCTTATATTTACTTTTGTCTTTCATGATTTTATTCAGCCAACTTAGCTCTATGTACCACTATGAATTATTACTGTTGAAAAGAGAAAATTTTAGCATAAACAGGGCCAGATATAATGACATTTATTGTAACAGGGCAATACTTTGACTTTACTCTGGGAAAGACAATACCAAACTGAATTTGCTTACATTTACCTACTAGATGAGGAAAGAAGCCCAGTCCCAACAGAAACTGGAAATCAGTCTTTCACTCTTCTGTAATTACTGCTTACAAACTGGCAAAAACTAAAACAGAGCTTTGCATTTACATAGAGCTGGTGTCTCAGAACTTAGCACTGAACTTACGGATGTAATTTCTGCCATCTGTCACAGAGTCAAATCTGCTATGTTTTTGAAACATTATGTAGCTAGAGAAAAACATTTCTTATGCACAACCTATAATTAAAAGACATAGGCAATTTTCTTACTAGAGCTTTGTAACTCAAGCAGTTCACAGCCAAATCGGCAGCTATGATTTCTCTTAAAGATTAAACTTCATTCTTCATTTTTATATAGAATGAGAAAGACGGTGTCTGAAAAAATGTGGCATTGAGCACCAAATTCCAAGGATTTTCATCTGATTTTTTTTCCTTTTTCCTTTTCCTTTTTTTCCAGCACACAAGAAACAAGTGCTATCTGCCTATAAAGCTCAGGCAGACTATATAGCATCTCACAGTTCAAAAGTCATCTCCAAAACAAGAGCTGCAAGTTATTTAATTATTATTAAAATTTTAAAGTACCAATTCATTAAAAGCTGGTTGCTTCAAAGGCAAGATATTTCTTAGTTGTAACAACCTCATCATGGGCTAGGCACCATCAGAACTAGGTAAGTTTAGAATTTAAAAGGAAAAGTTCCTTTCCTGCCAGCATACTCCTTAGAACTTTACACTCAAATACCTTTCAGGAAACATTTATAACATTTCTTCTTTTGTGTTTTATACAAAAAAATTAAAGGAAACATTCTGAGCTTATGTAATTTCATTACTCAAGACACTAAGATAGTCTCCCAGAGAAAAATACTATTTCATAACTTCCATTGTATAGGCAGCTAGATAACTGATGGCTTCTTCAGATTACACCTGTACACTGGTTTAAATAGGTGCAATCAATTAGCATGCAAGACATTTGTGTTAATAATGCACAAGGGAAGATACTTATCCTACTGATCCTTCATTTCCTTATCTTTAGAAAGCTGTTGGAAAGAAAATAAATTAACTCAAAATTTCAGCCCAGATACGTGGTACTGCAGCCCCAGGCTCTGTTTTGGAAAGGAATATTGTGATAATTGGACCCCACACAGATATGCCAGAAAATCTTGATTTAAAAGCTGTTGTATTAGGCATTGGTCCAATTCCTGTATAAAACAGGAGAACCAAATCAGGTCTCAATCAAGAATTTATGCTGTGGATGAGAAGGTCACCTGTTAAGTTACACCATTTTCCATGGGCAGGTTCCACAAGAGCAACACATTTTAAACACAAGAACTTATTTCCATGTGTTACAAACCAACCCAGCTGAAGAATACAGAAGATTATTAACTTTGTTTGATTATTCATCCATGTGGTGACATAATGCTACTGTCTTGTTCAGGCCTCCCAAATTCTTTGGAATCCAGTCCACACGGTCTCATCTCAGTGGCACCAGTCTCCCATGTCTTCACATCCAGATCCTGCAGGACCACAGAGGTACCTGAGGCTAAGGGATTTGCAGCAAACCTGGTGCCAGCTTGAGAAGGCTATGGCCATGCAGCTGTGCCTGCCAGTAGCCTCTGGCATGGGAAGTTATGAGACCTCCTAGCAAAGTTTGTTGCAAGAAGAGAAAAAGGAAATTCTCAATATTAGTACGCAACATCCGGTTTAGCTTCAGCCAGGATTCACCCACAAGGACAAGTGAAATGATCCTAGGCCATTTCATTTCCTTAAAATAAAGAGGAGAAAAAACCCAACCACCACTGGAGGTTCCAGGACCCAGTAACCTGTTTTTCAATGAAAAATTTTCAGTTTCTTAGCAAAATCAGTAAACATTATGTAAAAGCCAATTTGATTCCTAATTTTCTGGCCTTCAACCAGCACAACAGAAAAAAAAGTCTCCACAGTGTATGAAACCAAAGCCACAATACCACATCTCCTTCTGCTAACCCACACTAAGAGGGCACTTGAACAGAAATCTCCAACCTGAGACACAGCATACATGATATTAAAGAAAATACATAAATAAAACATGCTCTGTGGAGCAGGAAACGTGTTCGCAGCTGAACTTTCCTCAAACCCCTTGGAGAGACCTATAGATGTCTTCCTCCTGCTCCTCTCAATCCAATAATAATAATAATAAAAGCAGTCTTTTTCACTATAAATTATTCATACAATTTCAAGCAGAACATATCTCAACATATGCAATTTAATTGTGGAAGTTTCCTGTTGGTCACATATAAAAATAAACTATCAGCACTTTATGATTGACATTACTTTCTCATATGATGTTTCAATATCTGCTGACTGGAGCTTGCGGTAAGAAACAATTACAAAGATCTTCCATTAATATTGGCACTTTTTCCTCCTTTCTTCATTTTTTTTTTCATTTTTATTACAGGAAGAATAGTATTGATATGCACCAATCGTGAAAAACATAAAAGAGTAGGTGTTTTACACCAAGGCTAAAATGCCCTATAAACCCCTAAAAAATTAAATTGCCAAAAGTGTCAAAAATCTACTCCTTCTACAGCCAAACTAACATGAATTGTATTTGAAAAAGCATTAAAAGCCACAAAACAAAACAAAGGATGACTAAAACAAGCATAAATAGCTCTGATAAGTAGTACCTTTTTTATTTTTTAAAATACAGCTAAATATTTTTGAATTACATTAAGTAGTAGAATAAAAATGCACCAACTCAGTGCTACAGCTGGGGAGACAGAGCAATCATCCACCATGACTAATTATGCCTTAANCAGGCTCCTGTCTTGCCCAGGGGGGATCCTGGAGGCCTTTTAATAAATACCTATTTTATTCTTTAGCTCTGTCCAGTCTCTGTTTCAGGTCGGCCTTCATAAGGCATCACAATTTTCAAGCAAAACTTAGTATTTTCTTAATATTTCAATTTATCCAATCACCCTTCATCATAAACAGGAGCAGCATTATCATAACCCTTGACAATAATATAGTCTTGTTCTAATTCAAGGAAACTAGGCTGCTAACATTTTGTGTCCCAAATCTTTATTGTTATCATGAGTAGACTTCGCTGGTTTCCAGATGCCCACCCAGTTACTCCCTCACTTCCCCCCCTCAGCTTCACAAAAGCAGAGAACAATATTAAAAGCTCATGGGTCAAGATATGGACAGAGAAATTGCTTCATCAGTTACTGTCACGGGCAAAAGAGACCCAGCTTGAGGAAAGGTGATTTAATTTGCTGGCAATTACACAAAAGATGGTAAGAAACAGCAGCAAAACTTAAAATGCTTTCAATTTCTTCTTCCCAGGCTCAATTTCACTTCATTTCTGAGTCCTGTATCCCCTCCACTCCCCGAGCAGTGCAGAAGGATGGGTGACAGGGGTTGTGCTCAATCCACAATTGCCCCTTGCTGCTGCTCCATCCTTTCCATTTCTCCCCCATTCCCCTCACAGAGGCTACCCCTGCAAACCCCACTACAAAAACCCTGCCATGTAAACACAATGCAATTGTGTAAATAGAATAAGCCTTTGAGAACCTGATGATAGTGTTCCATAATGATGTTATTCCAGAGGGTTGGAGGGGGAAAAGCTCTGTTTATAGGTTTCATAAAATTTCAGCTCCAGCACCAGAAATATCATACGTAAAATTTCCTTCCCCAAAATAATTAACCACAGTCATGGGAAAAAAATTAAAATCAACAATTCCCTTTGTGTAAAATAAGTGTGTATTATGACAAAGGTCTGTTTTTCCCACATACATACTCAAATTTTGGAGCCTGCTTTAACTGTAACACTTTACTGGATATATCTGGCAGTTACAAGTAAATCTACCTTAAATAATGCTTAAAAGTAATACTATAAAAATACCAATGAACTATTAATTAAATTAAATAAATGTTGTGAATTATTGTTCCTAAAATACAATTTTAGTAGAGAACTGTCTTCCAAGTTCAAAGGAGGGCTTTGCAACAGTTTTTCTATGACCTGCAATGTAAGACCTCCCTAAAAAAAATTGTAGACATTCCAAAAAATTACTAAAGTGACAAGTAATGAGAAAAGCCAGATATTGGTGAAAATAACTTGAGCCTCTTGGTAAAACAAGCTCTCTGAAAACATGCATTCTAACAAATGCAAAGGGCAAGATCATCTATAGCAAGAAAATACACCAATTTACTTATGAAGTAAGGTTTGTGTCCTGACAAGCTGTAGCTCTGAATGGAATTTAGGCATCATCAGGAATAAGCAAGTGAACCTGAGATCACAGTGATGCAGCTATTAAGCAAGGGCAGGGAGAAAATAAAAGAACCCCATGAACTTCTCTTCCAGGCATCCCTGTAAGAAGCTGTCAATACTTTCACATAATTTAGTTCTTTGGTTCTATGCTTCAAGAAATTAAAACTCATTCAGATGGAGATTTTTAAAAACCAAAAAGATAAATTCTAGAAATCTTGTCATTTTGGAGGCGTCAAATAATGTTGAAATACTCAGTATATCGGAAAGAGATTAAAGGTGATTTGGTCTGTGCCTCCCAGTATCAACACAAGGAAGGCCTCTGACAGAGGGCTTTTAAGAACAAAACATAGAGTAAGCTGAAATGGATAAAAAATAGCTACACAATTTTGCAGTAAACATTCAAAAAAAAAAAACCAGTGACAATAACAAAGATAAAACATCAAAAAAACTAACAGGTAATACAGTAACACCTAATTTTAAACCTTACATTCTCATCACTGCCTTTTTAAAAATTGAGCACAAATTTCTGGAGAGGCAATGCTGCTTTTATCTAAATTATCACCAGCTAAGGAAGACAGAATGATTTCTGGGTCAGGGCTGTTAACTGGGTACCACCAAAATTAAACATTCACTGTAGTGGCCAATCACAGCTGTAGTGAAGGATGTGTGACTGTCTCCAAACACATCAGAAGAATGTGTATTTCAAAGCCTGGACACTTGACTCACATGTTCATCTTTCCAGTTCAGAGTACTGTCAGCAGAAGGGCTTGCTGCCATTGAAGCTCTCCATAATCCTCCTTTAGGAATAGGCATGCTAAGGATCCAATTATCATGTTGGAGGAGGATGGCTCAGGGCAGTGCAATTCTGAAGCCAAAGACTCCTGTGATGGAGGAGTCAATTTCTTTTTTTTCTTTTTTTCTTTTTTTTTTCTTTTTTTTTCTTTTTTTTTCTTTTCTTTTTTTTCTTCTTTTTTTTTCTGTCCAGAAGGATGAAAAGACACTACTGGCTGGTAAAACTTGACTCCTCGTAAATTAAAGTATTGCCTCCAGTGGCACTCTGATTTTCTCACTGTACAAGGTAGCAGCAAAACCTACAGAAACTGTGGGATATGGGGTTATATTTGTTAAAGCCATTAAGGCTTAAATTCATCAGAAGGCCCTGTGAGGAAGGCACAGGTGCAGGCTCTGGATGGTTGGAGGCTGTTGGGCGGTGAGAGGCAGTTATGAGGAGGAACACGTGGACAGCACGTGAACGGGAAGCTGACTGGGTGATAGAGTGCATGGACAGCAGCACTGCAGCTGGGCAGCCAACGGGAGCCCTTCTTCTGTTAAGTTCTGGTTATGTCTGGTGGAGATCAAAGGTAGAAAAAGGGGACAGTTTCTATAATAAAGTGATCTTCTTCAGATGCCTAAGGGGGCTTGTGTCGCTTTGTTCCCCATTGCTACAAGAAACCTCCATGGTTCTCCGTGAGAAAACTTAAGCTAAATTTTACATGAAACATATCACACCTGCTGGGCTTTATCTTACAGGTAGATTGCATAATATCAGAAAAAGTAGGGATGATTACTCAGTAAATACACTAGGCCCCTTTTTCCCCCTCTGTCACTTCAATACCAGATAACATTCTTTATTTCCAAGAAGATACATCCCTTCATTACTCTTTTTGTTTACAGTAAGAAAGCAGTACTGGACTCAAACACTGATGGATAAAAAGTGCTCTCAAACAAGCAGATACAATGTGAAAGAGTTGGAAAAATTACTTCTATATTCAATTGTAATCACTATGTCAATAGAGCAATCCTGAAGCTCTGGGATTCATTAAGTGAAGGATAAAATAGAACAAACATGACAACATCTCAAGAAAGCAGTAATTTCATTTCAGGTATAAAGGAATACTCTAATGTATTTTGTCTAGAAGAAGATGAATGCCAATTTTTAAGCATTTAGCTTTCTTGCTGTGCTTTTGCCAGACAGGCTGTTCTGTCATATCTGTCTCTGCAGGTTTATGAACCTGTATAAGCCAGTAAAAATGAGCTAAAGTATGGGTAGTGTTACATAATGATTGCTCCAAATTTGAAGCTGCATTGAAATTAGCAGAAACAAAATCCTTCTCCTTCACAGATGATGGGCGGGTTTTGCTTCAATTGGCACAACTTGCTAAAAAGGGCAAACTACCTTTTCTTCTTATGGATGCTGCTTTTTCAAGAATGAAAAGAATTACTGAATTACTAAGATGAAATAAACAGCAATTTCTGAGCTGATAACATCAGACTTTATTCTCTCTTGACAATTTTTAGTGTCTGTATTCCACTCACATTTATTTGTCTGTGTACTACCTGAAACCAAGTATTTCTTGTTCATGGTAATTTTTTTAAGTCAGACACAAAGCACTCTGAGATCTCTGTTGTCACACTTTGACTTCCATATGCAAACCACATATGCAACTTAACTTGTTACAACTGAATTGATCTACACCAAAAATAGATAATGGATACTTTAAAACTGCATTTCAGTGCTTCCTTTCAAGAAGGAGTGAAGAGAAGGGAGAACTCCCAGGAAGAGAACAGATTTTGTTTAAATCTGGATGGAAACTAACTGTACAAATACTATTTGGATTCATTACCAGGGATGGCTTTGTTAACAGCCATCAGCTCTAAATTTGCTTCCAAACTTTGAAAGGACTCAGATAAAGAATACCCTCCTTCTGGATCTCTCTGGCTGAGTAAGAGAGAAAATGAGCTCTTGCTTCAAAGCCACATCCCTGAGACCAAAACTAGCTGTACTGAAAGGAGTTGTGCATTAGGCTTCATGTACTGATAAGCAACATAAGACACAGCAGTAAAGGTCTACTTCCAATACAGCTGAGCAACAACAAAAAAAGTCAGCCCTACAGTCTGTTTTCTTAAACTAAACTTTTTTTTTTCCCTGCTGCAAATCAGAAAGAAAGTAGGTAGTAACTGGAAGGATGTCTCTGGAGCTCCAGTCAGGAAGGAGACAGCCAAAAATACATTTGATGGAGGCAGAGCAAAAGAGTACAAAGAGGTGGAAGGAGTGAGAGCACGGCTCCTTTTTTCCATGCACCACAAATACTGTGCCCTGCATGAAAGAAACAGACACCCTCTCTAGCTCTGCCTTCTCCTGCCTAACAGGGCGGGCAGCGCAAACATCTGCCTTCAGGGAGCAGCATGTGAGTTTTGCATGTCCCCTTTGCCCCATCCACCCACTCTAACCCTCTTGTGAGACTCCAGTTGTGACCTGTTGGTTCTGCAGAACCATCGCCTCATCACAACGTGGTGAGAAAGAGCCTGCCTAACAAGCCTGTACAAGCAACCACAGAGAGAATGAATGAAATAGGAACAACAGAAAGAATGAAATAAGAACCAAAAGACAATCAAAGTGTGCTGCTAGAAAGCTCAGAGAATTGCCTGTCAGGGATCAATTTATTGTGCAGGTTTATCCATATCCAGTTTTAAAATGTAATTTCACCTCCCCTTCAGTACTGTGTGTAAGGCTAATTATAGAACACTCACAGGCCAGTGTAGTATACAGGACACAGCCTGAATTGCCTTTATATTCCCATCATACTATTTATCACCTACAAGGCAATAATCCCATGCCTTCTGCCATCCCTGCCTACTCCATGGCTTTCTGCTGTTACACAAGTGAAAGGATAAGATGTCTTAGTATTTCACAAGCAGAATACAGGGCAGTGTAATTTGTGAGAAGTGATCTAGAAACAGATCCAGTTGGCAGTCCCAGTTAGGCCAAGTAGGGATAAAGGAAAAAAATTAATTGCTCTGCCAGAAAGCTACTAACATGCTGGCAACCACACATAATCCCCAAAATTCTCTGAAACAGACCCAGACATGCTGTTGAGATTTGTTGTTTATTCAGTTCTAAAAAGTGGCTAATTCTGTGTTTGTTTGTAGCACTGTGAGAAACATACCTGGCTGACTGGCACCCCACAGTCATGTCAAGACAGATTATTTCCAGAGTGATGCTTCACAAAACCTGTCATGAACCAGAACTGTAATACTGCTATTTTCTTCACAAGTCCACAAACTACCTAGAAGTCCAGACAACATCTATAAGCCCTCTTCTAAACACTGTACTAGTGGGAACTTTGGGAATATTCAGATCATATCCAAAGGTTTCCTAGTCTGGCCTCACTTCAGCTCAGAACACAGCACCATACACAGATAACACACAAAAACCACACCTGTCTTACTCAGACAATGCACTGCAAACATCCTTCAGAAAACTAAAATAAAATTATGTCTTTGCTTCCAGGGAGATTTCCTACTCCCTTCTGTTGTGTCGCTGGCTGGGACAACCAACTCTGTGCCCACTGACCTGATTTCCCTGATACCTTGCTGTCCCATATCACAGGCAGAAACTGCAGAAATGCAGGTCAACGTTAACAATGCACAGCTGGAATCATAGAATCACAGAAGGGTGAGGTTGGAAGGAACCACAGTGGGGTCATCTGGTCCGACTGCCCTGTTCTAGCAGGATGATCCCAGGATTGTGTCCAGGTTCAGTGAAGGAGACTCCATAGCCTCTGGGCAGTCTGTTTAGCGCTTGGTCACTGCACAGGGAAGAAGTTCTTCCTCATGTTCAGGTGGAACTTCTTGGAACATTTTCAAACCCCTCAAGTTTAATGCACAGCCAATCGAAATCTACAAAGCCATGTGCCACCAGGAAACCATACCTGAAAATCCTAGCCTTAAGTTTTCAGGAAAATATACCAGGAAATCTGAAAAAATAAACTACTTTTAGGATTTAAAAATTTGGTTTACATAACCTAAGACAGTAGACTAAAAATGGGAGCTCATATGATAACATAATATATGAAATGTGTGGTTTTATGCTAATAGTGTATTTACACGTTAAATTCGTCTCTTGACAAAAATTTTTGAAACATGAACTAAACATTATGGTGTGTGTATGTGCAAAATTCCTTTAAAATGAAAAGATTCCACTGAACACCAATGTTTTGAACCTTTTAGCAGCAATTCCAGTTCTGCTAGAACATTTATGTTGTTTTTTAAATTGTCTCAACAGCTGGAGAAAATTATACACATATACACATTTTTCCAGGCCCTTGTCAAGGTCTTTTTCAACAGAGGAGAAAGTGATAAAAGTTGACCTTTAGTCTTTTGAAATCAGTGGGAAATGTGACATTTAACTAAGCTGTGTGTATAAAAATCCAATTCCAATGCTTTAAATTTTACATCATCTCAGTCAGCAAAGGTGACTGATATTATACATCACATGGACAACATATCTTTAAATTTCTTTCCATTGCAAATCAACTCACAAGAATTCTGAGTACCTTCAGCTCTTTCACAAGGGATTCAAAATCCTCTTGGAGAATTTTAGGAATAGCAGCTCAGCAGTTCTTCAGCACAATTGCACTTTTCAGCCACCAATCTCCTGGTGGCTCTGGTCTGAAAGGCTCTGGGCTTTCAAATATTTTTTTAGGAAGACAGATAGATAGAGAGATCCCAGCACAAAGTACACTTATATTTTTATGTACTGTATACTCTTTTATATGAAGGATATTAAAATTTTTGAAAGGCATTTTTACACTGTGTATTTTTTTAAAATTCTATTTAAGGATAATCTTTTCAGTAAATACTCAGTAAAACAGTTAAAACACTATGCAGGTAACAGAACATATCCAGATGCTCAAAAATCCTGAAAATTCATTTTCATAATTAATATTTATAATACTCAATTATAAACTCAAGGTTTTAGATTTCCAGTTACGCAATTTAATACACTCTAGTTCACTATAATCTCAAACCCGCTCAGGTTCTGTAAACCAGAGAGATACTGAATTTTCTTCACAACTAATTAGTCTGCTGAACTTTAAAGTGAAACTTGTTCTTGCTGACAACATGAAGGCAAAATTAAAGGTTAATATAGGAAAAAGAAAAAAACATACTTTTTTCTACTGTCTGACAACATTATGTCAAAACAATATTACACATTTTAGGATGCATCTTCTTTTTTGGATGATAAGCCTATTCAGAAGGCTGCAGAGAATAATGCCCCATGTAATAAAAAGCAGTGTTCTTAGAACAGGTACAATGCATTGAAGCAACACTTGCTATTTGTAAACTCTTGCAATGACATCCTGTCCTGGGCTGACTTTATGAT
>VWYN01010741.1:0-11274 GCA_013400075.1 Hippolais icterina
TGGGACACCTCCCCTTGGGGTTTAGGACATCTCACCCTGGGCTGGGTCACCTTCCTGGCCCTCCTGGCCCCCTCAGCCACATCAGAAATAACTGCAGAACAAAACACACCTGGAATATTTCACCACGTACCTCTAAGCACATCCTTGACTTTCTTCCCGTGCCAAACACTCCCAAACGTTGTCTGGAATTTCAAATGTTTCATCACAGGCTGTAAGACACTACCACTATCTCCAAAATTCCATTACTAAACAATAACACACATAATTGATTAATTCTTCTCAAAGAGAGAATTATTCTGGGCTCTTCTAAAATGTTTGAATCTCTTCACTTTTCCATTTAAAGCTTTGTATTTTAAACCAATTTATTTGGGGAGGGGAAAAGCAACCACCCCTCTCCTCCTGCTTGCTGAGCTCTCATGAATGTGTTCTGCAACTGTTCTGGGGGCAAAAGCTGTGATTTCTTGTAAATTAGTGATGAATAAAGCTGAGGTTTCTGCAGAATGGATGGATTCTGTGGTGCTGGGAAAGGGAATTTATCCCACAAGCTGCACTGAGGAAGGGAAGGACCCAGATCTGGGGTTGTTTCACAATTAAATACCATTTTTAGCGTCATCTCCTGCAGCACTTGGTAGCAGCCACTGCACAGGAAAGAAGGGAATAAAAATCCCTGGATGCTCTGTCTCCCATCAACCAAATCCAAGCTAACAGCAGGGGTTGTAGAATCACCCCTGAGGAATTCAGAGCTCAGAGGGAATTCCCAGCAGAAGGAATTCACTGGAGCTGGGATTCAAACCCTCTCCCTGTGTCAGGAACATCCTGCCCTGCCCAGGGCAGCTGTAAAGCTGAACTCTCCTAGGAGGCACATCTGGAACCAAAATAACTTCACAGAAAAGCAGGAAAACCCAGAGAGATTCCTCTTGTAGCTCCAGGCTCTTTGTCCTGTCCCTTTTCTCCATGAGACACAAACAGGGAAAAAATAAAATCTTTGCAGCCCAGATCCCACCCTGTCCTTGAGCACCTTCCACCAGCACTGAGCACATTCCAAGGTCTCTCCCAGCCTTGGGAATCCAAATTTGAGGGGAAACGAAGAGAGAAAAAGCCCAAAACACCAAAGCACGAGGCCACGACAAGGCTGGGAACTATTTGCTCTTTTATTTGCCCATGTAAAAGTTCTAAAACCACCTGCAGCAGTTCCTTTCAATAAACATCCATCTGGATAGCAACAGTACAATATATACAGATCAGAATCCCAGAGGGAAAACCCTGGGAATTCCAGCTGGTCTCCAAGAAGCAGCAATGCAGTCCATGCAATTAAAACTCCATAAATTATTACCCAACATCTGCTGTGAGTCTGTACACAATATACAAAGAGCTCTTGTCCAATCCATCCATTTCCCCACGGAAAAAAAAAAATCTTCTCACAAGGAGAACTGCTGCCAGCAAAGCCTTTGCAGAATCTTTCACCTGTCCAAGCACTCCTCAGCACTCCTCAGCTCGAGTCGTACAAAAATACATGGAAAAATAGCTCCAGTACAAATCCCAGGCTCCTCCTGAAGGAATTAAAGCCCAGCTTACCTCACACAGGCTGCCAGAGCTGGGGCAGAGCTGGTGGCTGCAGCTCTCACCCCACAGCAGGAGTTTGCAGCAGTAAGAACACTTTGGATTTGGAAAAAAAAAAGAAAAATAATTTAATTACTCTGTTGGTTTCGGTTTTTCACAGTCTTTGCTATTGCACAGCTTTGTCAGGTTTTCTTTCGCTGCCTGAAAGAAAGATGCATAGCAATCCCATAGAAACACCTCTGGCAGGGAGGAGAGAGTCCCACAAATTGGGGGAGGGAAAAAACCAACAAAAAAAAAATTTAAAGGAGAAAAAAGGAAAAAAAGGGGAAAAAGGAAAACAAAGAGAGGAAAACAAGGAAAAAAGGAATAAAAGGGAAAAAAGGGGAAACAGGAAAACAAAGAGAGGAAAACAAGGAAAAAAGGAATAAAAGGGAAAAAAGGGGAAACAGGAAAACAAAGAGAGGAAAACAAGGAAAAAAGGAATAAAAGGGAAAAAAGGGGAAACAGGAAAACAAAGAGAGGAAAACAAGGAAAAAAGGAATAAAAGGGAAAAAAGGGGAAACAGGAAAACAAAGAGAGGAAAACAAGGAAAAAAGGAAAAAAAGGGGAAAAAGAAAAAGGGAAAAAAGGGGAAACAGGAAAACAAAGAGAGGAAAACAAGGAAAAAAGGAATAAAAGGGAAAAAAGGGGAAAAAAAAAGAAAAAAGGTAAAAAAGGGGAAAAAGGAAAAAAAAAAGGAAAAAAAAAAAAAAGGAAAAAAAAATCCATGGAGGTGTTAAAAAAATATCCTAGAGGACAAAATACAGATTTAAGGAGTAACTGAGCAGGAAGGAAAACGAGTGGAAGGCCAAGTGTTGTACCCGACTCTTCCTCGCTGTGGCTACTCGGGGCCCGGGTGGGGAGGGGAGCACCAGCGGGCCTGCAGGTTCCTCAGGATGCACGAGGCCATCCCTGCCAGCTGCTCCTGCATCTGGAAGAGCTGCCTGCCCGAGTAGCTGTGCAGGTCCTCGGAGCTCAGCTGGGCAGCCAGAGCCTGGATCTGCCCCAGGAGATCCCCCGGGGGCTGCTCGCCGCCGCTGCTGCTGCTGCCTGTGTCTGCCAGGTCTGAAAGGAGAGAAGGGCAGGGAAATGCAAGCACAATTCCAGCTGGTTTGGTACAACATCACATCTCTGAGTAGTTATTCCATGGGAATAAAAATTTGGTTTTATTTATTCCATAGGAAACATTCCCAGCAAAGGCATTCCATCCTACCCTTCTGTCTTGGGTTGGGTAGCCAAGAGATTTGTGTTCTATTTCATCTGTTGTAAAAGCAGAGATTTCTTTATCTCTTGTAACTCCAGGAGGAAGGGGACGGATGCCTCTGATAATGGCCCAGGTGTTAAAGCCACCTGGGGCAGTGTTTGTTATTTCTTCCAGGACCCATCCCTCATAATTCCAGGGGAATATTTTCTGTTCAAGCCAGCTGGGGCAGTGTTCCTTATCTCTGTCACCACCCGTCCATCCTCCAGGGGAGATCTGCTGATAATGGAGGCTCACCAATGACATCACACATGACATCATCAGGGATATCTGCTGATAATGGGCCATGATGTCACCAATGACATCACACATGACATCATCGGGGANAACTCATCTGGGATTTATTTGGGCTGCTCCCAACACCCTGGCCAACAGGGGTCAGGTCGTATCCCTGACTCTGTCAGGATTTTTTTTCCAGGACTTTTGTTTTGCTTGATTGTCTTTGTACTACTGCATTTTCTTTTATTATTCCTATTAAAGAACTGTTACTCCATTCCCATATCTTATCCTGAAAGCCCCTAATTGCAAAATTATAATAATTAAGAGGGGAGGGGGGTGACATTCTCCATTCCAACGGAAGCTCCAGCTTTCCCTGGCAGACAACTCTTTCAAAACCAAGACACCTTCCCTCAGGGTGAGTTTGGCAGGATTGGATCAGGATTGTAAGAATCAAACTAAACCCAAAATAAAAACAAAAGGTGTTGCCACCAGGAGAGAATGAAGACAAGAGAGCAGAACCCTCCAAACCCAAAGCAAGAAGCCACCAGCAGGTACCTGCTGCAAGTTTTTCCTCATCTCCACTGAGAGATTTCTCCTCCACGTCATTTCCAGGCTTCTCAACATCTTCCAGCACTGTGCTTTCCTCCAACACTCGAGATTTCACCTGGGCATTTTTTGGGGGAGAGAAAACATTTTCAGATTGAAAAAAAAAAAATTAAATTACATGGTGAGATATTATTTTAATCTCATAATAAATCCAATCACTTTTGCTGTTAATAATTCCATTTTAACCAAGTTAAATCTTGAATTTATGGTACTGAGGTAGGCAGGGATGAGGTGTCAAAGTGCTGGTTTAAATGAAGGAAAAAATATATAATTCCTTCTTCAGTTAATTAGATCAATATTGGCTTCCTGGGTGCCAAAATTCAACTTTACCTGTTGCTCATGGTATCCCTTCAGAGCTCTCTTGACATTGGAGACTTTGGGGGAGCGGATGGGGAGGGTTTTGATTTCCAGAGCTGTCAGAGTGCTCAGGTCTCCCACGGTCTTGATGTTCTTGGCTCGGATGAGCTGCCCCAGGCCCCTGGCACTGCAGCAGGGGAGGGAAAATGGGGATTATTGGGGCAGAATCAGGGAATATCCCGAGCTGGAAGGGACCCACAGGATCAGCAATCCAACTCCTGGCCCTGCACAAACTCCCCGTCCCTGAGGAGTTTTTCATCAAAAACGTACTTGAAGAATTCCAAAATAATCAAGTCTCCCTCACCCAACCAACCCCAATCCTTTAAAAAGAATTCTGGCTAAAATTCTGTTTTTGTAGGTTGAATCAAGACTCAAATTCCTATTGCAATGTCACCTTCAGAAACAAGAAGCCACTCACCAGATGTTGGATGTGATCTGAGGTAAAATGACATCCACAGGGGCTTTGCAGCCAGCCAAGGCAGGATACACAAACTTGGTAAGGCACGGCAGGGATTCCTTGGCCATTTCTGTGATCTGGGATAACACAGGGCAAGTGTTAAACTGACTGCCACACGCTGAATACAGCCAAAAATAAATAGAAGAGAAACATGAACCAAAGCACTTCTTACTAAACACTTCTTTGAGCTCTTAAATTTAAGGGTACGAGATCCTGGGGACAGAAATCCTTTGGTTGGAGTGGTAATGTGCTGGATAGAAAAAGAGGAAAAAAATGTCTCAGGGTGGTAGGAATTCAGTTAATGGTAGGAATTCAGTTAACAGTAGGAATTCAGTTAATAGTGAGATTTTAGCCCCTGAAACCTCAGAGTTCACCTGAGTTCAGAGTAACAGAATGAGTCAGGCTAAGGCAGTTTTGTTTCTTACACCTCTGATCCTCAGCTCTTACAACTGTGTGTAAGTGACTACAAACACACACCAAAGCCTTGCTATTTACGATAAATACACAAACACTTGGGACACACAGAACAATGTAAAAGGATTTCCACTGACCTGCGTGTTAGAGAGGATTTTAAGACTTCTGGAGGAGGGTGAGGAATGGGATCTGATGACAGGACTCCTCCTGTCAATGTCATCTGCCAGGCCCTCCTGAAAAATGGGATTTGCAAAAGAGACTCGACGGATCTGAGGAGGAGAGGAGGAGGTTTTAGAGTGGGAACTCAGCCCAGCACAGCTTGGTGCATTCAGTCTGTTAGCATTGAAATCATACATTCACCCCAAGTATGAATATGTGGGTGCTTTTTACTGAAGAGAGCTCTGAGAGCCTCAGGTACAGAAACCCAAACCAGACTGTGACCTTGCACTTGATTTCAGCGTGTTTTATACCCTTTTTGGTTACATAAATGTATTAATTATTAAACTGGTATTGTTCTATTGATTCTACTCAAGCATAGATTCCCAGACTCTAAAACCGTATTTTCTCATGATTCTTGCTGCAGTTATGTTGTTTCTCACAATTCCCTTTATATTTACACAATAATTATATTTAATTATATTTAACAATCATACTCAGGTGTAGTAACACATGATTACCAAAGACAAAGCCAACTCTCCCCATTCCCAGGGCCTACCCAGTTCCAGTTCTCCTTCTTAGGCCCAATCTTTCCACTCCACCCCCCAATCTATTCTCATGATTTTTAAAAGCATTCTCCCCCATGCAACTAAGATTTAACCCTATACTATCATGAGGAGACAAAAAAAATTCAGTTTGGGATCACTGAAGTTCCTGAAAGACACAGGGAATGCTTCAGCCAAGGACAGGCTGTGAGGATTCCCAAAGGAATCTCTGGGTACAACCCTGAGGATGCTGCTCCTGCTTTTGCAGTGATCCAGGCAGCAGAACAGATTGATGGTCTGTTTCAAAATAAAACTCCCCCCAGTGCAAGCCTGTCAGTGCTGGCACATTCCAACCCCAAACCTCACCTTCTCTGTGAGATTATTCACAATAGAAACCAGTAATTTAACAGATTTTGGATGGTTACAGCTCCTCATCCCAGTTTTGCAGGGAGCAGCCCACAATTCCCATGGAATACCTTATTGGCAGGTGACAGGGAATCATCCTCCTGGCTCCTCTTGACCCCTCTCTTCAGGATGCTGGTGGAGGGGGAGGCTGAGGGGGACCACATGCAGCGGGCCTGGAGGCTGGTGGGGCTCTCAGCCACCTGCCCTGAGGGATCCCCTTCCACCTTCCGTGGGGAATCCACACTCACACTGGCCGAGGCCACGTTGTCAGGCACTTTAATTTCAGTTTCCACCAATTCCTCCTTCATCTCTTCACCTGCTGGAACAACACAAGTTTCTCCAGCAGAGTTCTCAGCTTCTCCTTTATCCTCCTGATTTCCTTCTGGCTCCTTAATCTCTTTTTCCTCAGGTTTGCTGTCAACACTCAGCTCCTCAGGAGTGAGTTCCTCAGGCTCCTCAACCTCTTCCAGTTGTCCATTTTCATTGATTTCTTGCTTTTCTGCAGTTGCTGGTTCTCCTTTTTCCCCTTGGTCCCCTGAGTCCAGGCAGCTCTCCCTGGGCTCTCCAGGAACACTCTCAGGCAGAACCTGCTCTGTTTGCTCCTTCTGCTCTGCAGGTTCCTTCACTTCCTCCATGGACTCGGTGGTTTCAGCTGCTGAACCCTCGGCATTCTCTGGATTCTCCTCCAGCTCCTCCTCCCTGCTTCCCTGCAGGTTCTCCACAGCCATTCCCTGGCTTTCCAAGCTGAAGGTGCTGGGCTCCTTGGGAGGGTGCAATGGAGTGCTCGTTCCACATGGAGCCAGGGCCAAGCTCTCCTCCAAATCTGAGTGACCTGAACCATTCCCAGGTGTCTGAACTGGGGTGGTCTCGGGCTCCTCCAGCTCAGCTTTCTCCTTTTTCAACTCAGTGAACTTTGCTTCAGTCACCTCTTGCTTTGGCTTTTTAAAGCAGCAATCACAGCTCTTGATTTTTTTCACCCTTTTGCTTCTCTTGTTCTGACACTCAGGGCTCTGCAAAGGGGAGGCCTCAGCACCTGAAGCATTTTCTGCTGGGGCACACTCCCCTGTGCTGGTTTGCTTCTCCTCCTGTTTGCTCTCCTCTGCTGCTCTCCCCTCCTGCTCAGGCACACAGGGGCTGCTGAGGGACTCCATGGACACATCACCCTCGTTCTGCTCCACGCTGGTGTCCTGCAGAGCACCTGCATTCTCAGAGCTGCCAGAGCCCACAGCTTCTGCAGCAGCTGCAGGGATTTCCTGGCTGTCCAGGCCACCTGGTTCAGCTGGCACTGCAGCACCTGTGCTGACCTCAGCATCAGCTTTCTTTGCCTCCAGTGGACTCTTGGTTTCACTTTCCTGGGAAGATCCCTCAAGGCTCCGGCTCCCTGCCTGTCCCTCTTTCAATTTACCTTCAAGAGAATTGCTCCTGCTCCTCACTTTCACGGGTTTTTTCTTCCTTGTGCTCTCCTCCTTGCCCTCAGAGCTGTCAGCCTCAGAGTTTTCTATGCTGGACAGCAAACCTTGGGAAGATCTCCTGGTGTGGTACCGTGGGCGCTCCACCTTCTGCCCTGCTGTGCTCAGGCTGCCCTGCCCTTCCCCCTCGGGCCTGGGGGGATCCTCTGCCCTCCTGCCCGCCCTGCTCCCCTCCTCATCCAGGCCCCTGCCAGCAGGAGAGTCCTTGGAGCTCCAGTCCTCTGCCCCCCTCTCAGGCTGGCTGCTCTCTTTTGTGTTTTCTGTCATTTTCCCAGGAGTTCCTTTCTGCTTTTGGGATCCATCGCCTTTCCCCTGGGACAGCTTCTTCTGCCCACCTTTGTCCTCCTCTTTCCTCCTGTCTCTCTTTGGGAGCCCATCCTCCTTGTCCTGGCTCCCCGAGGAGCTCTCCACAGTCTCGGGGCGTCTCCTGGAGGAGCGCCGGAGCTGTTTCTGCTGTGAGGACAATTGTGACCCCTGGCTCTCATCCCCTGGGGCCTGCTCAGAGCAGCTGCTGCTGTCTGGGGGGGTGTTTTCCTTCGACTCCATGTCCATCGCCCGGGCCTTCTCCATTTCTGCGATCGCATCCTCGGCTCTCTGGATTTCAACTTCCGTGGAGCGCAGAGCCTGGGCCTGGCTCAGCAGGATGTGCTCCACATCCTCCCCTGCAGAGCCCAGCTCAGTGCTGCTCTCCAGGCCCTCACAGCCCAGGGACTCCTCTGCCCTGCTCAGCAGCCTGGATTTATTCCCCTGCAGCTCCATCCTGCTCTGCCGCCGTGTCACCCTGCGCGCCGCCAGGATGCCCGCCTCCAGCTCGGCTCTGGGAGTGTTTTTATTTTCCTCTGCAGGTTTCTCTGCTTTAGCACCGCCCTTGCTGCCACTGCTGGGCTCCTGTGGGGCTGCCTCAGGAGCACTCCCAGCCAGCTCCAGCCCCGAGCCCAGCAGGGCTGGGCTGAAGGGTCTGCTCTCCGCAGCCCCGAATTTCTCCAGGGTGATGAAGGACTGGCGCCGGCTCACGGGCTGGGGGGTGCCAGAGATGATATCACTGGAGGCTGAGCTGTTGGTGACATTGGAGCTGTCCTCCTTCCCTGCTGAGGTCTCCTGGGAAGCTGCTTCCATAGAACTCGTCTCCAATGCCTCTCCAAGGGATGGCTCCTCTGGGATCATCTCAGCCGTGTCGTTTTTGGCCTCCTCCTCATTGCTGCAGGCTGGGCTCTCCTTAGAGTCTCTCCTCTCTTCACTCCCTGCCTTCTCCTCCTGTCCCAAAAACATCAACAGCAAAAGATTTGTCCTGGGAACCAACTGAAATAGTTGCACTTGTCCTATGAATATAATATAATATGTCAACTACAGCTCTGCTGCAATAAAAAACCCACAAGGTTTTTCTAACCACCCTTCCTCCAAATTATTTATTATCTGTGTTTTTTTGATAGTTATAAAAGACACTTTATAAAAACCATCCAATCCCAAACCAAAAAACTCCAAAAATGTTTGAAGTTTTGCTGTATTTGACCCTGTGCTAACTACAGTTAGCACAGCTGCTGTTCAGCCAATTCCTCTCCAAAAGGAATTTAGGATTTACAGTCTCTACCCCAATAAAATATTGTGGCAGCACAGGCACGTGAGTGATCAGAAACTGCTGACATAAATCCTCCCATTTTGAAGTCAAATTCCCAATAACTGGGGTTTATATCATTAATAAATGATAAAAAGCAGAACACAGCCCTGCAATGGTGTAAAATTTTCTCTACTTGGTGCTGAGGATGGAAAACAAACCACAAAAGCTGATAGGAACTCTGCCTTTCATCACCATCAGACAACGGGAAATTACCTGAGGTTGGTTTGCAGTGTCTTCTTTGGCATTTTCTCCCAAAGGTGGCACTTCCCTAAAAGAGAATTACTGCAATCAGTGTTGTTGGCAAAGGAGACACCTTTAAAGGCCACAATTGGGCATTGTACTTACAAAGAATCCTCCTGGCTCTGGGTGTACTGGGAAAAGGAGGTGGTGTCCTGGGATGCATCCAGGTTGTTGTACATGGCAGGAATATCAGCTCTGGAACAGCACCAGGAATGGGAGTCAGACTCTTCTCTGGAATTTATTATCTCCTTATTTCAACGCCATTATTTTCAGCTGCATTAAAGCTTTATTTTTGTGGAATTAAAGCTGTGATTGGGATCCCACTCTGCAAAGAATTCACCACAACCCAGAGGAGTTCCTGCCACACAAGTCCTGCTGACACTGCCCTTGCTGCCTAAGCACAGAAAACACTCCAATATCATTCTCTTACATTAAAAAGAGGATTATTCTACAGATTCTTTTGTAATTTAGATGAATTTTGGGAATATCCTAATTCCTGACATGCTGCTGACTCAAAAAATCTTTTCCTCAGATTGTTTTACCCAATCCTTTCATTTCCATGATTTATGAAAAATGACATCTTATGTTTAACACTGCGAGTCACAAAGTAAAAATCTAAACTCCAAACTCCTAAACAGACTAGAGAGAGTATTTAATCAAAACTGCAAGAATAATTTGGTTGCTTTAAAACAGCAAAGCAAGGAACTCTCTTAGCTTTAAACTTAATAACTTGTGTGGAAGAACAAGACTCAAATTACCTGTGGTGGTGAGAGACAGGAATTGAAGTTAAGTCAAGCTCAGCTACTCAAGGAATGACATTTCACATTAAGTTTAAAACAATAAATGACAGACCTCTTTGACCTAAGAACTTCTTTCTGATGTTCTGTCAATATCCTTGGTTTTGTTTCTGGAGGAATAAACACAAAATCAACAGATTTCTCCTCTTCCAGAAGCGTCTCACTTGTCTTAGGAGATGAAAATTCTAGTTTTAACTGCAGAAAGATAAAAAGCCCAAATCCTGGGTTAGGAACAAGAGAGGAACTGAAAATCAGGAATTTCTGAAGGGCATGACCTATCTCTGTGAGGGATCTGCCAGCCCCAAAACCCCCCAAAAACCTCCAGCCAGAGTGAGATAAAACTGAGGTTTTATCTGCCACCCTCCCACCTAGCCTGACCCCAAAACTCAGCAGAGAATTCTGACAGGAATATTAAACCAGACTGTGCTGGGCAGCCTAAGTTGGAAAGAAAAATATTTCAGCATCCCCAAACTCCAGATTTTGTCCTGAAGATCCCAGATTTGATTCCAGGACACCTCTCTGGGCACACTTTACCTTTGCAGGTGTTGCTTGCAGGTTGCTGGACTTGTCTTTGCCATCATTTTTTGGTTCATTGGTCTGTGCCAATATTGAATCTCGTTTCTGCCCCACCTTCACCTCCATCCCACTTATCTTGGCATCCAGCTGGGAATTTTCCATCTGTTCAGACAAAACCACACTGAATGCACTGTGGGCTCCAACTCCAAGCTCACAAACTCACCCTGTGGTAATTTCTAGAATAAAACCATCCCACGCTCACAAATTTCCTCTAAATTATGAGAGGATAACTTAAAAAAAATTCAATTATTTCAAATAAATTCCTGAAACCCCAAATTTTCAATGCAGGAGGTGGTAAGAACCAGCTGAGTCCTTTGACAGTGCAAACCCAGCACAGTTCATCATTCTAACCATGAAACCACTGCAGATCAATCAGATTAAAAATCCCAGCTGACCTTTCACTCCCTGCTGGACAATTCCCATGAAATCCCAACAGAATATTGATTTACCATGTCAGAGAAGGGGCCACTGCACTCCTCAGACACCTCAATGCTTTCAAAACCAGGCAGCAGCAGAGGGATTTTCTTTTTGGCTTGGCTTAACACAGACCTGCTCAAC